>OX940725.1:15257500-15657500 GCA_954870855.1 Scutellaria minor | reverse complement strand
GCAATAAATGCAGGTAAGTAAAACTTCTACTGTTCTACGTAATATCAAGATTAACGAATACTGAAATTTATTAATTAAAAAACTTAAAGATTAATTGATAAATTAATAATTTATTAATTTAGAGTGAATATTTATATATATATTTAAGTCAATTAAATTTTATTCATGGAGTCAGTTGAAAATAAGTCTGATGTCTTAAATTCACATTATATTTTATTATATAATTAAGTGAGATTTTATAGGTAAACTTATGTATAAAGATATTTGAATATTTTAAATTTGGAGGCATACATAGATGGATACGTGTGTGCATATATATATCAAAACCTGAAAATTAATTGGTAGGCGGCTGCAGAAATTTCCAAATTGGCATCCTAAAAATATGACAGCACTGACTAAATAGGGATACTTTTAAGTCATATTTATGGCTACTTCCCATAATATCTGTGGTACTTTTAATTTGGTCTGTAAAAATATTGAAAATATAGGTATATCATATTTATCATATCCACAAAATATTGAAAATATCAAAATTTCTGGTAAATCGAAATTTTCTATATGGTATGGCTTTGTATTTGATACGGAATATATATGTATCACAATTTGAAAAAAAAAAAAAATTATATATATATATATATATATATATATATCTCGGTATCTGTATTAATTAAAAAATTATATATATTCCACATTAAATTAAACATTGAAATATTGATATTTCTAAATTCGATATAATGATTTTTTGGTATAGTGGTAAATTTCAGTAGTATATAATGCGGTGTGAGTTATATCTTATATCGAAATTTCAATACGGTGTACATAATGAGAATTTCAATACATATATTGTACTGAATCATCCATACACTTTTAATTGGAATTCACTCAGGTGGAGTCGAAGCGAGTTTCTAATAGTTCGTGTGATTCATGTTTAAATCAATCCAAAATAAAATAATTATGGGATGATAATAAAGTTGAAGTAAAAACGAGATTCTTTATTCGTAAAATGAAATTGTCTTGAATAAAAGTGTATAATCTATGACAAACATCGTATAAAATGTGTATGTGATCTATATAAGACAACAGAATTGTCTAATATAAAGTGTAGATAAGCATTTTAGTTCTCTCAACCCCTAATACATTAAAAATTTAACTTCTTAATAATACTTATTTTAAAACGGATTGGAGTATATTATGTTTTTCATTGATTCAAAAATTTCCTTGTTAAATCCCCTACACGATTGAACAACAATCAATCAAAAAACACAAAAAAAAGAATCATCTATGACTAAAAAAATGATGAGATGTGTATCTTTGTTAATAACCCTAATAGTTGTCAACCCTCCACAAAAAAGAAGAATATATGTGCCTGGTCAATTCTACAACGATGGAGACATTCGTAAATTCATGTTTCAAATGGTCATATATATCAAGTTAATTACCAAATTCTATAATTACAAATTAATTATTTTTCCATTAATTTGCAAATAAATAAATCCATTCACCCATTTTTAACTGCATAGCTTAATTATTTTCCAACATGCACAACTTTTGAGTTTTGACTGTCAAGTTGGATATAGGTACCAAACGAATTCATAGAATATAAATGGTGAGTTATAAATCACCAAGCTTTGGTAGATGAATATTTTACAAAAGATTTAACAAATCGAAACTGCACTCAAATTTATCGCAGTCAAAAAAAAAAAAAAAAAGGGAAAAAAAAGCAAACAATTCAATAAAAATACATTAATTAGGGGTCAGTTTATAAGTGCATCAGAATCAGAAGTAAATATATATTCACGTGTAATATAATTGTGCACTTTATTATTATCACTGTAATTTCCCTTTTATACCCAAAAATGTCTTCCATTGAGCCCCCCAGAAATAGAAGCCGAGTTAGAATCCTTTGCAGCTCCGACCATTAAACAAGCATAAAGCTCTTCCAGTTGCAGAGCCGAGCCGCCGTTTCCCCAGTTAGCCGAGCATCCTACATCTTCGTTCAAGCTCGAGCTGGCGGCTCCCTCATCGCAACAGCTTAGTAACACATCCTGAGCTCGTTTTAGCTCAGCTCGGAGAATGTCGACTTCTTTCTCGAGCCGCTTTTTGTCGGCCAGAGCGGCGTCGAGCCGCACCTGGACGGCTCCGTAGTCGAGCTCGAGGCTCTGGTTCTTCCAGCGCGCTCGCTTATTCTGGTACCAAATGGCGATCTGGCGCGGCGGCACGCCCAGCTCGCGCGCCAGCTGGAACTTGCGCTCCGGCTCGAGCTTCTTGGTGGCGTCGAAGCTGGCTTCCAGTAGCCGCACTTGCTCTTGGCTCAGCCGCTTTTTGTGGGTTTTTAAGTGTTGAGAGAAATTCATTTTTTTGTTGATTTCCATTTTCTTGAATATATGGATATTGAAAAAGAAGATATAATGGTGAATGTGGAATTTTAAGTGGTATATATAGGGAGCGACATTTGAATATATATTGGTGAAAGTTATGAGTATTTATGTGGGGTTTGAAAAATAAAAAAAAAAGATTATTTTAATTTTATTTATTTGTTAAAAAGGAGAGTGATAGATAGATATAGGTGGTGTGGCTGACTTCCCATGCAGGAGCAACTGTGTTCACGTGGGCTTGGGTCCCACAATGCAAGTCTAGAATACTATTTTTACTTTTATTTTATTTTTTAGGAGGGTTGGGGCATACTAATTAAAATACTTTATCTTTTTTCGTGGATTAAGTTGAATAATTGCTTATAATAACACCCTTCATACTTGGAGCATGAACTTGGTTATGTTTTTGATTGCTCTTATTGGATGAGGCTTTTGAATACGTCCTCATATTAAATAGATTTGTCGTTTGAATAATAAAATACTTGAATTTTATTGAAATTCCAAATTTGTGAGAAGAAAAGAAACATGTTAAACTTGAATTTCATTTTTCTTTAGTCATTTTTTGTAAACTATACCATTTTCTGTTTTGGTGGTACATAATAGGAGTTAAAGTTTTGATTTTATATGACTGATTTATGTCGATGAAACCATCCAATTCTATTGATACAAGTTAATGGTGAAATTATATAGGTTTTAAATGTATAAATTGGTGCATTTGATATAGATAAGATTAAGAAGAAAAAAAATGTTCAAAATAAAAGATTTTGTTAATTCAACCTTAATAAAACTTGAGTTCCTATATATAGTATGTTTGATCGCTACATTGGATAGACTTCTTAAAAAATGTTCTCCTAATTCGTAACTAATTTGTCGTTCCAATCATATGATATTTGAACATTTAACTACTTAGCATGAAGTGTTTGCTTCAGTCATCATTGGTAATATAAAGGATAAGATTAATCAACAAAATTAGTACCAGACTTCAAAAAATATATATGAGACAGTTTTACGAATAGTTATATACCATGAAACAGATTTTTATTATCCACAAACAAAATCAATTTTCACTAATTCATATGTAAATTATTGTGAGGTATGAGTTATGATTGACACATCTCACGTTACTCATAAATTTTTATTTTATTTTATTTTTGGAACAATTCCTTGTCTGGGTTTGGATAAGTGAAAGACTTTGAAGACGGATATTGTTATTAACAATTTATACATATATTGATCCATACTGCTTAAAAGATTCGTTTTGGATTAGATCTCATCAATATGTTCGTAGATTATTTGACAACAATTAATACTTTCTAATTATAACTATTATATATTTAAGGTAAGTTATATCTATCACTTGTCTTTAAGATTTGGTTAAATTATACAACACCTGAAATTTTGTGGAAGTTACAAGAATATCCCTTCAATAACCAATTTATAAATATAAAGAGTCCCTTAAAGTTTCTAGATGCAATAAGAAATAAATGGGGTTGAACTGAATTATATTACCCATAGAATTCATTCGAAATATTGTGTGTGTGTGTGTGTTTTTTTGGTCACTGTTAAGAGGTTTTTTTTATTATATTTTTAATTTGACAATTTCACCAAATCTTGAAAATGATAAATGTAATTCACCACATTTTTACTTAAATTGTTCGTATCAAATATGATTGACATAGAAAATGAGATATACAATACTGAATCAGCTTCTTAAAAAACTATTTCAATGACAATTTGAAAGCCCTTACTAAATATATCCTTTAAATTGAGATCTGTAAAGTTAACCCGATTTATTAAGACGTTTTTGTTATTAGATACTTGTGATAAAAAAATTCATTTTTAATAATAATTCTTAATATTCTAGCCACCACATGTTGCAAGTAACAACTCATGTGATGATTAATTCAACATGGTTTTAAGGGTTTGTGTGTGTGTGTGTGTGTGTGTGTGTGTGTGAATTATAATATAAAGGAAGACGGAAGTTTGATGAAGGCCAGGGGAATGAAATATATAATGACTCTATATTAGAAGGAAAATAAAAAAAAGGGTAAAATCTTATCGATTAAGGGTTTATATAGGTAGAAAATATACGACTGAAGAAATACTAAAACAATTAGAGAAATTAAAATAATCAAAATTTATGGTTTTTCCTTACGATTTGTAATTAAAACAAGTGGATTGTATAAAATACCATTGACAAAGGCAATGAAATAATTAATTAGGACAATATTATATATATATATAACTAACCGACCAACATAGCTCATAAATTTCCTTTCCTATATAATTTTGTTTAAAAAAAAAAAAAAAAACAGGAAACATGTAATAAATTCTAATTTGGTTCTCATCATTGAAGTCTAAACTCGTACGGATAGTAGTTTGAAAAGTGAGTCACGCAATTTGCAGTGCAGTCATCAAGACTTGAAGAAGCTTTTCTTTTGACGCCGTCACCAACTTGGGCTTTTCTAAACTTTCCAGGAATAAGTCTTCATTCATTTGCCCATTAATTTGGAACGATGACGATTTGACGCCGTCACCAACTTGGCCTTGTACCATTTTTACTTCTTTTATCCACTCACTAGTGATATGTCATGATAAATAAATTTAAAAAGAAAAAAAGAACATGCTAGCATATATACAATTTTCGTGAAATAACACGAATATGCAATGTTTTTTTGTGTTCTCAAAAATTTCACTAAAATTAGGCTAAATACTGGGGTAGTGGATTTCTACCAATATATATTAAAAAAAAATTGAATTGTAAATATGAGTTTGAGTTGTGGATAGTAGAATTTCAGATCTCATAAAATTTATTTCACAAAATAATTTCATATATATAGGGGACTACATTTAAAGTAGAGTGCTAATTAGTATAATCAGAATAGGCCGTTATCTAGAAAAATCAATATGAAGGTGGAATAATTAATTTAGTAGCTAATGCATTAAAACGATCCCTTAGATAAGAAGTCAAACAATTGGAAGTTAAACAATTCTATACGATTCTTAATTTCATTCTAGCTACGTACCAATTTCAGTTCAACAATTAATTAGTCCAATTTTTTATTTAGTACGTTACTCATTTTCGATTTTTTGACCTAAACTTAACTCCTAATAAATTTATAGATAATAAAAGCCTCTTGAGGTGATACGAATGGGCCAGTTTTACCACGTACACCCTCTTTAATTACATGATGACTATAAAAGTTTGCATTTTTCCCATTAACTAATTAATTCATACATGTATAATTAATTTCAGCATATATGTGTGTATAAAATTATAAATGATATAGTTTGAGAGACAGGGTATTCCCCACAGTTTACGTAATATTAGACGTTTGAAAACAGAGTTCATGTATCGATATAGCATCCAACATGATTGTGCTTTGAATATAAATTTGGCATTTGGAGATATATATGTCTGGTGGGTTTCATTTCATATCCAATTACTTTCATTTGTCTATTCATGGCTCCACACTTGTGCCCAACTGGAACAATAAAGGATTGATTGGATCTAAGAATTTAATTTTATTTAATTATGAGCAAAAACCAAAGTTTAATGACATATATATGTGCTACATCCAATGTACCCAAAACATATATACATTAATTTTCATGACATTAAACAGGTTTATATATAAAATAAAAAATCAAATACATCCCATTTTTTTCTGTATTTTACATTTAAAACGATGTAGTTTCGAGGTTGATAATTGCAATCATATACTAGCATTATTACATGAAAATTTGAGACTAATTAAGGATTTTAATTGTAAGAAAACGGACTCTGTGCTCGTTAGATACCATTTTTTGGATGGACTTCAAATGTCCATTTAGAATTTTATTTTTATTTCTTTAACACAAACACTCATGTGAGACCGTCGCACATGCGACGGATATGCCTTTTTCGGCCATAAGTATGTCTTTTTCGACCATAAGTATGCCTTTTGACAAGTATGTCTTTTTCGACCATAAGTATGTCTTGAAATCACATACTTATACTTGAAAATCACATACTTATGCCCGAAAATCACATATTTTTGACCGTCGCATGTGCGACGGTTGCACAGGAGACTTACTCTTTTTTTAATGTACTTCTGGAAAAGTCACATTGTTAAAAATTCATTCTAAAGAAATGAAAATTGATGATCATAAATTTCATTTAAAGTTACCAAAAATAAAAAATTTACCGAGCATATTAATTTTAGTAATATTAAAACACTTATAAAAAACAGTTAATAAAAAAATTATATTTGAATAAACCTCCATTTGATAAGTATTTTCAACAAGTACTTTATCACTTGTAGCGGATTAGTTATTAACATGAAATGGTTTTATAGTAATAAAGATAGTGAAGTTGGCTTCCTTACTTTGAATTATTTGGCTTCCTTACTTCGAATTATTATATGTGTAGTTCTTCACAGCTTAGTAATTAAGCTCTAGTTTTATATATATATATATATATATATATATATATATATATAAGATTGCACCATACACTTTCCTATTATGGAAGTAACATAAGTGGTGGATTCAAAATTTGATGATATGGGAAATTAGTCGATATAAGAAAATTAATAGAATAAAGTTAATATTAATTATGACAAAGAAATTCAATATTCATTGATGTTGTACTCTACCAGACTTAATTAATTCGAATTAGAATTTTTGAATAATTAAGATGAAAAATTAATACATCCAAAAAGATGTCGGTGTCAACATGCACAATAGATGAATACTTGAAAATTAATAATCTTTGAGTTTTATGAATAGTCAGTCAATACTAATAATAATCCCCGGCCCCTTACCACTACATATACTTGCTTGAACTGAAAAAAATCGATAGATAGAGACAAACAACAAATATCACACATATTCTCTATTCCTTTTTCTATTTACCTTTATTTAGTGCCAAATAAAAACCCACAACTAAATTAATAGTCTTTTGATAATAATTATGGTGGCACCACACTAACGCAGATCAGTTTGGTCAGTGGTACTGGTGCATTTTTGCCACTATATTAAAGGTTGAATTGAGGTTTTGAAACGGAATCAAACTTTTGCCAAAAATAAAAAATAAAATAAATTTGGGTTTAGATTAGGATTTTGGATTAACTAGTTTGTATGTGACTTGGAGTGTTGAAAAAAAAAAAGAGTTAAAGAGTAAGGGTGTTTGATTAAGTTTATTTGAAAGAATTTACAACCTCTTACATTTTATAGATGTTTTTAGAGTCTATAAGCGGATAAATAAGATGGTTTAATTTTAGTCAAAATCTGAGAGTCCCACAATTACAAGATGGAGATCATTTTGCTTGGTGATGTGGATTAATTCCATATGTAGTTTCTTGCATATGCACTTTATCAAACTAACCAAGAACTACACACCTTGTAGATCAGAAACCAAGCTCTAGAAGCCCCTTAATTTATTCTCAATACTTGGAGGTTGTTTCATGTATAAGATTTATTCCAGATCACTATGCTAGAAGAAATTGAAACATATACTAGATAATGAGTAAGTAGCCATTTTTGATGATGAAGTTGATTGTATAAATTACATTGCAGAAATGAATCTAAGTACTAGTGTGTAATGAGTATGAAAAAAAGTAATAGTACATGATAGCAGAATAAATAGTAGTAAATGGATGATATGTAAAATGAAAAAGATGGATCAACAAGGTATCATATCAATGAACCAAATGAGAATATTGAGAGGGAGCTCCACCAGCATCAAAGCAAAATGGGCGATTGCAACGCAGCATATGCAGCAAGGGCACACACAACTCAACACATTCCTATATACATTGTTTCATTTAATTAGTTTTACAACAACTAATACATAAACACATTCATTCATTATTAAAAAAGAAAAAAGGTGTTGGAAGAAATAAGATGGAGAGGGAAATTAGGAACAAATTACCCAAGAAGCCAAACGACAGAGCCGACGAGAGACAAGACCAATGAGAGAAGGGCGAAAGGAAGCCCTATCAAGAAACCCAATGGTCTACACTCCATTGCCTTGTCCCAATATGCATAGGTCCACACAACACTTTATTAATCTTCTTCCTTCTTAGAGATGATCTAGAGAGAGAGAGAGAACCAGAAATGGAGACAGAGAGAGAAACCAGAGAGAGAATGGGCTTGTGTTCCTAACTGTTGGCATGCCTGGCGGTTTTCCCGTTGCCTAAATTTGTGTTTTACATATTTATATACCATCTTATAAGTTCCTTACTATTTTTAGATATATACATGCTTTTTGCTGTGTATATATATTGATCATCTCTCTAAATAAAAGGAGCATGAAAGATACAAAAAATTGATCAATCCACATAAGAACATATTGCAAAAAAGATCCTCTGTTTGCACTAAAAAAACATTGTATAACTTAAAAGAAGAAAAAATGGCTTCTTCTGTTCAATTGCCATATATATTCTACATTTCGTTAACGAGAATGTGTTTGGCAGAAAGATTTGAGCCTCTTGAAAGCTTCATCAAGAGAAGATGGGTCAGCTGCGAATGTTATTCGCACCCAATTCTTGAGGCCTACTGCTATTCCTGGAAGAATTATAACAGATTCCTCTTTGGCGAGCTTGAAACAGAAGTCTATGTCATCACTTATATCTTTCAACATCGAAACGTTCAGCTTTACCTACATTTCATGTCAAATATATATTCATATATGAGATTGTTAAACCAAAACTCAGAGTCCATTGTTATCGCTTACCATTAAAGCCATTGATCCTTGTGGTTTGCAAGGACAACTAATGCAGCCTATCTCTTTAATCCTTTGACAACAAATATCCGAAGTTTGCTTCAGAATATTAATGGTTTTTCTGAAGAAAACATCTTGTGTTCCTTGAATAATAGCTGGCACTGCTGCCTGAAATACCAAAAATTAAGGTTCAACTATAGAAGCACATGTTGAAATATGTAACGACCCACGACCAAAATTTTGGGCAGTTTTGGGTCCATCGGGTTGAATGGGCTTTTAGGGCTACGACCCAGTTTTGACTATGAATAACTCTAAATTCATTGTATTTGTCAACACACAAAAATTAATAAATTCTTCTGGCTTGATAGTGCCTAGTCGTTCTTGACGATGAACTGAGTGAACAAATCATTGTCCATTATTTTTCGTTCATATCAAATTCCCCAAACTGGGTGAACTGATTTTTGTCTTTTATTTTTTGTCCATATCAAATTCTCTATAATTGCTCGTAAAAATCCTAACATGTAGAATACTAAAATAGTGTCTAACATACCTGTATGAAGGTTGCAGGACCTCCACATATGTCGCAATACTTCTTAAGCCGCTCAACGAACTGACAACATAACAACAAATCAATACTTATAGTCATGAGTTTCAAGTGATGTACTAAAACATTTTTGTTATGAAATGGAGAACAGACCTTTGGGCTCTTTAAAGTGCCATCGGGATCATTAGTAACCAACCAACCGAGGCGCCAACCTGGCACGAGCCATCTCTTTGACAAAGAGCCGAGAGTAAGCACAGGTGCAACCGATCCAAAAACACCCATAGGCACGAAAGGATTATCCCCGAAAGCAAGATGACCGTAAACTTCATCAGAAATTACGATAATGCCAAGCCTCTTGGCAGTTTCAGCAATCTCCTTTAGATGTTGATATGTATAAACATTTCCACATGGATTCCCGGGGTTTATTACAACCATGGCGACAGTGTTGTGGTCAGCTAGATCTTCCACTGCTCGAAGATCAACCTCCCATCGCTTATCGGGTACAAGATCAAAATAACGAGCTTCAACGTGTCTGAAGGCTGCGCAGAGTCCATAGATCGGAAAACCGGGCCTTGGCAGCAAGATATTGGCCCCGGGCCGAGCCAAGATCGACAATGCTATTTCAATGGCTTGTGTGCAACCAGACGTGACATAAACATCGTCCGATTGCAAATTGTATGGGAGATCACGGGACAGATATTCTGCAAGTGCCCTGTTATTCAATCATAATTTAAAACATACAACAATGACATGGTAACCAAATTATATCAAGTTTCAAAAACATGCAACAAAATGTCCTATTCCACCCCTAGCTCATACCACCAAATCTAATGGAAACCATAACACAGAATTCAAATCGAATAAATTAGAGAGAGAGAGAGAGATTACATTCTGGTGTGAGGAAGGCCTACAGTAGGAGAGTAGCCATTGAAGTTAGCAGAGATGAGAGCATTTAAAACAGCATCTTGAGCAGCAGAACAAGTGTAGAAACATGAATAAGCAGTGGGATCTCCCATCCCTAAAGATATCACTTTTTTACTATCATCATTTCCACTAATATTCTCCATTAACAATCCAAGAATCCCTTTTATCGTTATATTATTTGGCGCTTCTATTTCTTGCAAATCCATCTCTATTGTTTTCTAAATAAGAGAAGGAAAAACTGTTTTTCAAAAAAAATTGAAAGAATATATGTGTGTGTGTGTGTGAATGCCGGCTTGGAGGGTTGGGCTTTAAAGGCCACACAATGAATTATGAGACGCATGCATTACCACATCAACTACGTTATTTTTGGATTTGGATTTTTCCTTTTCTTTTTTCATTTAATTCTTTTTTTCTGTTTTTGGGTCGGAATAGAAGTGGGCCTGGATTGGAAGAAGAAACTTGGACGTCTCTATGTCATTGAGTGAAACAAAAATAAGTAATCGTTAGAACTATATATATATGTGTTGTGGTGAGTCACGGAATTTATCAAGTGGAGCTTAGTCATTGAACCAATCTTGTAACTAAAACGACTCACAAGTATTCATGGTTTTGTTTAAAGATGAAGTGTTGAATTATTGGGAATTCTCCATACCAAAAATTTAGAGTTCTGATAGGGATGATTTGTCCACGTGGATGAAATTGAAAGTTTATAGTGATGTCAAAATTGTTGGAAGAATTAGTTGTTGAAACAACAAAATAACTACATACACGCTTGGAAATAAGAAGGTTTTAAAATACAATTCATGTTGAAATATGAATTTGAATCTACTACGTACACTAGACTTCTTGTGAAACAAGGATGCTGGAATAGTGAATTGATATTAAATATATCTATCTATCTAATATCTAATTTAGTATCTAGTAATATCTAATGGCAAAAACTCCTGTGAAACTGGTGTACGGATCCTAAATCCGTGTAATTCGGGTCAACCCCACCCGGTACAGTCCTCCATGCGTCGATACAGCTATCCACGTGCCGAGGAGGGGGCGCCACACACTTAGTTTATTTTCTGTATTTTTCTGGAAAATAAGTATACCTTTTAGTTATAACTTTCATACATTTATGTTATGACTTTCATACCTTTACATTGTCTGTGAAAATTTCATACCCTTCTAGTTATGCAATTCATACATATTTCATACCCTTCTAGTTATGCAATTCATACCTTTTAGTTAAATGTATCAGACCTTTTAGTTATACGATAATGTTACATTTATATTATATCTTAGTAAATAAGGTAAAACCTAATTTATATGATACAACTAATACCTTTATGTAATGTGATTGATATCTTTATACAATATAACTAATATATTCCAGTAAAAATGGAATAAGATAATATACAACCATTTTTGATTAAAATAAGATAATACCTTTAAGTAAATGTAGTAATACTTTTATGCTATATGATTAATACATTTATGAGATATAAATAATATATTTACTTATATTTCAGTAAAATGAGGCAGTACCTTTATACAAAGGAAGTAATACCTTAATGTGAAACAACTCATACATTTATTCAATAAAACATCTATCTTTATGTCATATAATTAATATATTTCAATAAAGTAATAAAATTATTTTTTTAAGTAAAATAATACATTTACGTTATCTGGTTCATACCTTTATGTGATACAAATAATATTCTTATCTTCTATTTCAGGTAATACCTTTATGTAAATAATATAATACATTTATATGTTACAAATGTCACCTTTATGTATTAGTACAAACTTAGTACAAATACCTTTAAGTTATATAGTTTCATTCATATTTTTTTCTCAATTTTCTGTAAATGATTACTACGAGCATCACATCCTCATTAGTCATACCACCCCTGAAAATCAAGTAGATCGCAATCGCATTTGGAGAAGAGTAAGTGATCGGGAAAAAGATCGCGATCGGATTTGGAGAAGAGTAAGTAATCGTGATATGAAGAAAAGTGGAAGTGTTCTGAGAGAGAGAGAGAGAGAGAAGAGAGAGAAAAGTCGTGATTCACAAAGAAGAAGAGAAGAGATAGTCGCCGTTGAAGATGATTGTTGCTGTGAAATAGAAGAGTAGAAGAAGATGAAGAAGAGTATACAAAAGAGGAGAAGAAGATGAAGAAGCGTAGAAGAAGAAGAGAAACCCTAGCATAAAAATGAAGAACAAAAAAAAAAAAGAAAAAAAATATATAATTACCAGGTGGATCCGAATTCGGGAGGGCAGCCCAGTTACACAGATATAGATCCATGTGTATGGGAGACCTACTCATATCTAATATCTATCTAATCTAATCTATCTAATATTTATTATAAAAGTGTCTTAATCGCCAATTACTATTACTATATTATTAGTTTTTATTATAAAAGTGTTTTAATCGGCCAATTTTGTAACGCCTTTAATAGCCTCAATGAATTTAATAATTATATGGATGGTTAGATAATTCTGTAAAAATTAGATAAACACAAAAATAAATAAATAGTTAAATAATTGATCTTAATTAGATAAGTACAGTCAATAGAAACCTAATAACACTAGAACTCATTAAACCAATAAGCATTGTATAGATAACACGTTAATAAAAAGTAACCACAACATTCCCATGTTACAACACTTTCCCTTGCCTCTTGCTTTTGTTTTCTAATAACCTTCCAACTATTTGGGCACTTGGATCATCATAAGTAGAGTCACAGATAATAAAAAGTGTCTCCACAAGATGTAACGTTCTAAAAGTTGACAGCTAAGTTAGGCAAGGGAAGACAAACTGATTTCATCTGGATTATATATATATATATACACTATAAAAGTATGAATAATCTATTTTTCATAATGTCTATTTTAACCCTCTTATATAATTAAATTAAATTAAATTAAACTCTCTATTAAGAATAATAATGTAATTCAATATTTATTTTATTTGTATACTTGATTATAAAAGATAAGAGTCATTTACATTCCAAACTCTTCTTGAAAAAATACATGTTTGGACTTTTTTTTCTTCAATAATCTTGAATATTTTCAATCTTAAAATAAAATTAGTTACATATTAATATATTTAAAGAGCTTTCCAATGATGTACTGTAAAGATATATAGAAAAATTATACTATAAAGTTAATATTTTTATTAAAGTATGATATTATTAGAAATTGTGTTTTTATGACTTTTTTCAAAATCTTATATGTTTCTTTTAGTATAAATATAATTCAAAAGAAAATAATAAATTAATCAAATCTATAATATATTTTTAAATATTAATATTACTAACAGAAAAATAGTTTCAAATGAAAATAGTAATTATTATGGATTTCAAATTGATTAATTGCAATGTTGATAGATTCTTTCAAAGCTTTATCTGTGACTCCGTCTACTATATTCTTGTTTGACAATATTTTTAGATGATTTTACAAAATCTGTGTATTCTTTAGAAAATAAAATCATATATTATTTAGAAAAAAAAAAAATAGAGGCAAAATATAACTATCTATATAAAAGAATCAGTAAAACAATAATTAATAAAGTCAAAGGGAAATAGAAATAAATATTCATGTAGAATAATTAATAAAGTCAAAGGGAAATAGAAATAAATAATCATGTAGAATTAAATGTTGGAAGATCTAGAAACTTTGGTTCAAGCATTCTATCAAACTAAGAAAATTAATTATTACAAGTATATATTTAATTAGACATGTGAGAGGGAAAAATGAAGATTATGATATAGATATCGTATATTTTAAGAATAATAAAATAATTCAATATTTTTTTTTATTTTTCTATTTGATTATATAAGGTAAGAGTTCATTTACATTCAAAATCCTTCTCAAGCCCAAATTCAAATTTTCAAAATCCACCTTAAATCCAGCACAAACATAGCCTAAAGTATTTAGATTGAAATATAGTAATAAGATTCATTCAAATTTTACATTTTATAACCAATAATGGTGGTTGGTTGTGTATGACGATATCTAAGAATTGAATTTTCCAGTGAAATCGGGGTAACATATACGATTTCTATTTTCATAGTAGTAGAGGAGATCAAACGTAAATGATACTTGTGAAAAATATTCAAAGAGAGCCTTCAACTCCATGACCAATCTTTTGAAGCTTCTGAAATGAAGAGATCGAACTGAAAAGATACTTCTGAAAAAAATATTGCTTTGAAGCCTGCCTTTCATAACTTCTCCTTAGTTTCTTGTATGAACCTTTTGAAGCTTTTTCTCTGTTTTTTGAAGTCTCTTTCGGAGACTCTCAGTCTCTTGGCAAGCTCTCTCCAAACGCTCCGTTAGCTCAAGTATCCGATCGTTTGATTCTGCAAGAGCTGCTTGTGCTTTTGTTTCTGCTTCGACTCGAGCAGCATGCTCCACTGCCAACTCATCCTCAAGCCCCACAATGCTCTCTCACCCATCTTAACTCAATCTACAATAAACATCAAACACTATCATATATTATACCTTTTCATAAGAGAAAATTAATTTTCGAGTAAATCAAAAACTACCTACCGTCTCAGTGAAGTCATTCAGCTGCACTTCATCATAGGACTTACTGAGCTGCTTCTCAAATTCAGTTATTTCTGAGGAACAAACTTCAATTTGATTATGCAGTTCCAATTCTCCCATCCAATACTCTTTTGAAGCCTCTCTATGAGCCATTCGGAGCTTTTTCTTTGCCTCTTTATGAGCCTTTTGAAGCTTTTTCTCTGTTTTCTTATGAGTCTTTCGGAGACCCTCAGTCTCTTTACAAGCTATCTCCAAACGCTCCGTCAGCTCAAGTATCCAATCATTTGATTCTGCAAGAGCTGCTTCTGCTCTTGTTTCTGATTCGATTCGTGCAGCATGCTCATTTCCCAACTGTTTTTCAATACTCAGAATGCTCTCTCTCAGCCTCGACTCAATCTACAATGAACATCATCCACTATCATATATCTTTTCGTAATGACAATCAAGAGAAAATTAATTTTTGAGTAAGTTAATCAAAGACTACCGTCTCAACAAATTCTTTCAGCTGCACTTCATAGGACTTACTGGACTGCTTCTCAAATTCCGATTTCTCTGAGGAACCACGTTCAGTGGTTTGATCATGATGCTTCTTCTCTTTTTTTTTACGAGTCTTATGGAGGGCCTCAGTCTCTTTACGAGCTCTCTCCAAACACTCCGTCAGCTCAAGTATCCAATTGTTTGATTTTGCAAGAGCTGATTGTGCTGTTGTTTCTGCCTCAACTCGAGCAGAATGCTCTTTTGCCAACTGTTTGTGAAGCCCCTGAATGCTCTCTCTCAGCCCTAACTTAATCTACAATGAACATAATCCACTATTATATATACCTTTCCATAATGACAATAACTTGAAAATTAATTTTCATATAAATTAAAGACTACCTTCTCAGCAAATCCCTTTAGCTGCACTTCAAAGGACTTACTGAATTGCTTCTCAAATTTAGATATCTCTGAGGAACCAAGTTCAGCAATTAGATCATGCGGTTCCAATTCTCCCATCGATTTAAGATTGAAATCATATCATAAAACTTTTATATTAAACAAAAATGGGGCATTTTTAAAAAATGTTCTTCAAAAAACACTCACTTTCACTTTCAGTTCTGCAAATAGCTCATTAGTATAGGGTATCCCACCATTATTATCGACTACAGTGTTGACAAATGAAACGAGCTCCTTCACTTGTGCAGATTTTTTGCCTTCATTTTGTGTCATGTTATCAAAAACAACATATCTATTTCCACACAGTTCAAGTGTTCTCTGATTCAAGATAAAAAAGAAATGAACATTTGTCATTGAGAATAATTTCAAGATTGTTACAAAAATTTAGTGTCAGAACAATGTACTATAGATAGAATAAATCCAGAAGAAAATAAATGTCCTCTATAAACAAACTAGAATATCATCAAGAAACAGGTTGCTCTTCATAAGATCATTGCATTGAATTAAATAACTAACAATGTAACTGATAAAAGAAGTACCTCCAAATACTCGGGGCAATGACAACGCAAATAATCATCGAGAGAATTGTTTCCTAAAGCATCGCCTCCCGTAAAAACTACAATCATATAATCACCAATTTTCCCACCAAAGAACTGCCGCAAGGTCTCAACAGTCACTGCTTCCTCCCGTGAAAAACAGTATCTTAGTGAAAGTACTAAAAGAACAGCATGAATGCCATTTTTAGCCATATTTATACACCTTGCAAATCTCTTGCTAACAAGCTCTGGCTCAGCCGAAGAATCAAAAAATCCTGGGAAATTGCAGTTGCTCAAGGTCAAAAAAAATTATGTAGAATTCATTTGAAAGATATATGATGATATGATCTGATCGATGTAGCAGAATACCAGAAGTATCGATCACGTTAAGAATTTGCCCATCTTCTAGAACAGTTCTTTGAAGATGATAAGTTGTACTAACGCCAGCTGAGCTAGGCCTTGAATCAAACACCTTGCGACCAATTATACTATTCCCTGTTGAGCTTTTCCCATTTCCAGTTCGTCCCACTAAAACTATGGTTTTAACCTCATTGCAAAGAGAAATAAACTCCAAACCATCATCATCAGCACATCCCCCCATTTGCTGAATCTAAACCAATTGCAAAGAAAACAACACATTCACTAGCACTCAAAAAAAGCTGGACAAAATCCCAATAAAATACAAAAATGGTGTGGCATTTTATCACAGAGAAGAAGAGATTCCCGCATCACGAAATTCCAAAAGTGAATTGCTGAATCTAACCTCGTGAAATGGAATCGACTTTGTTTGCTATTATTTTTGCGGATTTGAGATATGGCAATGGTGCTGTGTGTTGGTATATATACGTAAATGTATATATACAAATATATGCAGTGGGAGAAGGATGACCTTCCACATTCTGCAGAAGTTTGAACAGTTTTGATAATTTTATTAACTGTGGTGAAGAAGATGAAAAGCTGCGACTCAGATGAATATGGAGAGCTTAGCTATGTTGCATCTGCTACTCTGTTTATGATTCAACCTAAGCATTCGATATAATAATTATTCATAGGCTCCTAAAGTAATTATTATTCTTGCAAATTGAACAACTCTTGCGTAGACATGCTCTCACGATTCACATATTACAAAATAAAATTTTTATTTAAGTTAATAATTATATATAAATTAAAAAATTTAACTTATATTTAAAATTATATTTTGTTTTATGACAACTTCAAAAATTAGAAATTACAATTTAAATATAAAAAATACAAATCATATACCTAAAAAAATTACAATATATAATACAATTTAAATTAATAATCAATACAACTTAAAATGAAATAGTAAAATAACATAAATAGATAATATTATTTATATATAGTATAAAAAAAATTAAAAATAGACCGTCTGTTTTCCCCAATTCGAAAATAGGGCAAACCAAAAGCGGGGCAACAGTTTAAAACCGATTGAGCACCTCTATTATCGAGAATTGGGAATGAAATATTAAACTAGAAAAAGAAAAAATAAACAATTTTTTATATATTCAATATTAAGTCTGGGGACTGGTTTTTTATATTCCAAAATAACGGCCACTGTTTAAAATATATTAAACCCATTATTTTTTAGAACATTGTTGGACAAACAAACATCAAATCCAAATGTTCAAAAAATTGATTGTCATTATGATAGCTTGCACTATTTTTTTTAACTACCAACTTTGTACTAGATTAACGCAACTCTAAGTAAATAAAACATTAATAATAATAATAATAATAATAATAATAATAATAAATATCGTGGAATATTCAATTTTAATGCAACAATTAGTGCAAACTGCTGGAGATAAATGACATATACATTAGAATAGTGCAAAATTTAAGGTAAAATACCGCGCAGGGCGAGATGCTCTATATGTCATTGAAGGTATCCGTACTCGATTCGATGACAAAACATTGAATTCTCATCATAAGTTCATTAATCACCTGATCTAACTCACTCATGACATGTATTTAATCTTCCATAATTAAATTTCATCTCCTAATTTTTTTATTCAACTATTAAAATATGTTCGACTAGTAGTCACATAATAAAAAATAAAAAAACAAATATGATTCAAAGCCATGAATTAAATTGAGAAAAAAAAAACACATTAAAATTCGAATTAGACTACTTACAATCCTAAAAACCGTAAAAAGTTAGCTAGATATGAACATTAAACAACTTATAAATAAGTTGGAGAATATCATATCTAAGCTAGAAAATTTCAAATAAAAAGGGAAAAGAACTAAAAACTCTTAATTAAGTGTTGACCTCGTGATTCTTCAACCTTTACCACTATGATCTCTTCCTTAGAATACTTTCAAAATATGTTCTTTTGTGTATGTATGACTCTATTTCGCTTTTCCATCAATTTTGAACTTATGTACATGTAAGGAGGTCTCCAAATTCAAAGTAGAAAACAAAAATTCACCAAAAAATGAGTTTAGCTGAAATGGATTCTTCGCCTTTGCTATGGCTGCTATTTGGGTCCGCACAAAAAGAAATGGGCTAGAGTTTGAAATGGGCCGAATCTGCATAAGCCCATGATGGCCCACAATTAAAATAATGATAATAAATAATAATAGGGTGGTCCAGTGGGGCGGGGGGGGGAGTAGGGTATGGACCAGAGAGAGATTGTCCAAGAGTTCACGCCAACACCTTTTTTTGTGTTTATTTTGGGCTCTGCGGCGGCGCCTTACTTCTCTACTTCCCCTCTTTTTATTTTTTTATTACACTTTCATTTCATATCATTCAATTTCTTTTCTCGATTTTTGAGCTCACCCACTATCTCTATGTCCATCACGTCTAACTATACTCAATAAAATACTCCAAATTTAAACACATGCCAAACTACACCTTCCATATAATCCATTCTTTACCTTTACTTTCCAAAAGTCAACTATTATTTTATTTCTTATACTATTTTTTATTTTATTTTTCTCATTAACAAACACACCTCAATTACTAAATACATCAAATTTTAAATAACACTATCAAATTTTAGGCACACCACACATCATTATTGTTCTACCCTTTCAATTATATAGCATCAAATTAAATAAATACTGAAACTAAAGGAGTTTATATAATTTGATTAAATGTAAAAATTAATCTAAAATATGATTGTAATTCAAATGGTTCAGTTCGGATATTTGTATTTATTGACTTGGAATCATTCGAAAAGAATTTGAGATTTTAAATATTTTACTATTAAATTCTATCAAAGTTGCAACTAATATAAAGAAAATAAATTAAATGAATATATACATATATAAATTAGTATATAATTACTTCCTTGAAATCAATACCACCTCAAACAACCGACGACGATGAATATTCAATTCAGGATCTTTTTTATTCAAATTTCGTTATTGTTTGATTATCTTGAAAATTCATGTTCACCCCTAATTTATATAATATGAACATTCAAAATATTTTATATAAAATGATCGTTCTAGTGTTCATTTAGTTTTAAGAGGTAAAATAGCAGATTAACTAAATCTTTTAGAAAAGAAAAGAAAAAATCCATATTGCTATTTACTTTAAGGGGCAAAACAAGCGTATGACAAATTAAGCTGTAATAAAGTATACACAAGGATGGACGGTGTTTGAAGCCCTTAATCATGTGTCGTCATATCTTTAATTAATTGGATCCATGTTTTCTATTGTACTTTTTATTCTTATACTTGAATTCATGACAATTATATACCTTAAAATATTCGATAATCTTTAGTTTTATCTACACATGCAACCTCTAAATGTAGAATATGGAATGGAAATAGAAAATATTATGAAGAAGATGTGAGATTGGCAAATCCATAGAGGGCTATCCCCATGCATGTCAACATCTTATGTAATTTGAGAGTTTCATCAGCAGAGTTACTATTTTACAAAGTTATGGACAAGGACATATAGCTACGGAAATTAATATTTATTCTTTTCAAAGTTTAATTACCATCTCCAAAATGTTCATCTAACCTTTTGTAAATATATATTAATTAACATGTCAATGGTTTATCTATTATTATAATCACAAATATAAATACCGATGTTTTGATCTTACTAAACTAGACTGATGTAATAAATATGATATGTTGCATCTGATATTGATTACTATGGAAAAGAAAAGGAGTAAATAAAAAAGGCTAAAGAGGAAAAAGAAAGGTAAAAGAGGCAAAAGTAATAGGGCAGATATTTGGAGAAATTTGGCCTTATGTGGCAACAACAGTTACATCATAGCTATAGATTTCAAAACCTAGGAAAGATGGGTGAACAAGCCCTTGCCCTTTGCCTTTACCTACTTCTACTATTTCCATAGATCCATAGACTTACAGATACAGATACAGTACTACTGCATTTTATTTATTTATTAACATGATATGTTTTATTTGTTGCAGGGTTTACTTTTATTATAATCATGTTGACAGAATTGATCAACTCATTTCTATTCATTTTACGAAAATAATAAAAAGTGATGATGATTAGAAAAAATTGAAAAAAAAAAGGTATGTAAATGCATGGGTAATAGTAGTTGAGGATGTGAATGGAATTGGATGGAGAGTGAGATGATTTGATGTGATGGGTGGAAATGTGAAAATGCGAGAATGAGTGATGAGATGAGGCCTACACAGATTATATATATATATATATATATATATATATATATATATAATGTGGATGGTGATTGTTTCGATGGGATGTCTGATGAGAAACATGCATGACATGATCCATATATATAATCTTTTTTCTTGCTTTAATTAATTAATTAATTTTCTCAACTACTCTTTCCATACTGATCACTATTCCCCCCAATCCCATATAAATTTCATATAAATTTCCTATTTATTTATAAACTATAATTTCAGATTTTTTTTCCAATCATAAATAATTACATATATGAAGTTGCCAATGAACTTCATTTTCTTGGGAGCATATATAGTTTTATTGGGATCATATACTTCTTGGCACAAACACTCATGACTTGATTATCAGCTTTAAGAAATTTTGCAAATCTTTTTTTATCATTAGTATAAAGTTCATAATACTCGAACAAAATAAGTATCACCAATATTGTTAAATTAAAAACTCCTACTAAAGTTTTCACTTTCATGTTATGAAAATCAAGATGAAAAAAAATGCATTTGAACAAATCATAGGCTCGGAGGCTGAATAAAAAAACAATAATAAAATGAAATTGCAATTTTCCCTTCAAAAATTAATGAAAAATATATGCCCATAAAGCTGATGTCATGGTGATTTGAATCCGTATGGTGAGTTGGTTTTTTTTGTGGGCTCTAGGAGAAAGTACACTTTTCAAAATTATTTTATTATAAGATTAAATAGCTCCATGAAGTATAATTAATAAATAATAAAAAAAGAGGGTAGGGCAGGGGCCTTTTGTATTAGGTCCGTTGGACTATTTTAGTGTAAACTGCGAAATACAGTGTGTTAATTTGCAGTGAAATATTATTATGTCTCTTCAGTGAAAATAGTGATGCCACTGATAGTAGTTTTGGTGCACTGCCACTTTCAAAAGTGATGAGATTCTGTTTTTAATTATTAGCAAAACTAATTCACCCTTTTTTTTTTTTTTTTTTTGGGTAAATAAGTGAAATCAAATGAATGTGTGGTGAATGTACAATGTGTAATATTGTTTCTCAACTGAATCTTGTTTCGTAATACTCCTTTTAAATCAATCCATCCAGTTTCATACATCATACATATATCTTCCTTTTATATATTTTCTTGCAGGAACCCTTTTCTGGAAATATGTAGGATAAAAAATATATAACTTATATAAGTAAATAAAATATATATAGGGTGTTGTGCATATGAATGATGTCTATAGCTACAAAGTCAACAATGAAATAACTCTAAGATGTGTGGAGAAATATATTCATGGGTCCACACAAGTACGAGTTTTTTGTTTTTTAATTGTCATTCAAACAATTTAGAGATTTGCATGTCTCAGGGGATTTTTAGATAACAGATTTTATAAATTACTTATATGCATGCTCTTCTAATTTATATAATTTAGGTGAATCATATTTTTTCAATAAAAGTGACTATTAATAATCCATCGTTATAGTATTTCATACTTTCAATATTATGTCATGTAAAAATGGTAATGTTATATATTAATTACTTCTATTGATGATACTTTATAATTTATACACAAGAAGTGCTTATGTCTAGGCTAAGAGCTTGATTGATCAATAAAAGTAGTTATTATATAACATTATAAAATTTTCTATTTCCGACTAAGTTTGAATCAACATCAAGCAATTTTATAAGCGGTGAGATGAATTTGAAAAGACGGATTATCAATCAATAGTCTATTAATTTCTAAGATATGGGGTTAGTTCAAACACTAAGCTATGTGATTGTGTACAAAATGTCCATGCTTTGATATGATTTAATTATTTATATGATATGATATGATTAAGTAACTTAGATTGATTACCTAATTATCTATCATATGAAAGTAGCAAAAGGGGAATATTGGTGTGAACCCTTGAATGAGTACATGCTCAATCGTGTGGTTGCACCATGAAAGTGAGTGTTGAATTAATTAGGGTAATTATGTTGATGGTTGCTTTATTTGAGGAGGCCACCTTTAAATTAGTAGTGTAGGTGAGCCCTCAAAGTTGGCATTTCTAAGAATGATACAATCACACAACCCACATATATACTTTAGGTTGCATAAAGGGTGACACCATGCATGCCTTGTACATACTTTTACAATTTATTTTATTGTATTCTTGATTTTTTTTTATCACCATCATCTTGCTCAACATTGATTGATCTCCGATAAATCAGATAGATGAGGTTGAGTAATTAGTAATTGCTCATCAACTCCCTAGCACAATGTCAATATTTTTATGCTATGTTGACCAAGTGTGATTAATTTGCATCTTGTATTTGATCACACATGTTTATGGTGTCTTTTATTTGTCATCATTAAGTATATATTATATGTATTATTGAATAGTGATGCTATCAAATGTACCATATAATTGTTCAAAAAGGCCAAAGATCATAAGTACGAGGAATAATTGGTCTAATTAATTCCGAGATAATTATTTAAAAAAATATCCAAATTTGTCCTAACTCATTAATTACTTTAACTAATATGATTTGTATCTTTATAGATGGAACTTAGTGAATTTCAGAATTATAATTTTGCACTAAACAAATTAAAGCGATTTTGTTTTGAACAGTGGTGTAATACTAACGATAATTAGAGTAAATTTGGGTATCTTAGAAATTATTAAAGCAAGTTTTGACGTAAAAATGTGCCCATTGTATTAAAAAAAAAAATATATATTTTGAAATAGATGATGTCATGTATTCAGTCATAAATGAACTACTTTAACTATATATGTGCTAGTGATGCTACAGTACTTGTTATATAGTCTAAAATACAAGTATAAAGCTATGTACTGTAATTTAATAATTACATGTTTTTTGTTTCCGAACGAAACACTTGAAAACTTTGCTTCATAAATATATGCGTTGAAAAATTTAAGACGAAGAAATCAACAAAAACAAGAGAGCATGTGATGACAAAGTGAATCTACAGAGAAAAAAAAAAAAAAAAAAAGAAAAAGAAAAAGAAAGAGAGAGAATAGAAATAGGTAGACATGGATTTACCTTGTCTCTGTCCACACGATTATTATTTAATCTTGTACTGTGCTGACAGAGGAGATATGAAACAGCTTTATCGATCAATGGTGAATCCATCTCTTTCTCTTTCTCTCTCTAGAAACTACTTTCTGTTCCTTCCCTTTCATTTTCTTCACTGACATAGGAATACCTGCACACTTACTCACGCACGCACGCATATTCAAATAAATTACACCTCCTTCTTCTTCTCCTTCATACACCCACCCACCCACCCGCCCCCCCTACCCCACGTCCCCTACTTTCTAGCCATTTGCAGACTTCACAGAGATCAGATGTCCAGATTTTTCTACCCATGCCATATCATGCCTTAATATAATTTCTCCTGCCATTAATCTATTCCTACCCCATCCCATGCTTGTGCAATTATTTTGTTTTCTGCTTTGCTTTGATTAATGGAGAATTACACTCAGGGATTCGAAGCTTTGCCTCCTGGCTTCAGATTCCACCCCACCGATGAAGAGCTCATCACCTACTACCTTCTTAAGAAAGTCTTCGATTGCAATTTCAGTAGCAGAGCCATCGCCGACGTTGATCTCAACAAGTGCGAGCCCTGGCATCTTCCTGGTAAATTTTCTCTCTCATAGGGATTGTGGTAAAGAGAGAGAGAGAGAGAGGTGTTTTCCGATTAATATAATAAATGATGTTGCGTATAGGGAAAGCGAAGATGGGGGAGAAGGAATGGTACTTCTTCAGCCTTCGCGACCGGAAATACCCGACCGGTCTGCGGACGAACCGGGCGACGGAAGCCGGTTACTGGAAGGCGACTGGGAAGGACCGGGAAATCTACAGCTCGAAGACGTGCTCGTTGGTGGGGATGAAGAAAACCCTAGTGTTCTACAGAGGTAGGGCCCCCAAGGGAGAGAAGAGCAACTGGGTGATGCACGAATATCGTTTAGAAGGAAAGTTTGCATACCATTACTTGTCCCAAAACTCCAAGGTAATATCCCACATGTAATTGTTTTATTTTGGAGTGCATCATTTCGTTTGCAGAGATCCAGACGATTGGCAGGCAGTGATCTTGAAAGCGAGGCTCCTCCTATTTATTATTAACTTTTTCCATTTCTTTTATTAATTAGCATGACAACTATATGATAGCAACTACACTCTCCTGCAGCTTTTTATCAATTCTATTTCTTCTTCATCCATCATTTCGATTTTCATATCTATATTCAATCTCATCTTTCGATGTCATTTTATAGTATATACTTTCGATCAAACATGACCTTCGATTTGGTTTCAGGGCGAGTGGGTGATTTCTCGAGTGTTTCAAAAGAGCGGTGGCGGCGCCGCAGGCGGCAAGAAGAGGCCGCCTGCCGCCAACCCGGAAGAGAGTTCGCCGTCTTCCGTCTCCCTGCCGCCGCTGCTGGAGCCATCCACGGCGTCCAGCTGCTCCTACGACGGCGGAAAGGAGCACGTGCCCTGTTTCTCCACAGTACCCAGTTTCAACCATAACTCGCTCTTTGATCCTCCACCGTTGATCCACGACCCATCCTCCTCGGCATTTGCTTCCCATTTTCAAAGGCAAAGCTTTGGGCTGTCGGCGTTTCCGAGCCTCAGATCGCTCCAAGACAACCTCCAGCTGCCCATCTTCTTCTCTCCTTCGGCGCCGTTGCACGGCGGCGCTGATCAGATCGGTGGCGCTGTGCACTGGCCGATGCCGGAGAATCAGAAGATGGGCGCTAGTGAGCTTGATTGCATGTGGACTTACTGACGGAGGTTGTTGGTTTTTATCTTGTTGAGTTTATGTAATGTGAAATTATGTTGTGTTATGTACTCTTTAATTTGGCTACGTAATGGGTGTAGGATGTGATGTAATTTAATTTCCGTAGGAGTGTTGTACTATAAGATTTACTACTATTAGCCCTAATGTTGGTTGTGACTCTACCATCTTCATTTTGTTATTAATTAAGTACTTGTACGGCATATGAATTACTTCTCCATCATATCTTTAAATCATTTTATTTAAGTAAATCTTTAACGGCCTATCTATCGATGCATTATTAGGAGATGCGAAATCTAGTGCAACTATATTTACTAGGGTATGCACGGTGCATGGAAGAAGCCAACAATGTTTTGTATGATTTGAAAACATTTCAACGCTAGCTATATGTTGCACGTTATCACTCAATAAATCAGAATTAGAGTACCTGATATGATCTCTCTCTCTCTCTCTCTCTATATATATATATATATATATATACATACTATTCAACAATATGTTTGATTTTGGAGATGGTACTAGTCTACTGCTTCCAAATTTATCATCAGAGTTGCTTCTTACCCAACCATGCTTAATACGATGTTGCTTGCATTATGAAACAAGTTTATAGCATATGTCTTTCCTTTTAGTTGGTCTCTTTATTGGACGTTTAGCAGACCTTTATATTTCAGACCAACATTTTTGTGGATTTCATTATATTTTGGCATGTATTTCAACTGTTTTGCAAATGTTATAAATGTGGCTGTTTTGAACAATTCTTCAATTCCCAATTTGTTGCTCTTTTGAATGGAACCAACAATCTTCTATTATATATTCATTCAACCAACAATAAATTTGTCTAAATTCGACTCTTGTGGAGACATTCAAAGTAACAAGAAATCAATTTAATATAACAAGAAGTTCATAATTTCATCAAAATCAAGTGACAATTATGTTGAAATTGCAATTCTGATATATTGCCTACCAAAAGAAACAACACAAGTCACATTATAGTAAACTGGTTGTTGGGTAGTGGAGGTAAAGTTGGTAAAAGAAGTTATTTCTTTAATTTGTTCCAACTTTTTTTTTTTTTAATATAAATCATAAATTTAATTTAAAAAAGATAATGAATTGTGTTTGAGAACATGTCGGTCAAATAGTTATAAATCTACCATAAACACTTGAACATGATTTTAATGTATCACAAAAACTCCCGTGCACTAGGTGCACGGATCTTAGATCCGTGCAATCAGGGTCAATCCGACCCGACACGATCATCCACTCACCGGAACAGTCATTCAAGCACCGACACGTGCCCCCACGCGCCGGGAAGGAGGCGCAACACACTTAGTTTATTTTTTGCATTTTTCTGGAACATATGTATACCTTTTAGTTATAACTTTCATACCTTTATGCTATAACTTTCATACATTTATGTACAAACATCCGTTCCTTTATGTCTGCAACTTAGAAAAAAAAATGAAGATTTTCAACATAATTTGTATTGTATATCTTTATGTGATATCAATGTGACATTTATGTTATATTATGTCACCTTTATGTACAAATATTCTGACCTTTATGTAGTATATAAAAGTGCATAAATGTCAGAATATTTGTACATAAAAGTGACATGATATAATATAAAAGTCATATTGATATCATATAAAGGTATACAGTTCAAATTATGTTGAAAATCTACATAAAAGGTCATGATAGTTGTACATAAAGGTCACACATGTATAACATAAAGATTACACTAATACAACATAAAGGTAACCACCTGAAGCGAAAAAAAAAAAAAAAAACTAAATTCAAAAACTCGCGGATCCGGGTCAAAATTGGGTCGACCCAGATTGCATGTACACCAAGTACACACAAGACCAACTCTTAATATGTATATCAACTCATTTCAAGAAATATTACAATACTCAAACCAAACACAATAACTAAATTAAACTCAACACCAAACATTATAATCAAACACATCAAATATATTACCAAATTTAACATCAACAATACAAACTCACAACAACGTATCAAACATAACACCACTTAATAATGAATCAAATGTGGCCTTTGAAGTTACACAAATTGACTTCAGATTTTTCTCAAAAAAAAAAAAAAAAAAAAAAAAAACCTAATAATAATAAAAATAAAACTAGTTGAGTTTTAGATCTAGAGTGGAAGGAAGATTGAGAAAGCTGCAACCGCAGCTGTAGCCGCTTCAACTCCGGCCCAACTTGTTTGCTTTAATTTCCATGAATTCTAACCTGTAGTTCATCATTTTCTGTAATCTTTACTATTCAACTCATCTTTTAGTATTTTGCTTTCTCTGTACGATTAATCTCTTTTCCAGGAAGAGCGATAACTAAAATCAAAAGAAAAATATACGAAGCAATGGGAGGCAGGGATTCGTCCTCTAAAAGAAAATCCTCTAAGAGGAAACGCGATAAGATTTCCTCTAAGGTTCTTCTTTCTCTCTCCTCATTTGGATTTTGCTTGTTGTTTTTAATATTTATGTGCCTATTTTCTGGTGATATTCGATCTTCTCCTGCGATTTATCTGTCTGGAGATGATGTTTAATTATACATTTAGGGGAGTTTTGATCTGGGTTATTTGCGGTCAATGTTTATGTCTCCTCCATTCCATTTTCTTGATGTTTTACTCTAATTTCAAAATAATTAAGTTTGTTCGAAACCCTATTTAAAAATTGAATCTTTGGATCCCTTCAGTTTTGTTAAATGCTATTTGATTGTTGATTTAGATGATTAAGTTGTTTGGGAACTTTTACCGCCATGTTTTGGCCTAATACGATCTTCCTGCATTTTTATGAATTAATTTTGCTGCATTGTCTATGAATTAGATTTTGTTTTATCTTTCGATTACTCTGTTGTTTGAGAGTAGGAAATTTTCCTTTGTGGATTGAGAATATTGTATTCATTGATGTATATGCTACTGATATTTAATGGATTGAGAACATTGGATTCACTGATTGAGAATCATGTATTCATGTGATATGGTTTGCTTTCACAGAAGAAGAGTAAAAGAAAGGAACCAAAGAAGCGTCATCGCATTTATGATTCAGACTCTGATGGTGACTCAATAAACTCAGACCCTAGTTCGTCCCGCACTTTGAAAACTGATAAAAGAAAACAGATAAATAAAAATAAGAAGCGTCATCATGACACTTCGTTATCATCTTATTCTGATTCTGAGTCTGTGAGTTCAGATTCCGATTCTGACAATGCTAACAAGAGCAGGAAGGCCCGAAGGGCACGAGTTGGTTTGAAAGATAGAAATAGAAAGGGTCAGAAGAGACTTACCAGCATCCACGGTGATGTAGATACACAAAATGTACGGAAAAGGAAAACCTTGGATAGAGATCGTGTTGTCAAGCCGATTAAGAAATCCTCGAAGAAGAAATCCAGAAAATATTCGAGCAGTTTTTCAAGCTCTGATTCAGTGAGCTGCTCCACATGCCATAGTATGAGTAGTAGGGGTACAACTGATGGTAAGCGTCGAAGGAGCAAAGTAATTCCTGACAAGGAAATAGAAAGGCAATCACATAAGCGTCAGAGAAAGCACGAAGAGAGGAGTCCAAGTTATTCGTCATGTGATAGGGGTAACGACCCCAGTGATGGGGCACTGTTGACTATGAATGATTCTCGACGCCTCAGATCAGTTATTGCTGTTGTTAATCAATCTCAAGATGAAGGGGAGAACAGATGGGAGATGGACCTGCATAATGAAGAGATTGTTTACGATCAAAATGATCACCCTTCTCCCAAAAGTGTTGATAGTAATGAAGGTCGAGATAGGATGGTTTTAGGTAATGACTCTCATGGTGGATTAAAAATTGTTGAGAAGGCGAAAGAGATTGATGTTAGTGTCCCCAAAGGGGATCTTCTGGAGTCAATTTTGAGGCAAAAAGCTCTGGAAAATTTGAGGAAATTTAAAGGAAGGCGTCAAACAGGTCTGAGGAGCAGTGTTGTTGAAATGCATAATGAGAGTGATGTGGAAACGGTTGATATTGTTCAGAACAAATCAATCAACCAAGGTAGCTCTAATGCTCATGAAATTGATGAGAGAAAAGGGTTGTCATCAGAAGGAGATATTTCTCTTATGAAGGAGGTTAAAAAACTTGAACACATTGAGAGGGATGATGACATGGCTAAACAGAGTTTTGTTCATCCACCTAATGAGGCAACCCTGTTAGAATGCTCAGAAGAGGACAAACGGGCGACTTCTCGTGCTGCTTCATCTACATTAGAACCATCTTCTTCTGTGCAGCCAATTTCCGGGGAGCATAGCCTGGAACAAGGAAACAAAGCTAAAGATGGTTCTCAGTTTGAGCAGAAAACGATGTCAGTGATGAGGGGAGGGGAAGTTGTGCAGGTAATCATTTCTGTGTCGTTTACTCTGATTCTGAATCTTGGATCATCATGTACTACTCAAATGGTAGATGCAATGTGTTATGTATAATGATCGTATTTTCTAAAATCATATCATTTGAATCTTTATCAGGTGAGCTATAAGGTTTTCATCCCCAAAAAGGCCTCGCCGTTGGCAAGGAGGCATCTCAGGCGGTAATTTTATGAGGTTAATTGAAATATTCATAGAGAAGATTCTGCTTCACCATGGAAGGCTTTTGTATTTGCTTCATAATGGACATGCATTTTCGAATAAGCTGGATAGATAGCTTCTTGATTGATCCGAAAACTTTGAGAAAATGTTTGTGCTCTAAATATTAGGTTTTTAGCTGAAATTGGACAAAAACAGATTCCATTGTGTTTATGAAAATGATTTATCGTTTCCTCCATCAGAGCTTTATCTTTTTGTTAAGCAAGAGTTGCATTCTGTACGCTTGTGCTCCGTTTACTTTGGGGGATGAGTTAGAATATTGGTATTTTATCTAACTTTATTTGGTGTTTATTTTGATGGAAATAACAAATCAGGTTATCCTTCCAACCCGGGATAAAATGTCAAAATCCGGATAATACATTGGATAATTATCTAGGCCCCCTATGATAGTTTACTCAAGACCTGAGATACATTAGAAAATTACATTTCTATCACTAATAAATATTAAACATTTACATAAAAGGGACATTTAGGTAATATCATCCTAACTTTATCCAAATATTATATGTTAGAGTAAACATTGGAAATGAATAACAATTTTTATTTTATCCTATGAAGTTATTTCACAAGTCTAGATAATTAATTTATCCTTGTTTGCCAAAGTAAATGTGCGAAGCCTGAAGGACTTGATGTTCAATTTAAAATTGATATTTATTTGGATGATATTTTTTTCTGTAAAAAAGACTTTGTAGCTCCCCTTAGGACACTAATATATAAACTAAATAAGAGCTTTCGAACCTGTTTTAGAAAAAAATGGTTGGATACTATTTGTTAGAAAAGACTTCGTAGCTCTTTAGTTGGATTTCTTCAAGTTTTCTTGTTTTAAATTTAATGCTAAAACAAGATATGAGGAAAGTTGAAAAATCAATCATTAAGGGGATGTTTGGACTGGACTTAAGGTGGCTTGAACAAATCTGGATTTTGGCTTGAGAAGGATTTTGTGAGTTTGAATTTTGAGTAGAATTATAGTTAAGATGTCATTTTCACATAGGGAATTGTAGAAAAAGTAGATGTTTTTTTGTTGGGAGTTGTAGAAAAAGTAGATGTTTTTATTGAGAATTGTAAAAAGTGGATGTTTTTATTGGGAGTTGTAGAAAAAGTAGGATTTTGCAAATCCTTGTCCAAACATGGACTGGACTGGACTGAGTCTATCCAAAATCCGGATGTACCAAGTCCAGTCCAAACACCTCCTAATTCTTTTTGATAATAAAAAAATCACAGATAAATGGAATAAGTTTTAACATCTAAAACAACGGTTATTTTGGGACGAAAAGAACAATATGTAGGAGCTTTTCCAAATTTTTTTTACATGAGTTCAGCTGAACACTATTTTAGTATTTCAACTAAAAATCAAACAACTTCTCGAAGTTAAATCTTTTTAATTTATCCTTTTTTAAATATCAGAATTCAATATAACATATGATGTAAAACGAAAAGCAACAAAATTACTATTCTTCTACTTGGAGAATACTAGAATTCATGCACTTTAGGAGAAGATAAATATGATTTTGTAGTACACTTCTTGCAACCACTTATACAAGCCCAATCATCCGCCACTGACACATTGATGTCCTCCAAGAACTGGGAATAATGTTCAATCACAGTTGGAACCTGTAAAAGGAGGTAGAAATTCTTTAAATCAGATTTAAAATTATTATTAAACTAAGTTAACTATGATTGAACAAGTATAATTGAGGAGGTATTAGTGAGTAATTATGGTTTAATATGATATAAGATTTCAGTGTCATCATATAATTTTAAAAATCAGTAAAACCATTAGCCAAACAGATTTTCACCAACCATTAGAAAAGCATTAGCATACCTGCTCAGATAAGATTCCGGAGATGCCAATTACAGCACCAGGCTTCGCGTACGAGACAATCCGCTCTGCCAATTCGAGCAGTGGATATAGTAATATGTTAGCAATAACCACATCATACTTGTCACTCTCCGCAATGATCTTCAGATTGTGTAAATCCTTTGCACTGATGTCCTTGAGCGAACATTCATTCTCAAAGTGAGGACCGTTGTTGCTAGGAACAAGACTTAGCAGCAGCTTTTCTGGCTCTATGTTGTTCAGAGCTGCATTATGTTGGGCAGATGTAATCGCCTGTCGCTCTATGTCAAATCCCACTGAAAGACTCGCGCCAAGCTACAGTCTCAGACAGAACGTCGCCAAGTAAGCAAAGAATAAACAACATATTTAGGAATATAGGCATCATTGAGAAATGACAAACCATAGTTGAATTGATAGGTTTAAAGGAATAGAACAAAATAGCAAAATGTCTCAACTGTTTGGATCTTTTTTTGCCATCAAGCCTAATGCATATGTTTTTCAATTGAATTCCAGCAATTCGCAAGAAACAAATTCCGAAGCAAGACAATATTTAGGTTGAATAACATCAATTTATTCCAGCACAAATTCTCAAAAGCTTAATGCACATTGTTCAAAATTACGTACCTTCAGTGCTGCTATTGCAAGAACACCTGATCCTGTACCGTAGTCCAGAAAGTATTCTCCTCCTTTTATTAATCGACGCAGTAGCAATAAACACAACTTTGTAGTAGGATGTTCCCCTGTTCCAAATGCCAGACCGGGGTTCAGAATTATGTTTATCGCTTGAAGATCCTGCAAGTCCGATTTGTAAAATGAAACCTGCAAGCAATTAAAGAGCTACAAAATTTATAAACATGTACTAACATAAGTAATCTCACCGGAGGAGTTCTCCATTCAGGCACAATCCAAAGTCCCTTTGTTATTTCCACAGGATGAAAAGAATCCTGGAATTCATGAAAAAACAATGGCTAAAAATTAATGGACAAACGCCTAGCTTCTTACCTGATAAGTTCAACGCACTTGAAGATTCTATGAACCCCATTTGCACAATTTTGTGAAGTGAAACAGTTACATGATTACCTGAGTTTGTTTGATCCAATCTGTGTGATCATGCATTACGACTCGGTAATCAGGTATCTCTTTCAATCCAATTGAACTTGCAGCTCGGGAAATGCAATCTTTCACATCCTGATCTACGTTGAAAGTAGAACCGATCCATATCTATGAATTAAATTACCATAAGTTGGCTAACTCTAGATCAAGTTACAGCAACATAAACCATGTTTAAGATTAATAAATACAATGTTGCTACCATTTGTACCAATGCTATATTCCGATCACAATCATATACTGTACTTAAAGCATCAAAAAATTAATTATTCTTTTGTTATAGCTAATCAACCAACACCAGCCAGTTTTACTATCTTTTTTGGAGCAGCTATTTAGTAAAACTATCTATATAATAATAAACATTATAAATACTTGAAATTGATATTTCATAATATCAAGTTTGCCACAATTGGAGAGTTTGTTAATCGTCTTTGCTCTTAAAAAAGGGGTGAAAGATGGATTTGAAATCCATTTAATTTAGATGGATTTGCAATCAAATTCTTCAATACAAATGCTAATGAGAGGAGCACTTAAAAGTCTTAAATACTCCTAAAAAAATGACGCTCGAATTACATGCTGCAAAGTTTATTATTTTTATTTTTATTACCTAAATGTATAAGTCTCAAAGAAACTTCATTATAATTACAAATATTTAAAAAAAGAAGAAGAACAATAACAAGTTTGAAGCAGTGTTTCGAGATTTTAGCACAAAATTGCTCAATTTTCCAGAGGCAAAATCAATGCAAGCACCCATTTTAGCCTTTTGTTTTTTTTGAGCAATGATAAACACACACAAAATCACCAATTATATTCAATAAAAGGAAGAGAAGCGTTTACGCTGTACCTCTTCATCCGAGTCGTCGCCATCTTGTTCGTCAATGGTGGTCGAACTAGCTCCAAAACACATAAGAGACTCCGATAGCATGTCCTAGGATCGAAGAAGTTAACCAATTCAGCTTAAATTATTATATAACGCAGAAGAAACGGCATACACGCGCGCGCGCACACACACACGCTGATAGTGAAGGACATACAGAGAGATTTCTGGGGCAGCAAAGGCGTACGGAAAGGTAAGGGGAAGTGAATGAAGCTTCAGCATGGGCGGTGCCATTGGAAAAATTGAGCCTCGATAGTTGTTGGTGCCGCGCTGCTTTGGTTGCGTACAAGTGGCTCAGTAGAAGACGGCCATGGATGGCGTAATTGTAGAGCTTCAGGTGTTTGAAGAAACGACTGTGCACAGACAACGCGAGTGACATGGGGATGATGGAAATACTATCTCTTTCCTCATGCCTCAAATGGTCCAATATACATATAATATAAGTCATCCTAAATAAGAAACACTAAATTTCCCTGATAGATACGCATTTTGAAAATTGGATAGTTAATAAAAAATTATTCATTAATATTTATTTATAATTTGACATTACAAAAAATAAAACTACCTATTTATAGTAAAAAATAATTAAGGAAAAATGGAAAAGGGATTTTTTTGTTTTTGAAAAAAGGTTCAGTTTTCAGCGGAAAAGATTTGAAATAATTTGATTTTGGGCCATTTAAGCGGGTCTATCTGAAACCCGGTTCTCTTTACAACCCAACTAAAAATTGTCCTATATATTAATTTTTAATTAATTAAAAATGATATGATTTGATTTCAAACAAAGCTACAATTCTTCTCCTCTTTGTCGATCCTTTTTCACTACCAGAGATTGAATAGCAGAGAAGTCTGTATATTATTTGTTGTTCAGCAAAGGATCTTCAGTTTCAGTTCAATTGATTCGTTTGTTATTTTCTTCTCCAAACCAATCCCTCAAATTCGCATTGTCAAGGTAGTTTTTTTTTTTTTGGTTTTCTCGTATGATTTTTATTCTTTTATGGAATGGAAAAACCCTACGCCTCACATTGAAGTCACTCGTGGCGTATTTGTTTCGCAATCCTGCTGTTTTTTGAGGGGACTATGAAGTCGTAATTATATTCACAATTTCAGTGGAATTTGTTGGCCCGTCACTTTAGCATTCACACTTCACCTAACTAGAATTGTTCATCATATGCGAACCCCCCCCCCCCCCCCCCACCCCCCATTGCGTTCTTAGACTTTTAGTGATTCGTTGGATCTCAAAGTGCGCTTCACTCTTATTAAGTTAAGCTTGTTTTGATGCAATTTCCACATTTTGTTTGGTATACGAAAATATTGAAAATCCAGTTGGCAAATGCTACGAGTTTTCACAATTTTGTCATTTTTAGTGACTATTGGGTTTTTGATTGGAGAATATTTATTTTCAAAGTGATTGTGTGAGAAAGGAAGAAGAATTTGGTGAAGATAAGTGCATAATGGGGGATGCGGCAGCTCTAATGGAAGCTTCAGGATCAAGATTTAGCAATTTAGAGCTGATTGGAAGAGGTTCTTTTGGGGATGTTTATAAAGGGTATGTTTTGATGTTAGCTTTTTGACATTTTGTTGCTTTCGTATTTCATTGCGATGTTGTAACATATCAAGCTTGTTCAATTGCATACCTTTTGCGGTTATGAGGATTTTTTGCCTCCTTCAAATATGTAATGTGGATGAAATCGTAAAAACTAATTAAGGATACAATGTTATCAGCTTCGATTTTAAAGACCTGAAGAAGAACATTTATTAAATTCATGTTATTCACATCTCAATTCTGAGGTTTTTTGTTGGTGAGTGAGAAAAATAAGTCAGCTGGGGCACCAAATGATGCAAACATGTGATGACAGTTCTAAGTTTCTCATTTTGCGAACATGTGAAAAATTGGATTTTTATATTATTGTGCTAGTATATCGTACTTTGTCAAGCAAAGGACACTAAGCCACTAAGTATAATACATTTATGTCTGTAGTTTAGAAGACCACTTCTCCAAATAAGTGAACTAACTGCTTGTGGTTGGATTCAATTCCACACTACTTGTGTGGCTGGATTTTATGGCATTGTCTGAACATAATTGAAGTTTGTTGCATTATTTTCCTATCAAATTCTAGGGGGATCAAAATGATCTTCGTGCAAATGAAATTATGAAATTTGTTGTTGGACTATGTTTTAGTAGGCTCACACATGAGAAAAGCAGTAGTTTTAATAGGCTGTTATTGCCTTGCACCATGGCATTTATTTCTTACTGATAACACTTGCTTTCTTGCTTGAGAATATATAGGCATGATTAATCTAATAGGTATCATCAGATTATAAAGCTCAAGGTTATAAAGAACCGAGCCAATGGAAAATCACTGACAATTGACAAATAGATGAGGCTATTTAGTGGCATGTTAACTGAACTCCAACCTTTGCATACCTGGATTAGCAGGAGTTTTGGCCTTGTCCATTGTCAACCTTTATGTGATTAGATCTAAAGTGTATCTACATGTGCTTCTACCATGCCATGGCTGCAGCTGTTCCAATTGGTTGCATCCTTGATAGATTGTTGTATATTATAAAACATTATAAAAAGAATATCATAGTTTAAAAATCTTAAATTAATGTGAAAGGTAAAATGGTAGTATGATTCCAGTTCTGAAGCCTTCATGATTATTTTCACCAAACTGCCTTATTATTATCTTGTGAACTTCTTATCATATGTGAATATTTCTTTGCTTGATTAGTTGATCTTTTTCTCATTTTTGGTCATGCAGGTTTGATAAGGAATTAAACAAAGAGGTTGCCATTAAGGTCATTGATTTAGAAGAATCGTGAGTATATAAATTGGGTATTCATTGTTACACAATTTTAGATGTGTGTTTTCCCCATAATTTTCTGATTGAGAATGATAATAGTCATATGCAATTACTCTGTAAATTTATTTATTCTTAAAATATTCCATATCTACCGCCATTTATTTTTCTAATTATTCCTTTTGTTGTCATCAAACAACCAAATCTGCATTTATGTGTTAAGAAGGAAGAAAAATTACGGTTGTTGTATTTAAATTTGTGTTAAGAGGTATTCCACAAGTTTAATGAGTTTGTGTGCTTCCTTAAGAATAAAGGTGTCCTTTTATAAGGTAAAATTGATTCTCTAGGAAGTTCTCTGTGGCCCACAATAGGTTGGCATGACAATGGTCACAATACTGCATGCTACTATCATCTAAGTGAACAAACTTCCAAATTAACTTGAAATGGGGCTGTTCTGTACTTTCAATTACATATAAATTGTTTTCCAACTATGGGAGCAAAGAATCGGGTTTATATCTATGGTTACATATCCCATTGAAATTGGGTCTAGAATAAGAAACAGGGGTTTCACTGTTACAGTGGTTGAATAAGCCTGAGTTATTGAAGTAAACATTGCATTGCGAATTTGTGATCTGAATGCACTTTATGGTTTTGGATTTGCCCAAACATAACTATTGATATAAATCATTAAACTCCAAACTTGTGGCTTGCTACTATTTGTTTGGATATTGCTCACCAAAAGCCACTGCAGAAGTAAGTACTGTTTGTTATTTGCAAACTATCCTTAGATCTTCAGATATATAGCCTAAGAACTTTAAAGATCTGATGAATCCTGAAAAGATTAACGTGGCCTTGGATTCTTACATCAGCGAATCTTATGTAAAGTAATAACTTATTTCAACTCTTTCTTCTGCATTTGTTATCAGGCATTTGATTTATGGTCACTGTCAGAGGCTTCATTCTTGAGGAAAGATTGATATGTCATATATGCCCATGAAATAGTCAAACTTAGTTGTCGTTTTAAATTTATAGAAGATGAACTGACACTAGATTGAGGTTCAAATTTCAATAGTCTAAAAAAGACTAAAGTAGATTTTAATGTAATTTGGGGAATGCAGGCAGACCTTAAATGAAAACTTGAAGGCTGTCTAGCAGATAAAATAAGGATGGAAACACTTGAAAGAAGAAGAAAATATTTTTTTGCTTAAATAAAAGTTCTTTGAAATACCTCCACTGCTGAAATAGAAACCTTATTATCTTTCTAGGAAAGCGTTCAAATCCCTCATAAGGCCTTCAAGAATCTAATTTAAAGAAAGTTAGTGGAGTCTTTAGATTGCCTAAATGCAAAAAGCCTGATATCTTCTATTGCTTAATCTGAACTGACAAGATTACAATATTCTTGATATACTGTCTCTAAATTTTTCTAAGAAAAATATGAAGGAGATGCTGTCATGCTAGCATGAAGGAAATCTTTCTTCATCCAGGATTTGACTTAACTATCCTATTGAACAAAGACTAGACTTATTTATGGCCCAATTCGGCAAAGATAGAGCTCTTAATAGGACTCTTAAATTATAAAATATGAAGAAAGAAGTTGACAGAGTTCAAGAGAACTATTATTAATCCCTCCATCCCACCCTCCCCCCTCCCCCTTATAGCATACCTTTTAATGTTACAACCGATCAACAAGATCCAAGATTGGTATATAAAAAGTAAGTTATTATTCAGATCTTAGCCCTCTCTACTCATCATTCATCATCTTATACTGGCTATTTTGATCTTTTTTATTGCCTGTCACTTATTTGCTAAAGTATAAATTTTCCCCCCGCAGAGAGGATGAAATAGACGACATCCAAAAGGTACCTTCGACATTTCTGTATAGACTATGTGAATTGAAATTAATATAACTTTTAATAAATGTCATTTTATTTCTTTCATTGTTGACAGGAAATTGCAGTTCTTCAAGAATGTCGATCTCCATATATCACCGATTATTATGGTTCTTTTCTGCATCAAACTAAGTTGTGGATAATAATGGAATACATGGCTGGTGGTTCAGTTGCTGATTTGGTAGTTTTCTTTTATATCCATCGATTTGCTTCTTTCTTCGTTTTTGTATGTTGAAAGTTGTTTGTGCCAGAATTTTCATGCCATAATGTAAAAAACTGGCAGAGTATATAATATGACCTGTTAAATTTGATATGACATATTCCAGTGACTCTAGGACCTTTTCTATATGAGTAATTTGTCAGTATCCATTTTGACATATAGTATTCTATTACAATATGCACTACCTCCAGCTCTACATCAATTGGTGATCTAGTTTTTGTTTCTTGTTCATGTTATATGCACAAAGCTCTCCAGTCAATCATTCCTGGGTCTTCATTTTTATAATCCAAGGACTCTTCTTGGAGAAGCTTTCACTATGTTAAAACTTGGTATTTTTTTGATCTAGCACGATTAAGGATTATGGATATCATCTTAATGAGATGACTATTAATTGATAATCACTTTGATAATAGGAAATTGGTTGAGTATGAAGTTGTGGGTCACATACCAGGAATGCCCCTTTTGTTGGTTATTGGCGTGTTTTGACCTAATACATTCATTTGAGCTGTGACATCTGCTCTGTTTTTTCGTTTTAAATGCATGATTTTTACAACCATATATTGTAAGTTGCCTCCAAGGTGCAACCCTTTGTATTGGAGAAAAAAAATGGCTTAAGAAACATAATGCTGTTATTAAAGATTTACTGGTCATTGTTGTCGGTGTATCCCTCTGCAGATTCAACCAAACCAGCCATTGGACGAAGGTTCCATAGCTTGTATCTTGCGTGATTTGCTCCATGCAATCGAATACCTCCACAATGAGGGGAAAATTCATCGAGATATTAAAGGTACATTAATTTACTTGCCTGAATCAGGCCTTGTGTACCTTATGGACATGGTCACACATTTGATCTATCATGCTGGCATCCTTTTTAAGTTTTTAATTTAATCATGTGACATCCATCTTTTGGTTGACAATTTTTCTTCCCTACCCTGAATTGTAAAAAGTAATATTTTTGTGTAATGTTCTGGCAGCGGCAAACATCTTGTTGACAGAGAACGGTGATGTTAAGGTATAATTATTGTTGATATTTATTCTTAAAACTACACCATCGTAAAGATGTGGCCTTTTTCTTTGGTATTTAATGCCAGCACTTATTACCTATATGCCTTTTCTGCCATCCGATACAGGTCGCAGACTTTGGCGTTTCTGCTCAGTTAACAAGGACAATTTCAAGAAGAAAGGTATCGTTTTTTTATTTTTAAGATTCTTTATTCATGAAATATGCACATATGACAGTCTAAAGCCTTTCTATTATGTTTATTTTTTTGGTAGTAACTTTTTACTGGGTTTGCTCCCATCTGCTCTCCCCAGGGCACCGTTCTAGTGCTCCATCTCTCATTCTCTTCAGCCCAGCTCATTGTGGTCTCATTAAAATTAAAATATGTTGTGCTTAGTGTCATTAAACTTCAGATTCTATAACCACATTTCATAGTGATGGCATCAATTGATGATGTTCCTTTGTTTTCTGTATAAAAGTGTGGTTAAATTATATTTTTGTGTAGTCCTTTTAGAGTTATTTAAAGGTGAGATAGAGTTATCCAAGGAGTCATCAAACCTCTATCTAATGCTATTGAAAGCTAGACCTTTGTAGGAACACCATTTTGGATGGCTCCAGAAGTAATTCAGAATTCTGAAGGATACAATGAGAAGGTAAATCTTATATCATACATCCTTAATTTCCTGCATCCAATTTGATTTTTCTGTTAACTACTTGTTGTAATCATGCTTTCGTGAAGTTCTTCTCTTCATCCATGTCATAATGTGTGGAGTTATGGCTTGAAACAGGCAGATATATGGTCTCTGGGGATAACTGTAATTGAGATGGCTAAAGGAGAACCTCCACTTGCTGATCTCCATCCTATGAGAGTGCTTTTCATCATTCCTCGAGAGAATCCGCCGCAGGTTTGCTATTGAAAACTTCTGTTGATTTTAAATGCTTATTAAGCTTACTGGTAGTTTAAAGAATTCAAGTTACTGTCTGATGTGCAGCTAGATGAGCATTTTTCTCGTCCTATGAAAGAGTTTGTGTCATTGTGTTTGAAGAAGAATCCAGCAGAGGTATCTTCTTTGTACTTCAAATTCCTTATGTTCACATGCTTTTGTCGTGTTGGGGGTGCAAAATCTTGTCCACCTTCCTCTGTCTCTGCCATGGTTATGTGGAAAATCCAAAGAATTGGCCTTTCCTTTATTTAAGCCATTGTAATTTTGAAACACACATGCCTTAAATTCCTTATAAGTAAATTCAAATGATGATGCTCTGAATATTTATAAAGAAAGAAGAATTTGTTACCAGTCACCTTTTGGTGGCATTTGAGTCTTTGGGCTATTATAATTGTTCAAAGTTTTGCTGGGATCCAAACGGCTCCTTATGAATGATTGGCTTGACTTAATGGAGGGTTCTACAAACAATAGGGGCATGGTTGTGTAGCATGGGGGTTTGCATTTGTGACTGATACTTTTCATGCCTAAGACATGCTTTCTGAATCAGCTTTATTTCTTAAAAAATGAACACGTTAATTACCGGACATTGTGTACCTGCCCCCAATTTGGTATTTGATGTATTTTTTTAGGACCTTTTCCTTTGTGGTATTATTTTTCTTCAACATTTCCTTTTCCAGTTTAAGTTTTTTTTGAGCTAGACAAATAAATAGAGACGGGAAACTTTCAAGGGTTTCAGTTTGTTGAAGTATCTAATCAATTTTTATGGAGTGCATATTTATGTGTTAGTTGCACGAGGTACATTCAACTTTCAACAGATTTAATGACCACTAAAAGTTGGTCTGCTGGTGAACGAATGTGCTGGAGAGTGGAGGTGAATGCAGATATAATCTTGAGCATTCTGTTAAGTATAAAACATCACTCTTGAACAATAAATTCCTGACTTGAAATAGGTGACTTGACTAATTGAAGTTTCCTGTATTTCCATAAACTTGATAATGAGTGGACTTGCCCCAGCTAAACTAACTACTGTAGTTATCCATAGTTGACGTTTTGAGAAAGCCACACATTCTAGGGGTAGATTCTAAACTACTTCAATAAGTATTTCAGATGTGACCCTTGGGACATGGTGCTTGTTTCCTGAGGTTGCATATTAATAAGCCTTCATTTTGAGAATGTAAATATGGGTGAAGAAGTGAAAAGTTATTAAAGAAACTTCTTTTTGTTTCTTGTATGGAACTGGTTTTATGAGAACTCCTCATTCAATTTTCACTCTGTTATATTTATCAACCACACAATGTTGAGTAATCTATATGTTATCTACAATTTATGTACATAATTTCAGCATTCTGATGATGCTCATGAGAAATAAGTCTTCATAGTTGGGTGTACCTGCAACTTGGTTGCCATTTTTGACGTTGTGGTGACCGATAACTGTTTCCTTTTCTTTTCATTATGTCTCCTGTTTTCTCCTCATGTTATACTTCAAAAAATTTCTCTTGTTGATCCTAGAGGCCAAGTGCGAGAGAACTCCTTAAGCATCGTTTTATCAGAAATGCTAGGAAGAGTCCAAGGTTTCTCGAGAGAATCAGGTGATCTCCATTTCCCTTCATTTTGTAAATTTTTAATGAGAATTTTATTGAAAGATCTGTTCTGCTACTGATAGAATTGATGTCCACTATTTGTTCTCATGTATGAACCTCTTAACTTACAGTTATTGTGTGAATTAATGCAATTTATCTGATAGCTAGTGAAGAGTAGTCTATGCAACTGTTGTGCCCCCCAACAGATAAGAAAGTAATTATAAATGTCAGAATTTTTCTTATAAAAGTTAGATTTAAAGTTAGTGAGTTTTTTCCAACATGCTCAAGAGTCGGCTGATAGTGATGCCACACATTTTTACTTTCCAAAATTTTACATTTTTTAATGTACAAAGTTGCATGAAATCTTGCAGAGAGCGGCCCAAGTTTGAAATAGATGGAGGAGAGACAACTGATACTCATCCAACTGCATTTGGGGAGGCTTCTGGAACTGTAAAGGTTAACAGAGATTCTACTATTGAAGACACTGTACGAGTCAGGTTAGTCAGATATGTTGATACATTATAATCCTGATTTTGGTTATTGAATATATTACCTGAGTTTCATTAATCAGCAGTAGTCAGGCTATGGGTCTGAAAAATACTGGATGGGACTTCAGTATTGATGGATCAAGCAGCACAGGAACTGTTCGGAGTGTGCTAAAACCACCTCAGATGCGAGATAAGAAGACAGAGGTCCCTAATCAATCTATCTCTGAAAAGACCTTAGAGAGTGGTAGCCTGCGTTCTTCTGCTTCTGGATCTGTGGTTCATACTTCATCACAGTTCTCCATGAGAAAAGATACAAACCATCTTGGAAAGCAAGAAATTTACGAAGATGTATGGTATTCCCATCTCTTTCTATGTATTTATGTTCTGGCACGTGTCTATAGATATCTTGAGTGTATGCTGCATTTTTGAAACTTTTTCCCGAGGAAAAAAGTGGTGAATAATCAGGGAAGTTTCTGGTTTGATGGAGAACTTGTGAATTTTCTCCGGTGTTCTAAAAGGCCTCAGCGCCAGGTGGGCGGCAGTCGTGGGTTTATGTGTGGCTTGGGCTGGGGTTTGAAATTGTAGTCATTTCCAGTAGTAACTTCTTTGCTTATAGTTTTATAAGTCAGATGTGTAATATTAAAAAAAAAAAAAAGAACTTCAATATATAAATGGAAAAATTGCAGAAACAAGTTTTGCCGTTCTTTTCCATCTTCCAAAAGACACATTCTCTTCATAACTCAAGTTTCATATGGTTAAATTTTATTGTCTTTAAACTTGCACTCAAGATTTGTAGAATATATAGGAAGTGATGGGTTGGCATGAGAGTTACAGACTCTGGCAGTATATGCACGGACCTGGAGAGTCAAGTTGCTGAAAATTGAGAACACAAGGCTGCTCAATGCCGATTAAGAAGAGAGAGTTTGAAGGTGTTTAGGGTTTGATTTGCTTTATTTTTTTTTTTAACTGGGATTTGGGTAAAAATGGGCTTTCCCCTTTAGCCATGGATGTGTTCGAAAATTGCTTTCACTTTGTGTTTCTTTGTTTTATCTTCAAATCTTAAAATTCAAAATTCAACAGAAATCAAAACTAACATATTGAAATTGGTTCAGACTGTAGTACTATTACCAGATTCCTAGAATGTCTTATATTTCTTACTCGCAGGAAGATGTTAGTGGGACAGGAACTTTTGTTGTACGGTCTCCAAGGGGAGCTCAGCCCTCCTCTCTGTTCAGCAACCAAAGTTCCATGGTATGAGTGCCAACTGTTGGGCTTATAAATACGTAGTTTTTACTGCTCTGGTAATTTGATTACAATGGAAATTATCTCCATTCCAGTCGAGCAGCACAATTACCTCTGTTGATGATGCGTCCATCAGTGGCACTGTTATTTATCGTGGCCAGCATGATGATTCTGAATCTTCAAGAACTACGAAGTCGAGGCTGGGACTTCAAGAGAGAACTTTTAGTGCACCTCCTGAAGACAGTGAAATAAATCTTGCAGAGGTTATCATGAATTTTGACTTACACACACCATCTCATTTTTAGTCTATCATGTTAAAAAGAATGTTATCTGTAGAAATTTCTTGTGTGGGAGTGTTTGCATCGAACATTAACCATACTGTAGTAGAATCTTAGAGCACATTGACTTAAGTTTGACTAATATTAAAGCTCCCTTTGATATATTTCTAATTTTAACAGCTTATTCAGCTAGTAGGTTGAATTTCATGACACATTTCCAAAAGTACTTATATTTTTATCATGCAAAAGACTGCAAACTTCAACATAGATGTGAAAAGCTTTTCTATAACATGGATCAACTAGGTATTGTATAAGAAATTAAGTTTTTTTATATTACATGATCTTATTAAATGGAAGCTTAACTGCTATATTATTCAGGCCAAGGCTGCAATTCGAGGGGGAAGAAAGGGTAATGTTAGGGAAAGGTCTGCATGGAGTAAGGTTAACAGAGATGTGCAAGAGAACAAAAGAGTGGAGCAACCTACTACAAGCTCTGATTCATCAAGGTTTAAAGCTATTCCAACTTATCTAAATCTTGGATTTGGGCGAGCCAGAATCTTTTTTCAGGACTATGCATTTGACCTTAACATAATTTTTTCTATGTTCTGTTTGTCTGTCATGAAACCTACTATGCAGACATTCTAGTGACTATTTTGATGCACAAAAAGCATTTTCAAGATCACGCCATGCAAGTGATGATGAAGGTGCAAGGAGTTCTGCAGCAGCTCTGTCTGCCCCATTATCAGTTCTTCTAATCCCTTCTCTTAAAGATGTAAGCACTGAGATAATTTCTAGATATCTGACTTCTTAAGTTTGCTCTCCTATCACAATCCAGTTTGCAGAAATGAAATTTGTGCATTAATATCACTCCTACAGGTACAAGTTTCACTTCATTTGTGTAGGCTTTTCAAGTGAAAATATACCCCACACGAGCTACTGGGTTAATTAGTAAATAATAGAAGTGTACAAGAGAACTAGAAGATGAAAAATTTTCAATACAGACTTTTTAGTTGATCCTTTTGCACCCCCCCCACCCCCCTCTTTTTAATAATAGGAAGCTTTTGTAGTTGAAGAGTTAATATGACTTTTTTTTTAATGAGCTAGAGGGAGTGGAAGGGAGGGGATAAATAATAGAAAAACTTGCGTGATCCAGGTTCGAACCCTGGTCATCACAATCTGCACCTATATAAAAGGTGGGATACCATTGGTAGTATGACTTTTTAGCTGATCCTTTTGCTCCCCTTATTATTATTATTTTTTATTTATTTTTTATTTTATATAATAGGAAGCTTTTGTAGTTGAAGAGTTAATATCTTTATATTGACCTGGTATGACTCATGGATACAATTTCAAATTCTATTGATTGCAAACTTCTTGGTTGTGTGTGAAAAGACTTTTCTCTAGGAATAGATTCATAGATTGGACATCTCCCGTGCCAATGTTGAAGGAATTCTGCTTTTTTTTTTTGGGGATACTACACGTTAGATAGAAATAGAGTCGGTATTAGAGTCTTAAAGCTTCCTTAAAAGTTTCAGACTAACTTCTGGAAGATTGATGATGTGGTGAAGATGATTGTAAGTAACAAAGAGTCTGAATGTGAATAATTTATAAGCTTCCCTTTGTCCGGATTTTTTCAATATTGGTTTCAGAGCCATATTCACGGATTTTCCATTTTCACTTTCTAATTTTTGATTAGTATTGATCTACAGCTCAGCTCTCAAAAAGTCTACTTATTATGCAGCTTCTCCTTTCATGTATATAATCATTTGCTTGCATTTTGGAAAGACAATCATCACCACTTCTTTTATTGGCCATTCTCAATCCTGCTAATTCTCTAACTTATGGATGTATATAATGTAGGTGATTGCTGATGATTCAGGAGGGTCAGTCCTTCATACAGTTACGAACAGTCTAATTGATATGGAACGTGTGAAGCCCGGGTCTTCTGAACTACTTGTCACCAAGTTGCTTGAGCATCTGGCCAGGTTCACTGGCATTTCAATACTCAGTTTTGTTTGAGAGTTTGAAACTGGTGAAACAGCCTGAATCATAATTATTATTTCTCAACTAAGATAAAACTTTTGTAGTTCAAAGGAAAGTTCTCTAAAAGACCTGCAAGACCTGGCAGCTCGAATATTCGGAGTGAGCAAGATAGACAAACCAGCTACAAATTCAGAAGCTGATAGCAAGAAAAAACAGCAGAGTAAAGATCACCACTCAAATGCCAATATGAGTCCACTTGCTAGGTTCTTGCTCTCCAGGTGCGTTGTAAATCTTTATGATAATTTTTGCCTGAACATTTGATCAATTAGACCTAATTACACACTACTAAAGTCTAAGCACAAAGTTTGTCTCTGACTCTCTGAAAACTTAATAGATACCCCTTTAGTTATTACTAAGAGCACTAGTGATGTTCAAATGGAAGAGAAGTCACTAGATAAAATGGTTAAATTTGTTGTCACTGAACCACGACTGATTTTGCACATTAGTACTTGAACCCTTTTCTTTTTAGTTTGCTACTTGAATAGTGTGTTTTGCACTTTGCAAATTTAAACAGGGCCACCAAAGACATTTTAGCTGGAACCAGTGCCTGTGACATCCACGCGCAAGTGAATTACCAAAACACCCTAAAGTTTAGGGTTTCATCTAGAAAAGTTACCAGATTCTGCCCCTTAGGTTGCAAAGTGCTAAACACAGATACATATATCGGAAATTACAAAAAGAGAGAAAAAGAAGTATCAACATGAAAATTTATCAATATGAAAATTTACCATAGTTCGCGTGAGAATGAAATTTACATTTTGGATAAAACATAGTGGATCTGTTTAACTATCACCACTCTCTTTCTTCCTACTGCATCTATGATTGTGCTCACCTGTCACTTCATCCATTTATCAATGCAGATGGCAAGGTCATGCATCGCGAGATTTAAATTCTTGAGAAATATGGTCAGATACTATATTTTTTTGGGGTTAAGTTTCTTGCTTTCTGTGTTAAAATGAGTTCAATGTACATATAATTCAAGGAATCTGTAATTTATATCCTTGGTCAGTTTTGCTAGTTATGTCTTAATATAAATTTTAAGTTTTTTTTCTTTTTTCTCTTCGCTGGTCCATACATTGACTTTCTAGTTTGTGTTGTATTGTAATTTGTAGGTGTGAAATAGAAAAACCATATTTAACAAAGGTTATGTTTTGTGATCTTAATTTGACTTTGCCAAATTCTGTGCAATCTTTGGATTAATGATATCTATATAAAAGAAGGATTTGTCATTTTTTCTTCTTCTTCTATACCATGACTAGCTAGGGTGAGTTTTATGTAATATCGTTTCACAAATCAAGTTATGTTTCTAGCTTCCTAATGTGAGACTGATGTTTTTTTTCATATCTTACATTTGTGGCTTCAATAATGTCAGTGTGCCGATGACTGTCGAAAATTCGACCACCGTAGATTTTTGAAAAAAACTCAAAAGGTTTTTCCTTTGAGTTTTTAAAGGCTCACGCACAGTGTTATTTAAATTGATGTAACTCCCAACTTAATCATCCAAAGGGTTTAAATCTTGATACATTGGAAAACTAATTCAACGAGTTAAAAATATATCTTAAATAATCTTTTCAAATTCACATCCCAACAAGAAAAAATCATGAAATAAAATCTAGTCGAAATAAAAGTTTTGGGTACCCCTTGATTTTTTTAGGGTCGACCCGTAGTGTTAATAAAATGGTTGTCACTTTGAACACAAACATCCAAATGACTTTATTCTTGATGCATTGAAAAACTAACTCCACGAGCTACAGATATGTCTTGAATAACCTTCCCAAATTCGTATCCCAACATAGTGAAAAAAAATCAAGACTATATCTGGACAAATGAAAGGTTGAGGTGTATCGATCATAATTAACTCATGAATAACCTTCCCAAATTCGTATCCCAACATAGTGAAAAAAAATCAAGACTATATCTGGACAAATGAAAGGTTGAGGTGTATCGATCATAATTAACTCAACGAGCTTCCTAATAAAATGAGATTGGTTTTTCTTCATATCTTACATATGGGGCTTCAATAATTTCAATCTTTCAAATACCGTCTCAAAAACGGTTGTAGCTCCAAATGTGAATGTCTAAGTAACTTCATTCTTGATGCATTTGAAAGCTAACTCTATGAGGCACAAATATGGCATGAACAAAAATTCGCATCCCAATATAGAGCTAACTTATATTATTTGAAAGCTAACTCTACGAGATACAAATATGACATGACCAACCTTTACAAATTCGCATCCCAATATAGAGCTAAGTAGCAAATTTATATCTTACATTTGAAATTTCAATAATGTCAGTCTGTCGAATACCGAGTTTTCACATTTGGTATCCCATACTCGACGATGAATAGATTTGGTATCTCATTTTTTAATTTGCATGAATTGATAAATTCCGATCAATTTCCATAAAAAAACAAACCAAAAGTGCCAAAGTCGGGGGGAAGTGGTCAGGTTGTATATCTGTGAAATTCATACCCAATTAACAAAATAAATAGGAAAGCTATTTCTTACAATCATTACTATAGTATCACTTACAAAAAAAATTATTATTTTGCATGAGAATATGGAAAATTATTGTTTGTATTCTGTCATTAACCATTGAACGAGGCAGGGATAAAGATGAATCAATTCTAGAGAAAGCGGCAGGTTTCTGAAGACGATGTGAGATCGAAATAGTGGAACTCATTCTTCTCAGTTCTCAGCATCAAGAAGATTCTCTTTGACAAAAAATTGCTTAGTGTGGTCTTCTAACCGTTGTCCTATAGCCACCTCTTAGAGCAGATTGCTTTGCAGGGGTCAATTTTCTGAATGAGGCATGTAGAATCATGGCTGCAAATGTATAGTTTCGTAAACAGATTCATGTTAACCACTAAAAGCCGATGAAGGACTTTCAATTACAAAGTGGAAAAAATGGCTATGAGAGAGCATATGTACCTGTATAACTGACACCTAACGCATAGAAGATGGCCAACACGATATTCGAAACAAACAGAATTGCAACAGCCACTGCAGGAAAGGAGGCTTGTCAATATTCTGAAGGCATGATGTAGTACATGCAGTTTGTTCGTGATAAAGATGCATTACCATTATATTCTTCAATTAACACAAACAAGTGAAACGGCATATATGTGGCCCTTAGATGCATAGTGCAATAGAGCATGAAGAAGGGTCTTGAATTTTTTTATCTACAACAGCAAAGTAGCAAAATCCAATATAATTACCAATAGATGAACTGGTCTTCTAAACGATGACACGGAGATGATAAAAGTGACTGCTTAAGTGTTACGAAGAAGGAAATCCATGCTAAGGAAAAGTTCAAATCTGTTATGTAGGTACACAAGGATTTTCAAGCTAAACTATCAGCATGCGTTTATCATTCCTAAAAGAAAGTCATGAATATGTGAAGCTGATTTTAATCCACACCCCACCTCCACCCCAACCCACCCAAAGCCGAGAAGGCCCCTACTTCCCTGTTTCCCAGAATAACAAATAATGATGCTCCTACCATCATAATGAGCATATCCATGAGTTAGAAGGAGAAAAATTACAAAGTGCTTTATTTTTCCTTTTCTCTATTTAGTGGCATTTTCAATACCTTGAATCACCTTTGGCCTTATATACGCTCAACATGTTTGAAAAGGCAATTGAGCAGCATATCCTTAGAATACGCTAGAGTGGTGTAGCATACCAGGTTAGAAAACTATTATTCTCAAGGATTCCAAAAACTATTGCATAGATTGAGATTGTAGTAGATCAGTACAATTAACATGAAAGATAATGTAGCTCTTGGTACATGTATTTCCCCCTATTACAAATCTACAATACGAAGTAAAAAAAGAACAAAAGGAATCTGTTAGATGAGAAGCAACTCACCACATTGAGCGATACGGATCAAAGTTTGTCTAATTACAGGATATCGGTCCAATCCCCAGCGATCGCCACTCAATTTAAATCCATCCCAAAGAGCCAAGCATGAAACAAGACCAAAAAGAGCTATTGGCAACTGATATCTGCCATCATAACAAAAATATCTCAAACAATGACAACTAAATGAGTGTGCAGGGGATGACAAAATTAACATAAATGATTAAAAAGAAAAGAAAGCCCCAACTCCCCAACTCCTATGCAATTCATAGTTCATCAGATAAGCAGCAGAGATTTCTAAAACTATAAGCACAGAAAATAGGAACAAATACATAATTTCCAAAAGCAGCAAACACTGCAATATTTGCCCTACAAACATTTGCTTAACTCTCAATCAAATATAGGCATTATTAATTATGCATTATCCCACTGAAAAAAAAAAACACATAGAAACCCCCACACAGAAATCTATATATATGCATATATAAACAGGGGGGGGGGGGAGAGAGAGAGAGAGAGAGAGAGAGAGAGAGAGAGAGAGAGAGAGAGAGAGAGAGAGAGAGATGATTAATTACAGAGAACAAGCAAAGAAGATGACGAAGAGGGTAGCGTAATTGCGAGCAAAACGCTTGACATTCTCATGGACTCGGAGGCGAGCCTGAGAGGGAGAGGAGGGGAACGAGTAGGATTCCAAAGAGCCAAAGAATGCTAAAGTCCAAGGCGGCGTGTCGCCGGTAAAGTCATCGGCGGCGAGCTTTGAGAAAGGGTTGCACGCGAGGAGCGATAGAAGAGTCCAGGCGGCGTAAAAGAGTCGCGAGACAAAGAACAGTCCGTTAGAAGTAATCGAAGTGGTGGCGGAGTCGGCTGCTGCGGCGGAATTAGAGGACTTGGCGGTGACGGAGAGGCGGTTGAGGTCGGTGGTGCGCTGGTCGAGAATTTCGAGGTAGCCGGAGTCACGGAGCCATGACTCAAAAGCGGGTACGGGTACGCTTAAAGATAGCGGGTTCGGGTCAAACGCCATGTGTGTGCTCTAGTCTAGTTGCTTACCCAATTTTATCCGATGCTTTTCTTTTCTCCCCCCCGCACCATCTTAATTTACATTTTCTATTTTCATTACTTCCTTTTATTATTTTTAATTTTTTTTAAACCAATTATTTTCAAATTTTATTAAAATTCTAGAATTGAATATTTGAAGACCCAAGTATTTTATAAATTAAAGAGAGATCGCAATAGATACGTAGCATAACTATAAATTTCCCCAAATTTAATTGTATTATCCATTTTATTTTAAGAATAAAAATTATAAAAAGAAAAATATAAAATATGTGGTAGCTATGAAAATAGAGGATTAATAATTGAATAGTTACAGAATCTTATAACTTTATTTTATTATGGTCATTTATAATTTACAATGTTTTTAAATTTGTAACTTACAAGAACCTTATGCTAATTGATAATATTAATAGAAAAACTAACATATAAAATCTAAATAATCAATTATGTTATGGTTGTAATATTGGATTATCATAATATATATATATATATATATGTGTGTATATATATATATTTTGATATAGACCTAGATCTTTTTTTCTTTTAAACATTAATAATTTTATTTAGGGTAAATATGCAAATATATCATCAACATTTATAATGAAGTACAAATAAATTCTAAATTTTTTTGAGAGCAAATATAATTATGCTTATTACCCCTTATGTTTAAATTATAATGCTTGATATATACAATCCTAATGTTTAAGGTTTGATGGAACTCTCATTATTTTATTTTTATGAATTTCTTTTTATATTCTTCAACATAAGTTTTTTCTTTTTAATATTTGATTAATTAAATAATTAATTATATTAAAACATTAATCCTAAATCAATTTTAAACTTTAAAGATAATTCATTTTATCTCGAAATTAATATATATAAATATATATATGTGCGTGTATATTTTCTTAAATTACATTTTCAGGATATTATTTCAAGCAATAATTATATATATATATTACGACGCGTATAAACTAAAATTGTTGAATTTTGGAATAAGATGTTATGTTTATTGTTTGTTTTCATGTATGATATCTTATTTTTTTCATTTCTATACTATTTCAAACTTAAAAAAAAAGTGTTTTAAGGGAATAATGTCACATTTTTTTGGCCAAGTTATATCATAAAAATGTAATCTATTTGATTTTTTTTCCATAATAAAATTCATCAATAAAATTTAAAATTGATTTAGAATATTTCAATACAAATAATTAGTTATTTCACATATATAATTTATTTTTAAATAAAATATAATAAATTTGCACTTGACAAACGTGAATAAATTAAATATTCATTGAAAGAATATTTGACCATTTACAGCTTAATTTAAACGTTGAAAATATAATTGAAAAAAAAAAAAAGAAATAATGACGTTTAAATTTGCACTTCAACATCAACATTGGGGGTATAATTGTACATTTAACCTATTGCATACTTTACCAACATTGAGGTATTTCAAGCAATAATCAATTTAAAATTTTGATTTGTGACATTGAGGGAGTATAAAGTATGACTAGAAATGATGTTTATAAGATAGTTTTTGTAAGTATATTTTCTGAATTTGTTGCGGACTCCTTTAGATTTTCATTTTACCTTATTTTTATGCTCATCCATTAGTTTGAATGTTTACAAAAATTCAATAAATGTGGTTTGAACTTAGGCACGTGCGAAGTTTCAAGTTGATTTGGTACATTGCAAGCATGAGAGAGTTAGGATGTATGAAGTCCACTTCTTATGTGTATCCAAGAAAGAAATTAAAGGTGAACACAAAAGCAAAAGCAAAAGCAATATATATTTGTGAGTTTGATGATTTGAGCTTATCATCTGGCAAAACAGACTTTAGCAATGTGCAACTTAACCCAAAAGGAAGGAAAATAAAAGGATATATATATATATCAAGTTAACAGGCAAGAAGAGAAAGTGGTCATGTTTTGATGGCATGGCATTGTTTGCATGTTGACACAAAGGACTTGAAAACTCTCTTACCAAACCATGATTTATTAGTCATGTCCGAGGTGGATGGACTACTTTTACTATGATTCAGTTTTCTTGATGTTGAGCCCTGATGCTTCAACATTAATAATGGTGCTCCTGCAAACAGCTGATGATGATGATACGATCTTCCATTAATATTCTTCCTAGTACCCACATTTGCTGCTTCAGTACTTGTGCTACTTCTGGCACTGCTATTACTACTGTTGCTACGAGACGACATCAATGAACCCTTACTACTACTGCTCCTCGATCGCGAATAATTATTGTTTCCTGCTGTTTGGATTGGAAACGTGTGTGGTAAGAGCTTGCCATTGGAGAATAAATGATCTGCCGGAGAATTCGGACAATATCCCAACTCAAACTCATCCCATGTTATTACCGGAAATGAGAACATCTCCTCCATATATCCAATTATTAATTCATCTCACCCTTCTATTCACTCATATTTATATGTATATCTATATAGTTAAAGAAAGATAAATAAGGTTGGGGGTTGGATCTTTTTGCTTCAAAGGGGTCCATCCCCATGTTGATTAGCATTTTGGTGCTCTACATTATACTTTTTAAGGCTTGCTTTTATTTAACAACATTCAATAGCGTGACTAATAATCATGGATGGAGCGTGCGCTGCCCCCACCTTTTGTAGTGGAGAGATAAAACAAACGAACATGAAAAGAATTCTTCCTATGGCAAACGAACATGAAAATAAAAAAGATACACGTGGGATTGGATTGAAAATTGGTAATCGGCTGAAAACATAAGTGCTCACAACATAAGAGGACAATGATGGTTTCTAACTTTTTGAACTGATAATGCGTAGAAAACAATAATTGGTTATTAATTAATTAGGATCCAGCACTTTTTGGTAATCCCAATGTTAACATTTGGAGGCAATTGAGTTTTGTATATTAGAGTTGTGTTCCCAAATTGGAGGTGCCATTGGGTCCAACTATATTAATTAGGACCACCATAGCTATCTTCTCCTCTCTTCTCTTTGAGGATTAATTGCTAACAATTATTCCCATGTATGTATGTGTACAGTATAGCATATATATATGTTCTCATGAATGTAGCTCTCTCATCAGCTCACAATTAATCTTTCTTGGTTAAGCAAAGCGTATATGCATGATCAGACCTCTCATAAGCATGCATGCATCATCATATATAAGTATTCTACCACATACATACGATAAGAATGCCTATTTCCATTAAAAACACATCTCACACATGTGAGATGGATTGAAGTGAATTGGGAATTAATCGGCTGAAAACATGATTGGGTGAGAGGTTGATAATGATGGTTTCCATCTTTTTGAACTCCTAATGCGTTGAACCAATGGATTTTCAGATCACAAAACAATCATTACTATTTAATTATAATTGGATCCAACACTTTTTGCTAACCCCAATAGAAACATAGGCGAAAGTTTTTTTTTTTATAAGACTATTAGGACCCGCCATTGTCTAACTACGTACTTAGCTTTTATTTCTGCCCCTTTACTCCCGCTCATTCCATCCTGTTTATTTTGACCACTAAACCTCCTTTTTGTTTATTAAATTAATCGATCAATTCTTTTTCTTTAGACCTCATCTTGGAGCTAATATCTTTTACTCGATCCGATGCATTTTGTGACTTAATTTTTAAAGCTTCACCCATTAATATACCTATGCAATATACCCATCAAATTATTTAGACAAAAATAACTTACGGTAATTTGATTAAATGCCATTTCATAAACAATGAAAATGAAGATACATTCATATATCAATGTTCAAACTTTAATTCTTTCATATTAATAAATCATATAAGCATCTCAACGTTTTCTATTAAATAATTCCACTAAATCCAGATTAATTTTATCATCTAAAATCAATTCTAAATATTACAAAAAATATTTCAACAAATATAATTACCAAAAGGACTTGATGAAAATGGGGAGTGTAAGTTCCTCTTCACATATATATCCATTTCGTATTAGTTTAGACCTTTTTTATTGTGTAGGTGAAATGTAAAATAGCTTGCTGACGTGGATGACACGCTGCTGACGTGGAATGCACGTGGAGAACAAAGCCTGGATTAGTTAAGAGGTAGCTGAAGCTCAACAAACAAGATTAGAGCGGTTGATTAATCAAGAATCGATTATGCATGGAAAACGGACTCTAGGGCCAAGTTAGGGTTTCCCACGCAGATTCAGTTTTAATCAGCTAATGTTGTGGAGTTTCAGTTGCGATCAGTCTCAGTTAGCATAGGGCTTTTGTTCAGTATATAAGCATGCATAGTTGATTCTAGTTTCAGTGAGTTTCATCGTGCGGGTTGAGAGATCAGAGAGTTAGGGTTCTTAGTTCATATGTGCAGAAACCCTAATCTGCGTTTCATCTTGATCTTGTACATTCTTCATTGATTTTTGAATATAATGATTGTTTTTCGTGCCGTGGATGTAGACTCAAGTAGATAGAGTCGAACCACGTAAAATCTTTGTGTTTTGATCGCGTTTTTCTTCTGTTTCGATTTCGCATTCTTGATAGCTTGGAGTTCTATTTTCTGTTGTTTTGAAGGCTGGGTTTGTTTGTTGGTGTGCATTGTGAACTTGATTAAGGTGTTAATCACTTACAAGTGGCACCGTCTATGGAAAACCGGATTGAACAATGGCTTCGATAGAGATGGAGATTGGCAAGTTCAATAGGAAAGATGACTATGGATTGTGGAAAGTTCACATGGAGGCATTGCTAATTCAGAACAACCTGGAAGCTGCTCTCGAGAGTGATTCATTATCATCTTCATCGGATGAGAAGACTGATGGAAAGAAGACTGAAATCAATCGAAGGGTAAGAAGCATGATCATCCTATGTCTAGCTGATAAGGCTCTGCGTGAGGTTTGTAAAGAGACAATTGCAACAGGTATCTTGGCTAAATTGGATGAACTATATTTGACAAAGTCTTTGGCCAATCGATTGTACTTGAAGCAAAAGTTATTGAACTTCAAAACTCAAGATGAGAAGCAGATGACAGAGAAGATGGAGGAGTTTAATAAGATCTTGAATGATCTTGCCAATATAGATGAGGAAATGCAAGATGAGAATAAGACTCTAATTCTGCTAAATTCATTGCCAAAATCTCTAGATTCCTTCAAAGATGCTCTCATCTATGGAAGGACAGAAACTCTTACTATGGATCAAGTAGTCAATGCTATAAAATCAAAGGTCCTCTCTAACAACTCAACTCAGAAACAACAGATACTGAGAAAAGGGTTGAGTATTAAGGAAAGAAATTCCAAGAAAAATACAAAGAAGAATCAAAAGGGACCAAGTTCTGATGGCAAATTAGGATCAAACCAAACTGAAACGAGGAAGTATTTTTCTTGTCACAAAGTGGGGCATTTGAAGAAAAATTTCCCTGAGAAGAACAAACAAAAACCTCAAGTCAAGGCTCCAGAAGCTACAGTAGCTGAGACCAATTATGATTAAGCAGAGATGCTATGCATTGTTTCTTCAAAATTATCATCTGAATGGGTTCTAGATTCTGGTTGCAGCTTTCATATGTGTCCAATTAAACAGTGATTTCAAGACTTCAAAGAGGGAGATGAAGGCTCAGTACTTTTAGGAAATGATCAAGCTTGTAAAGTAAGAGGAATGGGCACCATTACTCTACAACTACAAGATGACAACATCAAGAAACTTCCAGAGGTAAGGTATATTCCTGAACTTAAGAGAAATCTTATCTCACTTGGCTATTTGAACTCTGCAGGTTATGAGTTTAGAACCAAACAAGAAATGATGGAGGTCTTGAAGAATGAAAGAATAATTCTAAAAGGACAGAAGAATAATGGTTTATACATCCTACTTGGTTCAACATTGGAGAGAGAGTTATCTACAGTGATGAGTGAGGAGGAGACTGATCTCTGGCATAAAAGACTGGGCCATATTGGAGACAAATGACTGCAAGAGCTATCCAAAAGAAAGCTACTAGGAGAAAACACAATAACAAAACCAAAGTTCTGTGAAAAGTGTGTAATGAGGAAGACAAAGAAACTGTCATATGGAACTGGAAAACACAACTCATCAAAACCTTTGGAGTATGTACACTCAGACATCTGGGGGCCATCTAGATTATCAACTCATAGTGGAGCCAGATATTTCATCACCTTCATAGATGACCGCTCCAGGAAAGTATGAACGTATACTTTGAAACACAAGAGTGAAGCTTTCAAAGCATTCAAGGATTGGCTGATCCAAATTGAAAACAAAACAGGTAGCACCCTAAAACACCTTAGAACTGATAATGGCTTGGAGTTCTTGTCTTCTGAATTTCAGGAATATTACAAAAGCAAAAGAATTTTAAAGTACAAGACAGTGACAAACAATCCCCAATAAAATGGAGTAGTAGAGAGGATGAATATGACTCTTCTTGAAAGAGTCAGATGCATGCTACTGGATGCAAACTTGCCAAAATCATTTTGGGGAGAGACTGTTACAACAACAGCCTATTTGGTAAACAAATCACCCACTTCTTCTATTGGTTTTAAATCACCTGATGAAATCTGGTATGGAAGTCCATCTTGCTATTCACACCTTAAAGTTTTTGGTTGTTTAGCATATGCTCATATAAAACAAGATAAGCTGGAACCAAGAACAATTAAGTGTATATTCATAGGTTATCCAGCGGGAACCAAAGGGTATAAAGTATGGTGTTTGGAATCTGGATACCAAAAATGTTTGATAAGTAGAGATGTGGTGTTTAATGAGAAGAAAATGGGATATCAGATGAATCCAACTGGCATAAACACTGAAATCAATGATGGTATTCCTCTTGAGGTGGAGAAATCAGTTGGAGATATGAAAAATATCACAGAAAGATCAACAGACAATGATGGACAGGAAGATCCAGTGATTGAAACCCAAGGTGATGAGGATATAACTGAGATAGAAGATCAGGATCAGAGGGATTTAAGAGATTACAGCTTAGCTAGAGACAGGGAAAAAAGAAGAGTTCATCCACCATCAAGGTTTGGACAAGTTGATCTAGTATCATATGCCTTAATAGTTGCTCAAGACATCAACTATGATGAGCCACATGATTTCAAATCAGCAATGTTTTCAAAGGAAAAAGATAAGTGGCTTGAAACAATGAATGAAGAACTCATGTCATTGGAAAAGAATCACACTTGGATATTGGTAAACAAACCTGATGACAAGAGGATAGTAGGGAGCAAATGGATTTTCAAAAAGAAATTTGAAGTTGCAGGTTCAGAGCAGATAAGGTATAAAGCTAGGTTAGTTGCAAGGGGTTTTACTCAAAAGGAAGGAGTGGACTTTAATGAGATTTTCTCTCTTGTGGTGAAACATTGCTCTATCAGACTAATGCTAGCTCTTATGACTCAATGGGATATGGAACTTCAAAAAATGGATGTCAAAACAACCTTTTTACATGGATATCTGGAAGAGACTATATATATGAAGCAACCTGAGGGCTTCATACTCCCAGGGAATGAAAATAAGGTCTGCAAACTACAAAAATCCTTGTATGGATTAAAGCAAAAGTCCTAGACAGTGGTATAAGAGATTCAATGACTATGTATTGAGCATAGGAATGGAAATGTGCTCTTATAATAACTGTATCTACTTTGGAAAAGAAGAGAATCAGATCCACACTTACCTGCTAATCTATGTGGATGATAAGTTGATAGCTAGTGAGAGCAAACAACAAGTAATCAATTTGAAGAACAAACTGAAATCCCAGTTTGAAATGAAAGATTTGGGGGAAGCAAGAAGAATTCTTGGAATCGATATAAGAAGGGATAGAAACACTGGAAAATTATCACTTGATCAAACTGATTATATAAAGAAGGTGTTAAAGAGGTTCTTTATGCATCAAGCAAAACCATCAGTAGCACCTTTGGGGCAATATAACAGCTTATCCAGTAGCTAAAGTCCAACAACTACAGAAGGAAGAAAACATATGGAGAGTGTTCCTTATGCAAGTGGTGTAGGAAGCTTAATGTATGTCATGGTGTGTAGTAGACCAGATCTTGCATATGGCATGAGTCAGGTCAGTCGATTCATGGCAAATCCTGGAAAACCACACTGGGAAACTCTGAAATGGATATTAAGATATCTGGTTGGTACAGTAGATAAAGGTCTTATGTTTAGAAACAAAGTCATTCTGAAATTACAGAAACTTTACTTAGATTTGTGGACTTAGATTTTACTGGAAATAAGGATAGTAGAAAGTCTCTTACTGGATACATATTTACTTTGTTTGGAACAACTATCCGTCGGAGATGTGTACAACAATCTATGGTTGCACTTTCAACTACGGAGACTGAGTATATGGCTATGATTGAAGCCATTAAAGAAGCTATGTGGTTAAAGGGTATACTATCTGAGTTTGGAATATTTCTAAAGAAAGTTCAAGTGTTTTGTGACAATCAAAGTGCTATACATCTTGTAAAACATCAAGTTTTTCATGAGAGAAGCAAACACATTGATGCTAAGATGCACTTTGTAAGAGACATTGTTGAGAAAGGCTTGATCAAGGTTATGAAGGTTGATACATCTAATAATCCGTCAGATATGTTAACAAAATCAGTAGAGAGTACCAAGTTATTACATTGTATGCATTTGGTTAATGTTTTACATTGTAATACATCTAACCAAAGTTCTGTATAAGTGTTGGTATGTTTGTAGGAAACACAAGAACAACATTCAGATTTTGGTGGAGAATTGAAATGTAAAATCATGCTTGCTGACGTGGATGACACGCTGCTGACGTGGAATGTACGTGGAGAACAAAGCCTGGATTAGTTAAGAGGTAGTTGAAGCTCAACAAACAAGATCAGAACGGTTGATTAATCAAGAATCGGTTATGCATGGAAAACGGACTCTAGGGCCAAGTTAGGGTTTCCCGCGCAGATTCAGTTTTAATCAGCTAATGTTGTGGAGTTTCAGTTGCGATCAATCTCAATTAGCATAGGGCTTTTGTTCAGTATATAAGCATGCATAGTTGATTCTAGTTTCAGTGAGTTTCATCGTGCGAGTTGAGAGATCAGAGAGTTAGGGTTCTTAGTTCATATGTGCAGAAACCCTAATCTGCGTTTCATCTTGATCTTGTACATTCTTCATTGATTTCTGAATATAGTGATTGTTTTTCGTGCCGTGGATGTAGACTCAAGTGGATAGAGTCGAACCACGTAAAATCTTTATGTTTTGATCGCGTTTTTCTTCTGTTTCGATTTCTCATTCTTGATAGCTTGGAGTTTTATTTTCTGGTGTTTTGAAGACTGAGTTTGTTTGTTGGTGTGCATTGTGAACTTGATTAAGGTGTTAAACACTTACAGTAGGAATGAGTGGAGAATTATATACTTTGCAAACCATTCATCCTAGTACGATCGAACATTGTTGCAAATGTTAAGTATAAAGTTTTGAACATGGCAGACATGTTCAAGGCCAAACCATCTCCAACATGATAAATTTGTGTTCAAGTATTAAAATTCTATAGATTTTTTTAGACTTCCAGTATTCAAGTAAGATTATTTTATGAATAACACATCATATATCCTATGCAATTCATCTATATAAATTTAAATCTTCCGAACAAGAATTCATCTATGAATGCCTCCTCCTTCAATTTGGTGTTTTTTTGTACAAATCCTTTTTAAGTTATAACCCAAATGCAATTTCCGAAAATTCAAAGGATATATATTCACAAATTTATAATAGGAAATCAGTTAAAAAAGGCGGGTCTAACACGTAATGACGCGACTTTGCAAGGGGATACGTGTCAACCCTACACCAATCCAGCGATTCTCATCTTTATTCTTTTCTTCTTCTCTTCCTCTTCCTTGTCATCTTTATTTACATTACATCCAAAATTAAAAGAAAAAAAACATCATTCATAATTTTCATTATGACAGGAAAGGAAATTTTTCAGAAAATGAAGGTACGTATATCTCATCTCTTCTTTTCTTTCCGACAAACGCAGATCCTCGGATTATTTGCTGTTGTTGTTTTTATATAATTGGTTACAAATAGTTTTTACTCATCATATAATTTTTTGTATAACATTTCTTGAATCAGTCATCTTCTGGGGTTGACGAATTAGTTGTAGAAGTTTTATATGATTTTCTTCTGTTTTTCATCCTTAATAAATGTGTGACAAATGAAAGGTTTAATCTACTTCAAGTTTTCATAAATACATGAGAATTGATTTAGAACTGATCAATGCAGATTGCTAATTCTTTTGTATTATATTTGTTACGACATAAATCAATCGTAATTTGATTTGAGGTTGGCTTCATAAGAACCTAACCTTGAGTTGTACATTAAACCACACACCTGATATCAAACTTTAGTTCATTACACGTACGATGATATATGAGTACCCTTGGGCCAAGCCTGTAATTTTTTGTTCACAATTCCTAATTTTGTGCTACTCATAATTGTGATGAATAATATTGTTGCTCGTGTGCTTAGTATAACTTTGTATTGATACTTTTTTCCCCCACATGATGTAATATCTAGTGAATTTGACATGTTTGTATCTTTGTTTCTAATCATTATATTTTTGATATTGATGTTATAATCTCAATGAAATTGCTTATCCAGAAAACGAGTTCATCTCAGGAAATTAAACATGTTATTGGCTTGATGAGTTACAGTTAGGAGGTGATCATACTTTGGGTCTCAAGAGATGGTGGGCATTATTTGATATTTTTACCTTCTTTTTCCTTATGTTATTTGTACAACTATATGTAATGGTTGATTTTACAAGCTCATTTTTATCTCAAGGGACGGGTGCTTGCAAACTAATTATGTTTTAGTGATGATTATTATTGTGGAAAAATTACTTATGACCAAACGTAGATAAGTGTTTCCAGTTTTGAAAATGAAAGTGCTTTAAAAGTTAAAGTGTGTTTGCAAAATCACTTAGTTAGAGTGTATATCGTTACTATTTCGATCTCATTTCTAAGTCAAATATATGGTTGTCTCTCTCTTTCTCTCTCTCCAGGAAAAGGTAGGTATAACTTCACCAAAATCAGATACTGGAAAGGGGAAAAGTAAGATGTCAAAGCACATTACACACGGTTATCATTTGGTTGAAGGAAAATCAGGTCATGCAATGGAAGATTATGTTTTTGCTCAGTTTAAACAAGTGGACAACAACGAACTTGGTTTGTTTGCGATATTTGATGGCCATTTAAGCCGTGAGATACCAAATTATTTGAGGTCTCATCTTTTTGACAACATTTTGGAGGAGGTAATTTTATTTAACTCAAAGCTAGCTAATTACTTGCATGAAATATATATTGAAAAAAGTAGTTGTCATATATCAGCCGGATTTTTGGAGAAGCCCAGAGACAGCTATGAGGAGAGCATATCGCATAACAGATAGCACAATATTGGAGAAAGCCAAGGATCTTGGGAAAGGTGGTTCCACTGCAGTTACAGCAATATTGATCAATTGCCAGAAGCTTGTGGTGGCTAATGTTGGAGATTCTCGCGCTGTTATCTGCAAGAATGGTGTGGCCAAGCAATTGTCAGTTGATCACGAGCCTGAGAGAGAACGGGGCATCATCGAAAATAAGGGTGGCTTTGTATCAAAGTTTCCAGGTATATCTTAAATAATTCTTAGTTGCAAGTCTGAAATGGACCAATGTTGAAGGTTTGTTTTGTGCAGGTGATGTGTGTCGTGTTGATGGACAACTAGCAGTAGCAAGGGCATTTGGTGATAAAAGCATAAAGGAGCATCTGAGCTCGGAACCAGATGTGGTGGTGGAGCTTATAGATGATGAAACGGAGCTCTTAATCTTAGCGAGTGATGGGGTTTGGAACGTAATGTCGAATGAGGAGGCAGTGAATAGCATCAGACATGTAAAAGACGCAAGATCCGCAGCTAAACTACTAAATCAAGAGGCACTTGCCAGGAACAGCACAGATGACATCTCCTCTGTAGTTGTAAGGTTCGACTAGACACTTCTTTGATGAGAGATAAAAAAGTACAAGTTGTCAAGGCAAATACTTATGTTTTGGATTGAGCTATCTAGAATATAAAATTGAAATAAATATATTTTTAATCCATCCATGAATTGTTAAAATAAATTTTGAATACATATCAATCCTACTTAAATCAAACACAACCATATTTGGCTTAAATACAGTCAGAAGCGGATAATCGCCCTTTTTTTAAACTTACGCAAACACTCTCAATCTCTTTCTTACAAGTAAAAACAATCGTGAATTTTACTGTATTTACATGCAGAGAGAGTTGTGAGCATGATATGAGAGAAAATGAAGTCATTCCTTATCATTTAGCCTTTAGATGATGATTGAAATATTGATTTTCATAATCATAAAATTCATCAAGAAGAAACTTATTTCATGCTTTTTCTATATCATGATCTATAGCATCAAGCAATGAAACAACTTCATCAACCGAGGGTCTTCTTCTAGGGTCTGAATCTATACATTTACAAGCTATAGCAAGCACATCCATCAGTTGTTTTTCACATTTGCTATCTCGTATACACGAATCAAATATCTCATCCTCCATCTTCTCGGACTTCATCTTGTAGACCCAGACGACCAAATCCCTGCAATTATTTCCAATACAAACTTCAACGGGTCGTCTTCCAGTGAGAAGCTCAAGAAGAACAACTCCGAAGCTGAATACATCGCCCCTGAAAGTTGCAGTGAGTGTCTGGCTGTACTCTGGTGGGATATATCCCAATGTACCTACCAGATCTGTCGTTACATGAGTGTCGTAAGGGTGGAGCAACCGTGCAAGCCCAAAATCAGCTAAATGAGCATCAAACTTGTCGTTCAGAAGAATGTTGCTGCTTTTGATATCTCGATGAATTATACTCAGCTCTTTATGCAAATAAACCAATCCACGAGCTGCGCCTTGAGCAATATTCAATCGGGTGGCCCACGTCAAAGATGAACTCCCATCAACTCTTTCATGTAACCAATAGTCCAAGCTTCCATTTTCCATGAAGGAGTAGATTAGCAACCTATCATTACCATAGCGACAATACCCTTGAAGAGAAACCAGGTTTTTGTGCTGAGCTCTAGAAAGTGCTTCCACTTCAGCTTGAAATTCGCATTCCACCTGTCCACAGTCCCCAGAGAGCCTCTTGATCGCTGCTTTTGTATGATTAGGAAGGTCAGCTTTATAAACTAAACCAAATCCTCCACAACCAACGATGTTTGACTGGTTAAAGTTGTTGGTCGATTTCAGTAAATCTGAGATGGTGAGATCCCTGCAATCTGCATTCTTGAAAAGCACCAGCTTCGGAGGTCCAAATGCATCGGAATATCTTGGCACACTGTTGATATTCTCCACAACATCCTTTCTCGATATCCTAAGCACAAGTATGGCTAGAATAATTGAAATTCCTATCCCTATGCTGATTGTTATGCCAAGTATACTGCTTCTACCAAGCTTACCTTTCGTGCCAGATGGGGTAGTTGGATGGAGCCCACCATTATTCACAACACAAGGAGAAATTAATTTCCCACAAAGTCCGGGATTTCCCTCAAAGCTTGAGCTGGGGAAGCTGAGAAATTGGCCTCCTGTGGGAATTGCTCCCTCGAGATGATTATAAGCAACACTAAACTTTGAGAGGAAGGTAAGCTGATTGAATGACCAAGGAATTGATCCATGCAGATCATTGTAAGACAAATCCAGGGTCTCTAGATTTTTCATATTTGAGATGGAGCCCGGAATGTTCCCTGTTATATTGTTCCCACTCAAATCCAAGACATGAAGCCGTCTCAATTGTCCAATCTCAGGCCTAATTGATCCATTTAATTGGTTATTGCTCAACAATATGGAAGGAGGGAAACTTGAGGCTTGATTATACTGCAAGCCCCTGGTGCTCTGATTTCTCTTTACAAAGAGTGGAATACCGATGGAAGTATTAAGTCCCGAAGAGCAGACAGTTGCAGAAATGAGGCCCTTAAGCTCCGTCATGCCCTTCGGAATTCCTCCCCTGAGTGAATTATTAGAAAAATCTAAATAGAACAAGCCATCCATCTGACCGATCCACAAAGGAATGCTACCCTCTAGATGGTTCCAGGACAAGTCAAGGACTTGCAACTTCCGGCAATTCAACAGCCAATTTGGGATTTGACCAGTCAGCTCACAATTTCCCAGAGCTAAAAGCAATAAGCTCTCAAGTCCACTAATATTTTCAGGAATTTCTTCACCATGAAAGTTTTTAGAGAGTATTAGGGTGGTCAGGTTTCCGCAACGCTGCAGAACAGATAACGAGCCTGATAAGTTTATGAGGCTGTTATTTGACAACGAAAGAAATATCAGAGAAGAAAGATTTGCATAACTTTTAGGGATCTCGCCACTTAACTTGTTCTTGGAGAGACTCATAATTTCCAATTCTTGGCAAGTAGATACTGATTCTGGTAAGGGCCCATAAAAATGATTGCCACCAAAATCAAGGGTACGTAGATCAGGCAATCCAGAAAAATCAAGATCAACTGGACCAGAAAGAGAGTTGTTCCGAAGATCAAGAACTCGTAGCTTAGAGCATAGGGACAAAGTTGAAGGTAGGGAACCAGAGAATGAATTTGAGTGTGCAACAAACTGCTCTAATTGAGTTAAGTTCCCAAAAGCATTAGGTAAGGACCCAGAAAACCGATTTACAGACAAAACTAAGGTTTTAAGATTGGAAAGATTACTGATTTTCTGACTTATCTGGCCAGAAAAATTGTTGGAAGAGATTGAAAGAAGCTCCAAAGAAGACAGCGAGTACAATGAGAGTGGAAGGTCGCCAGAAAGAGAATTGAAATCAAGATGAAGCTGTTGGAGAGAGGTGGTGCAATTGTACAAGCTCTGAAGCCCACCGGTAAAGCGATTTGAGGCTAAATCCAGAACACGAACACTTTGGGGGAAACTGCAGTTTTGGGAGTTGAGTAGGCCAGCGAACAAATTGCTGCTTATATTCAGTGCAACAAGATTTGGAAACATCCTAAGATCATTGAAGTTTCCCGTGAATGAATTGCCAGACAGGTTGAGCCATTGAATTGATTTCAAACCAGCAATCGCCCCAACTGCTGGTCCAACCAGCATATTGTGGCTGAAATCAAGAACTTCCAGCTGCTTCAGATTAGACAAGTTCATAGGCAATTCACCTTCCAAAGAATTGTGTGAAAGATCAAAAAATCTCAATTGATCCAATTTGCACACAGACTCTGAAACTTTTCCCTTCAAACCTTTCCCAGACAGCTTCAACACTGTCACTCTTCTCGCAGCCGACCTATTACCACCATCTTCACAGATGACGCCTTCCCATTCACAGCAATCCAGCACATTTGACCATTCAAATTTGATAGAACCATTAACCAATTCGACTGCAAATTCCTTCAATGCTGATAAATCATTTTGATGGCAATTATGGGGGTTCGTTGCAAGACTCAAAGATATACAGAGAAAACAAGCCAAGAATGCCAAGTTCAAGTGACTCATCATGAGAAATTCTCCGGTCACGATTTAAAGTACCCAAATGAGAATTACCAGCTCAAATTACAGCCCAAATGAACCATGAACTTGCTAGAAAGTAGAAACTCACAAGATTCATAACGTCTGCATCGTTTTTCAGAATAGAAGAATTCAAGTTGATCAATGATGAATTTTATAACACGTACATCCAACACCCGCCACACGAACGATGAAGGATCAAATAATACCACTTCCAATCGAAGAAAACTCCCCACATATTTTAGAATAGCTAGAAACCAAGTGAAAACTATTACCTGAGTGCCAAGAGTGTTGCAACTGAAGCCATAAGAGCCTAGAGACAACCTCTTAGATTTTCGAACAAAATTCCCTGCCTTGTCTTAATTCAAAACCCTATTCCAAAATGAAGCAGCAACAATCAGCACCACCCCAAATCTAACAGAGAAAAATATGAAATTCAAAAGAAAACTCAAACTCACTTTCTAAAAATCATCAAATTTGTAAAAGAAGATTAAAAAAAAAAAAAAAAAAGGAAAAGCTCAACAAACAGCTTTTAACTGAAGCAAATTCTTAGGATTTCAGATCCCAAGCACCCAAATTAAATGAAGAAAATACTTTCTTCACTTAACCAAAGCCCCTCCCTCGCCATGTTCAAAGTAAGGCGCCTTTTTTTTTATTCATTTCAATGTCGTGCAAAGGAAGCAAACAAAAGCCCACCACAGTGAACAGTGATCAAACGCTTTACCAAATTTGTACTTTTTCTATAGATGGTTTTCAAGAATTACAGAAACAAGGATGAAAACATATATGCTTGATCAAGAAATTAATAAAGTAGACTTACTCAGGAAAAATGATTGCAGTGAAGAAGAGAGACCATTATTGGAAAAATCAGTTTGCTACTCAGACTCTAGCTGCTGAACACTCTGAATTTGTTCTGCGCGTTTAAAGAAAATCCGAGGTTATAGTCGACAAAATAGGCCGGTGGAGCTGGTTTGAAATTATGCCCCCTCAATTCATGTTGTGTACGTTTACAATCATGCTTTTATTTATAACCACTTCTCCGAAAGAGATTCGGGTGTTTTCAAAAAAAAAAAAAAGTATTTGGATATTTTTACTCGTACCATCAAAATTTGTATTGTATCATCATTTGTAATAAAAATTTAGGCTGTTTATTATGAAAAGGAAATTAATTGGTAGGCAATTGTGTTATGGTCAAAGAAGTAGGCTCAGTGGACCGCGGCTTTTGGGGTTACCTGTGAGCTCGCAATGGTCACGGGCGGGCTATTTTATCAAAATTGCTGCTTCACAAGGGATATGATAGACTTTCTGTCATTCATAATGTATGTATCATTAAATACTATCCAAACTTGATTGACTATTTAGCTTCCTTTTATATCTCAACCCTACTCTTATTTTACAATCATCAAGCCATTATTACTTTAAATTTTAAAAAAAACCTTTATTAAACAATTTTCAACTACTAGCTTTTTTAAAATATACAACTAAATCAATTTTTTCGATATTGACGAGAAATCTACCTACATAACAGAATTTACCTAAATCTTCAACGTCGAGAATTTCAAATAATCTCAAACCATGTTTAAGGTTTCAAAACTAAAGCATGCTAATTCATAATAAATTATTGGAGAATATTTCACATATATATTTATATGATTGAGTCTCATTATCCACAATTTTAATCTATTTTCACAAACTAATTTATGAATTTAAAAATGATTTATCTTGTAAATTTAATTTTATAGAAGAGTCTTGAGAAGCTACTCATACTTACATTACATGTCAGTCAATCTCTGGACCAAACCCACTAACCTCAACAATAATTTACTAGCTCCTTTGAATTTTTGTACCAAGTCTCATAGCAGTTTCTACATCTAACTTCTTGAAATTAAAAGGCATCAACCACTACTTAATTTTGTCAATATTTATTATCTCATCGTCCATCGTTTCTGTTCATTTGTCCTGTGTTTCCTATTCCTTCTATTTATAGGGAATGAGATATTTACGTATTGACTATAGACCTATTAAGAAGATATATTAATAGTGGACATGTGATCATTTTCTCTTATTTTGAATTCTCAAATGTAAATAGTACCATAATACACCAAAACGAGGAAAGGAAACGTATTATAATATAGGATTTCAGCTCCTATCAAGAATGGAGGTAAATAAATAGAAGCATAATATTTTTTTAGGATCTCAAACATGCATTCTTTCTGAGAAAAAAAGTAGTATATATCAAGATTTTAAGCATTTTTTGTGGGATTCCAGTATTTTCTCAGTTTATTAAGTTTCCTATTTATAATGCATAAAAACCAAAAGAATCTTATATAACATACTGTACAACACCGAATAATAAATGTTAGTTTGAATCATCATTTACTCTTTGAGTAACAACAAGAAATTGATATATTGTATGCTTCTTTTTTTTTTTTTTAAAGGATGATTGAACTTACCTCACTATCATGGAATACACATTCCAAGCCCCCAATTTTATCTATACTTCCAGATACAGGTAATTAAAATAATAGATTATTTTATTCAATTAAAAAATTAGGAAGCACAATTTTTTTTGTGAATTTGGATATGAGCTCTATTTATTTCCATAATTGGTTGATTAGTTATATAGAGAGTTTTATTTAATTAGAACTATAATTAAATTAAATAGAATTATATGAGAGGTATATAGATAGTTTTATTTAATTAGGACTTTAATTAAATAAATTAAATTGAATTATATGAGTAAGATTAAAATATGTATTATGAAAAATGGAAGAAACTAAAATTATTCTTATTTTTATAGTAGTAATAATAGGCATATCAAATAAATAAAATTGATCTATAAGTATAATCACTTCCAACTAATTTCTGCACCCATCAAAAAAAGCCACATTTTCCGCTTTACTACACTCTTTTATCTTCTTTAGTCGATTTCAAATGGTCGAGAATAGTAATTTTTTTCAATAATTTATTTAACTAAAATATGGCCAATTATTGTTTCAAATGAAAAAAAAAATTTGAATAGTTTTTAGCAGGTAATCATATTAGTAATGAAATAAATTGACCTATTTCAATTAATGACACTCGATATAAAATATAAAATATTTTAAAATTTTTAATTTTTCAAAATCAAATAATTAAATTTAATACCAGAATTTTTGAAGATTCTAAATAACAATGTTTTTTTTATTTACAATCTTTAATATTTTGAATAATTATATTTAATCTCAAAATTTTTAAAAATTGTAAATAAATAATTATATTATTTACAATCCTATTGTTAGGCCTATCGAGTTGCAAACCAATCAAATTTTGATGACCTGATACGAATGTTGGGCCTAGTAACATTTGCTCCACCACGGTGGTAAAAGCGCCGTCGCCAGAAACATGGCGGCGATTAAGAGTGTCGGTGTGGTGGGAGGCGGTCAAATGGGCTCCGGAATCGCACAACTCGCCGCCGTCAACGGCCTTGACGTCTGGCTTCACGACTCCAACTCCGCCGCTCTCTCGAAAGCTCATCAATCCATCTCCTCTAGAATCCAAACCCTTGTCTCCAAAGGCCATCTCACTAAGGTTTCCATTTCTTTATGTTATGATCTATGAATGATGGCGCTTCTAAGTAACAATTACTGTGTTTTTACTGCGGGTTTTGACTTTCGGCATTAAATTTTGTACTTTCAATTGCAATTTTTTTTATTGTATTTAGTCCCAAGTTTAGGATTTAGAGGAAACAAAAATAGGCAGAACTTTACTCTTTGTTAGCTGGAGTTGATTTATTGCAAGTCGATTTTCCTACAGGAAGAAGGTGCTAAGGCCATAAGTAATTTAAGGTGCACTTCTAGTTTAGATGATTTTGGATCTGTGGATATTGTAATTGAGGCGATTATGGAGTCTGAGGAGGTGAAGAAGATGTTGTTTGCTAAATTAGATAACATTGTTAAAGGTTCTGCAATCTTGGCATCTAATACCAGCTCGATTTCAATTACTCGAATAGCTTCTGCAACGAGCCGCCCCAGCCAGGTTTCGCCATCTTTACTTGACATCTGCACTCTTGCTTTATTGTACTGCTATTATTTGGCAATCTTCTGATTAACATGATTCTGAATACACTGATAAAAGGACAAGAAACTAGCTTCACTGAGTCGATATTGGATAATATCCTTCTGATATTGATCCCAAATAATTGCTAGGTGGCATAATATGTTTTTATTTCATGGATAGGAAAAATGTGTAAGCATGAATTTGTCAAATTCATGATTGTGTTGAAACAATCTGATTTCAGGTGTTTATCTATACTTACTACCAATTGAATATGCTAAGTAACTACCAACTTTACATTTATCTAACATTCGTGCTACCCCCATTATGTAGTTCATTATACAGTGATTATTAAAGTCCAGCAAAAATGTGTGTTTAATATTCCACTAATCACTTTTGAACTTTTAAATGGTGCTGGCCAATAATTCTCTGATTGCTGACTATGATTGTTTCATATTAGCAATGAGAATTGCCCAATTTGGACTTGGTGTTGAGTTCATTTTTACTGGTTATCGTTGGTTGATCGAGTCATACTTCACTCCAATTGACTTCTTTTATTTTCTGCAGGTCATAGGGATGCATTTTATGAATCCTCCACCAATTATGAAACTGGTTGAGATTATCCGAGGAGCAAGTACGTCAGATGATACATTTAATGCCACAAAACTCTTGGCAGAGAGGTTGTTGAATCTACAAGCTCATCTACCCCAGAGAATCTGATTAAAAAAAAACTAGGATAAATTTAAACTTGAATACTAGCTTAAACTGTGATATTTTCCTCTTGTATATGTTGTATTATAGTTAACAATGTTATATTTTAGCCCCCTCCACCCCACTGATATTTGAGCAAGGGTGAATTGCAGGTTTGGGAAGAAGGTTATTTGTTCTCAGGACTTCTCTGGGTTCGTTGTAAATCGGATCCTGATGCCGATGATAAATGAAGCATTTTATGCATTCTATACGGGAGTGGCTTCAAAGGAAGACATTGATGCAGGAATGAAGCTGGGAACAAACCATCCAATGGGTCCCTTAGAACTAGCAGATCACATTGGACTCGATGTTTGCCTGTCAATAATGAAAGTCCTTCATGCTGGCCTTGGGGACACTAAATATGTGCCATGTCCTCTTCTCGTGCAGTACGTTGATGCTGGTCGTCTTGGTAGAAAGAAGGGTATTGGTGTGTACAAATACAGTAAGATGTGAAAGGAAAAGCTTACTTCTGCAACAATTCTAGTTTATACCTTGAGACTCCCTCGTATTGTACCTGTACATTCTATCTTCAGCTTTAACACTTGCAAAAATAACATCCTTCATCTGATATGTGTGTGAGACTCAAATTGGTTGTTATAATAAGAAAATTGCATTCTTGCCCCCAATAATTTTAACTTCTTTTTAATATGTTTTACGACTTTTTTTTGTTTTAACTAGACAGATGATACTGAGACTGAGTGTAGAAATACTATTCTTTAAAGTTTTTACCGAGCGTTAATAATTAACTTAATACACATTAAATTAAAGAAATGGTTGATGTTTAGGTATTCAAGAGAAAATGATTTTTTAATTCATGGAGACATATAATTATGGGGTTAATTGCACGAAACCCCCTTGTGATTTCAAAATTCGGCATAAAATCCCCGTGGTTTAGAAAATGCACGAAACTCCCTTGTGGTTTTCTAAATGTAGCTGACGCTCCCATTTTTCTAAAGAAAGCTAACGGTGTTAATTTTTCAATCATATTTCCCGTTATACCCTTCATACATAGAGTTGGATTGTTGACTTTTTTTATCCAAACAATACAATTGAGTTAGAGAGAGAGAGAACACATAAGTGAAACAAGGGTTTTCTGCCAAAACATGTTCAAAAAATCCATACAAAATGTTAGAACTGATCGATTCTCTGAGAAATTTATTTGAAGTGGACGATTAAAGAAGTAAACAAAGTAAAATTTGCTGCTCATCGTGATTTCTGGTAGAAAGAGTTACGGGTACAAGGTATGTTTCAATTTCACTCTTTTTTTATTTTACAAATTTGGTGGGTTGATCTCAGAATATGAAATTTTCAGAAAAAAAAAAAAAAGAATGAAGGAAGTAGAAAGATTTGAGGTTCTTATAGCTATGTTCTAGGGTTTAGTTTAATTTATTAGGTTGATTTATATTCTCTTTGCTTCTTGTTTGGTATAAAATTTCTATTCTCTAGTTTCATATTTATACTTGAGGATTGATAATCTCTTTGTCTCTCTGGTAGTTGTATTTTATTTTTTGGTCCCCACATTCATTATTATTTTTATTATTTTATTGTTGTAGGATAATGGATGTTGTGATGTTTGATGTCTATGTGGGTGGTGAAATCGTGTGGGGGATTCCCAAAAATTAAATATTTTGGAGGATGAAGAATGGTTATCCCGCATAATGATAGAGACAAATTATGTTATCTAGATCTACTAGATATGTATTCAAAAGCTAATGGTAAAACAACTTCAGTTACTGTGTATAGTTGTGTATAGTTGCAAGCCTAGGGTGATTTCAGCTAAGACTCTAATAGTAATTAAAACAGACTTGGATTTGCTAAGATTGGTGAGAAAATATAATGGGCTTGGTCATTTCATTATATTTTGAGGATAATCCAGCACCACTGATTGTAGATGATCATGGTCATATTTCTGTTTTGAAAGATGTTGGGCTTTTGGAATATGTTGGAGGGGATGTGAAACCTGAAATTGAGCCAAATGAAAAATTATGTGAAGAAAACGAAGGTGAAAAATTCGATATTGGTGAGAAAATATAATGGGCTTGGTCATTTCATTATATTTTGAGGATAATCCAGCACCACTGATTGTAGATGATCATGGTCATACTTCTGTTTTGAAAGATGTTGGGCTTTTGGAATATGTTGGAGGGGATGTGGATTGAGCCAAATGAAAAATTATGTGAAGAAAACGAAGGTGAAAAATTCGATAAGGAATTTGATAAGGAAGAAATCAATGAAGATATACATAGAAGTGATGAGAGAATGAATGATGATATACTTGGTATGGATGAGGATGGATCAAATATGGCTGATTTGAGTAATCACATGGATGAGGATATGCTTGGAATGAGTGTTGGAATAAGTGCAAAAATAAATATGATTGGTTTTGATGAGTAAACAGATAGATGAAGATATGACTGGTTTTGGTGAGCAGATAGATGAGGATATATTTGGGATGAGTGAGATCGGAGTAAATAGCGCTGATATTTGTGAGCAGATGGATGTTGGAGTAGATGTGGTCGAAACTAGTTGTACTGATAGTGATGATTCCAACTACATACCTGATGAGGATAACTCAAATTCAGAAGAAGAGTCTGAAAATCCTTCTTGGATGTTTGAGGATTTAGAAGGTCCAGATGATGATGATATATTTGTTGATAAAATTGAGGATCATGAAAGAAATATTTATAAAATGGCACAAAGATTTATGAGGGAGAAAAAAAAACAGAGAGCAGAGGAAAGAACAAATGAGAAAGCAGCCAAATTAAGAGAGGATGAAGCTTGGTGTAGAAATGTTGAGTTAGATAATTGGGTTAAGTTACATGAGATTGATGAATGAGATGAGTCAACTGACATGGAGAATTTTGAGTTGTAGTCGAGTTGAAATTCCCAAATAGAGAAAGATTTAGAGAAGTTCTGAAAGATTGGGCAGTGAGAAAGGGATTTGATTTAAAATATTCTAAATGTGAGAAAACAGTGATTACAGCTAAATGTAAGGGTGGATATGATTGGGTTTTGAGAGCATCTACAATTCAGAAGAGCAACACTTTTCAGATAAAAAATATGAAAGAGAATCATACATGTGCTTACAAAACAGAGAATACACAGGTTGATTATAAGTATCTTGGAAGAAGAGTATTAGATGCAGTAAGAGATAATCCCAATGAGAGTTTGGAAAAAAATCCCAATTAAGAGGGATTGTGGTGTGGAGTGTAGCATTTATAAAGTTTTCAGAACAAAAAAATATGCATTGTCTTTGCTAAGTGTGGATGTAGGTTTACAATATTCAAAATTGTATGATTATTGTCTTACTATTGAACATTACAATACAGGGAGCTCGTTAGTTGTGAAGGTGAATGAAAAAGTGATTCCCCTAAAATTTAGGAAGATGTATGTATGTTTGGCTCCTATGAAAAATGCGCAGACCTATTATCGGGTTAGATGGATGTTTCTTGAAAGGATTACATGCAGGACAGTTGCTTTCAACGGTAGGTAGAGATGATAATGATAATATGCTTCCCATAGCCATTGCATATGTGGAGGTGGAGAAACAAGAAAACTGGGAATGATTTTTGGAATTGTTGTTTAAAGATATTAGGACACCATCTGATAGACAGAAAGGTTTAATTGAGCTGTGAATGAGTTGGCTCCAAATTCTGAGCATAGATTCTGTGTAAAACACATGTTCAACAACTTCAAGACAAAATTTGGAAGTTTGGAGTTAAAGAAATTATTTTGAAGGCTGTCTCAACCTATTATGCAAGACAACATCATAGAATAATGAAAAAGATTAAAAGAGAGGGGATGAACAAACTGCATATGAGTGGTTGTCTGATATCCCTTCTCAACATTGGGTAAGATGTTTCTTTCCAATAAATACAAAGTGTGATGTAATCGTGAACAATCTATCTGAGTCTTTTAACTCATACATATTGTCTTCAAGAGATCTACCTATAATAGATATGAAGAGGTGTATGACCAGACTTCAAGTCAAGAGGGAATAGATGGAGAAATACAAAGAAATTGTATGTCCAAATATAATAAAAAAGATAGAAGTTCAGAGAAAGATTAGACGAAGTTGTTTTGCTGGGTGGGTTGGTGATGACAAGTATGAAGTGATGCACAATCTTGATAATTGCATTGTCCATTTAAAAGAGAATCATTGTCTTTGTGGCATGTTTCAGTTGTGTGGTTTTACTGCCATGCAATTGCATGCATACATTCTTGACAATTACATTGTCCATTTAAAAGACGGTCATTGTCTTTGTAGCATGTTTCAGTTGTGTGGTTTTCCATGCTGCCATGCAATTGCATGCATACAATCTTGACAATTACATTGTCCATTTAAAAGAGGGTCATTGTCTTTGTGACATGTTTCAGTTGTGTGGTTTTCCATGCTGCCATGCAATTGCATGCATTAGCCTCCAATCTTGACAATTACATTGTCCATTTAAAAGAGGGTCATTGTCTTTGTGGCATGTTTTAGTTGTGTGGTTTTCCATGCTTCCATGCAATTGCATGTATTAGCCTCCACAGACTAGATGTGACAAAGTATGTGGATAATTATTTCAAGAAAGAAGTATATCTGAGGGTTTATTGATCAATCCAATACCAGGAATGCATGATTATAAAGAGTCTGGCAAATCACTAATTGTCCCTCTAGATTTTAGGATGAAAAGAGGCCTACCTAAAAAGAAGAGAAAAGCTACAGAAATTCTCAAACGAAGCATCGAGGAAAGGTTTAACCACAACATGTGGTAAATGTGGCAAGTTAGGCCACAATAAAAGGACTTGCAACAATTCTCAGGTTTCAACTTCTTTCCAATTTTATATTTGCCTTAAAATTACTTGTATTGATATCAAGTTAGTTTTATATTTATTTTACTTTACTATTTTTAATATCGACAAATAATATTTTTATTTTTTGTTAGTTACCTTCTCAAGAACAAGATTGTGAACAAAATCATGAACAAAATCAATCATCAAGACACGAGAAAGAAAGAGAACAAGTAAGTATGAATATCATTAAGTTTTCTTATTCTATCTTAACTTTTTTCTTAATTTACATTCTAATTAAATGACATTTAAACAAGGTGTTTGCTAACCCTACTAAACCGACAATCCCCACTGAACCTACACATGATGAAATGTTTGACTATGATGTGCAACAAAATTTTGGTTGGGTGTTTAATTATATCAAGGTAAGTATGTACACTAAAATTTTGATTGGGTATATAATTATGATAAGATATGTATCCTTAATATCTTGAAGGCAGCAAACTATCTTGTAAATAATAATTTGTTCTTAATTTATGTAGATGCCTCAATCACAGTCTCAAATATCAGATGTTGAGAATCCTTCATTGGGCTGCAAAGGTGAAAACTTCAAGAAAGCAAGCCCAACCTAAAAGAAGAACAAAACAAACTGTGAGTTCTCAATCAAATCCAAGTAGGTAATTTCTTGAGATGTCACTGTGTTTTGGTTTTTGAATCTTTTTTTTTTTTTTTTTTTGCTTGTTGGTGGTACGAGGATACTAAATATGTAGAATTATATTAGTTATTTCATGATTTGGGAAAAATTTTGTCCCCTGATCATGTAGAAAGAAAGTAGTTAAGTTAGCAATTTTTTGTCTTGTGGCTTCATGATTTGGGAAGAATTTTGTCCCCTGATCATGTAGAAAAAAAGTAGTTAAGTTAGCAATTTTTTGTTGGCTCATTCATTAGGTAAACTAAGAGCATGATAAACATAGTTTGATTGCAGTGAGAGCCATATTTTGTTGATATTATATTTTGTGCTTCTATTTTATTTACACAGCATTTTGAATTACATGAACATTAAAATGAAGTTAAAAATACCACATTCATTTGGTTCCAAAAGACATTTTAATTAAAGTAACAAAATCCTATTTGAAAAAATATCTATTTTAGGATTACAATAAGGAGTATCAAGACAGCAAAGCTAATTGTCTTGATGATTCCTTGATTTTTTTTCAAATTTATCAATGCTCTCTGATAGTTTCTTGTAGTTGGTTACGAGCTCTTCAATTCTGGATTCTACAAGAGTGTTGGAGTCCACTTCAACCTCATGATCCACAGTTGACATTCGTATTTCATTTTTATCATTGACCCACGCAATTGATGTTGGTTCTAGCCATCGAAAAAAGTTACATTAACGAGTGCGACAATTGCAAAATAGTTTAACACGTGTATCTTTGTTCGGGCTGACGACTCTAATTGCAGCAAATTGTCGGCAATTACAATATGGAATTATATACCTCAAATCCAAACAATCATCATTTCTTGAAATTGATCTCTTAGAATTACTAGACATTTTGCATATAATATCAATAAAATAAATAATTAAATAAAAGAGAACATTGTGAAAAAAAAAGTAAAGAAAGAAACATACCTATTAGTGTAGAAAACAAGTTTGAAGGAAAGTTATACAATTGTAAGAAGGTGCACAAAAGAATGAGTTTTTTATATAGGTAAGGAAGGGTACATATGTCATTTTATACCCTAAAAAGTGAAAAAAAAAAACACAAAAAATCGTAAGAAAGACGCGTGTATAACACTTTCGTTAACATTAACAGAGTTGGGGATTTCAGGTTATATTTAAAAAACCACAAGGGAGCTTCGCGCATTTTCTAAACTACGGGGGGATTTTATGCCGAATTTTGAAACCACAAGGAGGTTTCGCGCAATTAACCCTATAATTATGGTAGTGAAAAGTGAATCTTCTCTCCCGTATAATAGAGTTGGCTGGAAGCAAACTCATGTTTTCCATGACAATTAATGAGAATTACATTTCAATCCTCTATTACATTTGCGGCGTGATTGGTACGATGAAATGAGGTGGGAATGGAATTAGTATGTTTTATAAGTGGGAATCAGTAAGTTTTATAAGTGGGAAGGTGGGAATGAAATCAGTATGTTTTATAAGTGGGAATGGTGATTCCCGCATGAATTGGTATTACCATAGATGAGGGAATGATCATTCCTTCCTACCCCATGGTATTATTGTCTTGAAGAAAATGAACGTTTTTTTATTAATTTTGACAATTATCATTATTTATTTTATGTTTTCACAAATTACTTCCTAAAGTTGAATTATTATATAAAATTTCGTAAATAATATTAAATTATTTATAAAAAATATAAAATAATAACTAATAATTTAAAATAAATATAAAATAAAAATATAAAAAATAGCAAAAAAAAGTATTAAATACATAAATAGTATAAAAATAATTAATAAATATAAAATCTTAAAAACATAATAAAATAATATGAATATAATTTTAATAATACAAATAATTTTAGTTCTGATATAAGATTTATATATATATATATATTTGTAAATACATATAAATAAGATAAATGAATATTAGTATAGATAATAGGTTATTTAAAAAAATATAAATAAATTGTAACTAAAATATTTTTGTAGAAATATAATATAAGATATTAAGATTTTAATAATATAAAATAATATAGAATAATTAATAAAAAAATATGAAAAATATATTATTATTATTTAACTACTTTAAGAATATGTAAATAATACAAAAATAGTAAACTAATAATAAAATTAAAAAATAAAATATATAAATATAATATATCTTAATATTAGTACAATGATTAATTTGCTATAAAAAGAATTATTTTTAAATTTAAATATGTCAAATATTTTAAATTTGAGTGATATATTGAATATGAATATTAAATAAAATTATAGTGCAATGTAATTTGGTCAAATAAAGATTGATTTAATATTATACATTTTATTTATAGTTATCAATCATAAAATATAATTATAATGATTATTTCATTCATTTCCTATTCCTTTGTGATACCGATTACAAGAATCAGTATTTTTATATCATTCATTTCCTATCACCATTCCATTCCCACCTAATTTCATTCCATCATACCAATCATGTCGTTAGTATTACATCTCATATTTTATAGTATTTAATACATGTTATATGTTAAATAATGATGCCATTAAATACATAAAGTAACCTAAGTGTAATTGGTGAGGACATCTTTTTAATGAAATCAATCTTGATTATTCCCTTAATTATGCTTTTGTAAAGATGTGTTTTCAATCGTTCTCAGCACCATCTTCAATTTTCTCACAAAAAAGACCATCCATTTAAAAAGTTTATTATGCAAATTAACATTTTGTTTAAAAGAGATATCAGGTGAATAATAATTAATTATTATTTTTATCATCATTTTTTCGAAAAAAAGACTAACATAGTTGTTGAAACAAAAGAATACATCTGACTGGTAGGTGGGTTTTTTTTTTGGCAAACACTGGTGTGTGTGTTCTAAAAACGTTGACAAATGACAAGGATAGTCGGTATTGAATTATAATATTGAGGTTGTCGTTTTGAACGTGGAACCTGGTCGTATTTATTTAGGCAAAGTAAAGAGTAAAAAAGAGGTAGAAAGAAAGAGAGGATATTTGCGTGGTTAGGTGAAGATGTCTCATTCGGACCCAGAGAGTCCGCTGCTGGGGCGGAAGGCGGCGGCGGAGGAGGGGTGGTTGAGCAAAGTAATCGACGTGGATGAGGCCAAGGTTCAAATAACGTTTGCTCTGCCGATGGTACTCACCAACGTCGCCTACTACTTCATCCCTCTTATCTCCGTCATGTTCGCCGGCCACCTCGGAGACCTCGAGCTTGCTGCTTCTAATCTCGCCAATTCATGGGCTGCTGTCTCTGGTTTTGCTCTCATGGTACCAATTATTCATTCAATCTGCAAATATCTATCTACTTTCTTGGTGCGATATTAACCAAGTTAAGTTTTTCATCTTTTGTAGATTTGCTTGGTAGTAATTTTTAGTTGAATAAATGTTGATTTTTACATAACATGATTGAGATTGCATCAAAGGATGTGATTTTTTTATGTTTCGTTTCATTAGAAATGAACAAACAGTTCAATTCCCCATTTCCTCATGAAATCTGCTTGTGCCACAAATTTACTATCATTCTTATTTGAATAATGTTTGTCTGGAGAATTTAAATGATAGTGGAGGAAAATGGAAAATCTTTACTAGTGAAAATATTCATGTATGTTTGTTGATGTGCTTGAGAGAGTGCCAACTTATTGAAGTTTCTACTAATTGCTGGCTCTATCTAGGTTGGCTTGAGCGGTGCACTTGAGACATTGTGCGGGCAAGGATACGGTGCAAAAATGTATAGGATGTTAGGAATATACCTACAAGCATCGAGCATCATAACAATAGTCTTCGCCATTCTTGTATCTGTTCTCTGGTGGTATTCGGGCTTTATTCTTACATTACTTGGTCAAGATCCTCAAATTGCAAATGCAGCTGGTCTCTATTTGAAGTATCTCATTCCAGGACTCTTTGCTTATGGGTTTTTGCAAAATATATTGAGGTTTCTTCAAACACAATCTGTTGTTATGCCACTCGTAGTCTGCTCGCTTGTCCCTCTGATCCTCCACATTGGTATTGCCTATGTATTGGTTAACTGGACCACACTTGCATTTGTTGGAGCTTCATTAGCAGCTTCTATTTCATTATGGATCTCAGTCTTTGTGTTAGGCTTATATGTTATTATGGCCGAGAAATTTAAGCCAACTTGGGATGGATTATCTGTCGAGTCTTTCAGTTACATCTACCCAAACATAAAGCTGGCTTTGCCTTCAGCTGCCATGGTTTGGTGAGTAATTCTTTCAAATTCATCTTCCCTTTTGTGTATGACTATTATCCTTACACTATTACTTTTCGTAAACTCAATCAGTCTGGAATACTGGGCATTTGAGATTCTTGTTTTACTTGCGGGATTAATGCCAAACTCAGAAATCACTACCTCACTGATTGCTATGTGGTGAGTAACATATTGCTTCTATATTAATATTAATAAACTCTCTTCATCGTGTCTTGTACTGATAAAACCATAAATGTATTGGCAGCGTAAATACAGAAGCCATCACCTATATGGTTGCATATGGCCTCAGTGCCGCTGCTAGGTAAAGTGCTATTAATAATTTCCAAATTCCTCCTCTATCATCATCATCATCTCCTTGTTATTGTTGCAGCACAAGAGTATCAAATGAGCTAGGAGCTGGAAATCCGGAGAAAGCTAGGCGGGCCATGGCCGTCACTCTTAAACTGACTATCCTTCTTGCAGGTTGTGTTGTTCTAGCATTGTCATTGGGCCATAATCTCTGGGCCAGCTCCTTTAGTGACAGCCCTGTGATCATTGACGCGTTTGCCTCAATGACCCCCTTCCTTGTGGCTTCCATACTATGTGATTTTGTTCAAGGAATCTTATCAGGTTGCTTTCAACTTCATTAAACTCATCCATATATCATAAATAAACGCTTCACTCTTTATATATCCTAATCGAACAAGTGTCCGTTGATTTGCAGGGGTCTCCAGAGGATGTGGTTTGCAGCATTTGGTAGTGTTCGTTAACTTGGGAACCTTCTATTTCATCGGTATGCCCATTGCTGCTCTCCTTGGTTTCAAGTTTAACCTGCATGCCAAGGTAACAAAACCTCTTAACTATTGTTGAATATCATATATAGTAGCATCAGAAGATCATTGAAGTAACAAAAAAATATTGAACAGGGATTGTGGATTGGATTAATATGCGGTCTCTCGGTCCAGATGATAGGTCTCTTGTTGCTTACAAAGTTCACAAAATGGACAAGAATAGAGCTGCCTCAAGATTCAATCACCCAAGATTGTTGAGGAGCCTTTTTGAGTTTTGTTCAATGTGGTTATGAATTGAAATTAATGATTATGTTGATTTGTGATATCTCATCAGTAATCACGCTAATATGTGTTCAAGGTGGGTGTGAGCAAGGTCAGCAGACTTGAATATTTTATATACTGTAGAAGAAGCCTTTAAAACAAAAAATTATTTATGATCTACTATGTGGGTGTGTGGCTAAACTTATGTAAAAGATCTTATAAGTTATTGTATCTTATAAAATGTCTTTTCTTATAAATATTAAAAAAAATGTTTTATCTTATAAAAAATAAGTCGTTGAAGTTTTGGATATATATGATTACGAAATTTAAATGATATTAGTAATGACTATTGTGTAGTTTACAAGATGAAATTTAAAGAAGCATGCCAAAAATGAGATCCTATTTTAAAAATTAGATAGTTCTCCTTATTTTAGAAAAAAAAGAAGAAGAAAAGTATAAGCTACTAACATTTTAAATAGACGTCAAATTATACTCTCGTAGAGTTTATAAACTCTTAAATCATCTTATAACATACTTTAAAAAGTTTATAATAGATTAAATGGTATATCAATTTTATTTTTTTGAAGTGATTTTATCAGTCAATCTTGATTTTAAAATTCTGATTGGTAATTTCAGATATTACCTGTAAAAAAATTGCAACACAAATTCATTATATATACATGTATATTTTCTATTCTTTAGCACCAAATACTTAGCAGACGGTTAAGTTGAGGAATGCCCCTAATGAATGTATGATTGTTTAATCAAGAAGGGGAAAAAGAAAATAGAACACTGACCAATGTCAAAATTACTCATATTTCTATAAATTCGTGTTATTTTTGGAAAAAAAAAAAAAATCAGATTACAATTACAATTTGAGAAAAATTGTGATTGTATCAACAATTAATTCAAAATTCTATTATTCTAGCTGGCACGTTATCAACATTTTTAATGTGGTGCATCAAGTAACATCTGCAATATCTCCATACTGCATTGAGCAACATTTTTCCCCATCGTTGAGTCTCTAATATATGTGTTTGCCAATTGCCATGTGTTGGATGCAGTTTCGCAAAAAGCAAAATACGGCTAAACCTGAATTTATTAAAAATACGTGAAACTTTATAGCCCTAATTTATTTGATATTTGCAATCTCTCTAAGCTTAAACATCCATTATAAATATCCATTTTCATCCCACTTTCTCTGAATTAAGCTAATTGCGCTTTGTCTTCCATAACTATAACAAGCTCCATGGCTTACGTTAATCTCGTCTTCCTGTTATTTTCTGCTTTTGCAAACAATGCGCATGCTTTTCTATTCACTGTTGGTGGCAAAAATGGTTGGGTTCCAAACCCTTCTGAAAAATACAATCACGGATGAGATTTCAAGTCAGTGACACTCTCTGTGAGTTCTTAATTTGCTCTTTTATTTCCTTTTTTCTTTTCATTTTTGATCTTCAAAAATAAAAAGAAGAAACAAATTTTGATCTGGGGTTTCATGACTTGCTTGTAGTATTCAAATATAAGAAAGGATCAGATTCAGTGCTGGTGGTATGAGAGATGCTACAGCAGAAAGCCTATATTCAATCGTCAAGTTTAACCGATCGGCAACAAATCCAACTGTATTAACGGTGAAAAGGTAGTCATCGTTGTCTCAGCCGTGAGGAACGTTAACCACCACTCTCCATCGGAAAATTCTGCAACGGCAGCCGGACCTCCTCCGCCACCGCCATGCATTCCTTCAGCTGTCTTCATGGTCTCCACACTTTCACTAGTCTTCACTGTTTGCTTCCGTGGCTTCATTATTATCTTTTAAATCTTCGGTTTAGGTTAATTTGTTTACACTTTTTTTTTTTTTTTTGGCTGGAATATTATTTTGTTGGCTGTTTTTGTCCTATTGCTAGCTATTTGAATTGAGATTTACTTTTTTATATGAGACATCAGTAAATGATACTTTCTTTTTAACTATCAATTGTTTGTTCTTGATTAAGAATTATTAAATCCCGAGACAATTTCTTGCGTAGTCAATTCATTAAATAAATTTCCATAAATTTGATGATTATTTTTCCAGCAAATCAAGTTTGGATTAGAAATTTTCTTTTAATTAAAGCATTACCAAATCTTCTTTACCGTAGGGCCATTAATATACAAGCTTAATTTAGGTTTAATTTAATGGTTTACGAAAAATTGTAGGAAGCCTCAATTGAATAAATAAATAATAATAATAAAAATTCTGATTAAATTTCGTCATGACTTGTTAAATTTACTAAAATAGATGACAAACTTAGCATAGTTTCACTATTTAAATCACCCTAATTTTTCAAATTACTAGATTTATAAAAATTGTATTTAATTTTGTGATTGTTACTTTTTTGGCAATAAAATAAAGGAGCAAGAAGTGGATATTTGAAACATAAATGGTCAATAAGTAAAAAGATCAATATATATAGATTTAAAAAAAAAATTAGATCATTAAATCTAAAGGTATACAATTTATAATCTCATAAAAGTGGTATATTCAAGACATTAAGATTATTAGAAAAAACATGTTAAATGTGGCAATAATTCCTGCAGAGAAAACGTCTAATTAATAGCCCCCCAACCGGTTTGTTTGAATTGGGAAATTAACATGCATAAATTCAATAAATTAAGTACTCATCTATTACTTTTGTATTAGGCAAATTAATACCATAATTACTCCAGGCGTTATACATTTATTAGCTAGCATCTCTACAATAATTTCTCCAATCTCGATTCGAGACACATTAATGGACCTAGGTATTTAAATATATTAATAATTAGTGTAAAAGAAAACATTCATTCATTCAACATTTACGAATATTTTTTTTATAATATCACTGTATACTCATTAATCACATAAAAATTAGTGCCATAAAAAAAACTTATGTTAGTCGAAATATCAAAGAATAGCTGAAATTTAAAAATCTAAAGTTTCAGATTATACTCGATTCCATTAATGTAAAATGACATCATCATAAATATATATGCTGAAAATAATACAAAAATTTGTTAACACATGGTGTGTATACGTATAAGATGGCCGTTATTCCAATTATTTAGTTGAACACGTGAACCTAGGTCATTAAAGATGCATTGGTGATTTGGATACCAATGGTGACAAGATGTGTTTAAATTGGAATGGAAGAGATTCTTTCTTACAATATAAGGTTTACATAAAACATTAGATAATCAATTAATTGATCAAAAATTAAAATAACTTTACACTTTAATTTATAATATACCCATCATATGATATGCATATGTATATATATACACATATATATATGTGTGTGTATATATGACTATTTGTCAAACTCATTAAATAATAAGAATATATTAGAAAACTCTGTTTACACAATTTATACTAGACCCGCTTAGAAAAAATAAAATTGAATATAGTAAATTAGAAAATTTTGATTAATATTATTTATATTGTAAAATTTATTATTTTGTGCTAGCTATACGTATAATCTAATTTGATATTAATGATAATAGTATTTGATTAATATACTATTTAATTATGTAATAATACTGTTTGATATTAATGATAATAGTGTTTGATAATAGTGTATGTTGTATATATTTCTAATAATAGCGTTTGATAAGTATATTTCTGGAATATATTAAAAAGTTTTTGTAAGGATAATATGAGTTAGTCTTCTATGCACGAGTTGCATGGATCTAAATTCATGTAATTGGATTGGGTAGACCCGACCCAAATAAGAGCATTTTTGGGTATTTTTTTTATAAAATTTATGTGTTACCTTTGTATTATATTCATATCACATTTATATACAAATATCCTTACTTTTATGTACTGTAACTTAGGGAAAAAAGAAAAAAATTCAGCACATTTGTATATATCTTTATGTTATACAAGTATAGGGCCCGTATAATATATGAGATTTTTTGAAAAAATAAATTTAATTTAATCAAATTAGAAAATATAATATTATTTATATAGTAAAATTAAATTTATGATTTGTGCAATAAATGCAACATTAAATATAACATAATATAATTAAATAATTATCTAATTGTCAGAATATATGTTGAATTAGTAGAGAATCATAAATAGTTTTTTATTTATTATTGAAAATAATATATATTGATATGGTTGTTGTATCTTCAACTCATCCATCATTTTTTTAGTTTTGATTTTTATTGTTAACATTTATAATAATCTTCAAATTTTCTTTTCAATTAAATAATAAAAAATTGAAGTCAAAATTTCACAAATAAATTTTAAAGTTTATTTTAAAATACAAATTCAAATAAGAATTATTCATTTTTTTCATTAATTAATGAGTTTAAATTAAAAGTTTCAACAATCATTTTCAATTAATATGCTCATCTTTATTTTAGTGTTTTTATTTTTTATTTATTTATACTTTTTCTCTAAATTTTAAATTTAACAAATTTCAAATATACAATTAACTCCTATATTGAAGCGTATCATATGTTATTTAGATAAATTTAGTCAACATTTCTAAATTATTTAGTATTTTTTCTTAGCAGCATAAATTTTCAAATCATTAATTAACCATATTTAATGTCAAAATAATGTGAGCATGTCAAGTGTCCTTAGTGATCTTACTTTTATATATATAAAGATTACTCATACATTTATGTGATATTGCGTATACCTTTATATTAACATAGTCATACTTTTATATAATATATAAAAATGCAACTAACATAACTAAAATGTATGAATACATAACTAAAGGTATGACTAACATAACTAAAAAGTTATACTAAGGAATTACATAAATGTATGATTATATTGATATAAAGGTATACGTAATATCACATAAAGGTGTGAGTAATATCACATAAATGTATGTTGATCAAAAAATGCGCTGAAATTCTTTTTTTTTCTTTTTTTTTCTAAATTCCAATACATAAAGGTTATGATATTTGTATATAAATGTCATACTAATATAACATAAAAGTCATACTAATATAACATAAAAGTAATACATGAATTAAAAAAAAAAAAATCAAAAGTACATGGATTCGGGTCGGATCAACCCAATTACATGGATTTAGATTAATGCAATTGGTGCAACGAAGAATTTGTGAAAATAAAATAATTTAGAATGTTTAATAGATCAAATGCAACAAAACAAAAAAGTTTGATTTGTAAAGTGTAAAAAGTGGAGTAATTTTATTTAAAAAAAGAAAAAGAAAAAAAACTTGAATGAGGCTAAGCTTCATTGTACCAGTCACCAGACTCACCACTGAGCGGACACAACACATTCATTGATTCACTTCCCACCTTTCAATATCTGAAGCGTCATTATACAACAATGGCTGCAGCTTCAGCAGCTCCGCTTGGCATTAATGGAGCTGTGAAAATGGCATTCTTGGACGGCGGCAGAGTAAAAGAATCTAAGTCCTTAATTTCGGAGCAATTCTACCATCTGGGTAATTGGGGCAGCAATAGTATCACCATTAAACTCCATCATCATTCCATTACCAATCCCCAACAACTTATTGTCATGTCTCTCTCGGGTATGTGTCAATTTTGTGCTTATTCAATTACTTTTGGTCTTCAATTTCTGTGCAATGATTTTATTTTTCCCCCCATTTTAAGGTGGGCAGAAGGGCAGAATGATGAAGGAGGATATGTATGTATTATCTCCGAGTTGGTCTGTGAAGTGTTCTGATTGCGGTCCCCTCTTCATGAAGGTATTATATTTGGTCAATGAATATCTTGTATTATTCCTTTTTAATTTCTGATTTGGGGGAATACAGTTGAATGGCTTCGTTGTACATCTATGTTTAACTTAGTGTTTTGTTCTTTGGCATTGCAGCTGAATTTCTGTTAGTCAAAAAGGTGATCATCTTAACACAATATTATCAATCGACATGAGTTCTTGTTTTTTATAGAATGTCCTCTCTCTTAACTATTGTTCCGGATAACTCGTATATGCATTGGCAGAAATAACATTTTGTTTCATACAAAATTTGCACACTTTCATGCTATTTAGTTTGTATCACCATTTTCTTTTTAGTACATTTTCATGATTCTGCTACAGGATCTCTCTGTTCCTTTGTGCAAAACTCTGCTAGTCCTATTCATTTCTTTAGTACTTAATATGTTCCTTTCTTCCCCGATAATTCTCTTTAGTGTCTTACTCATTTTGTTGGACTATGAACTAATTCTATGGAAATATGGAGATTGATAGAAATGGTTTAAGATATTCTTTAAGATTTTGAGATACACTGTGTTTTCCAAAATGTTGGAGGTATCTGTTATTTCACAGATGAAAGTTTCCAACTATCTAATAACGATGGCCCAAGAAGAGTACATCATTACAGGAGGGTGGGATGTTTTATGCATAATATAGTTTGAGTTTCTAATAGATCCAGCTGTATTAGAAACTCTCAACAGAGCCGCATGTATAATAGCCATACTATTTAGTTGGTCATGCATTTCCAGAAGCTCCACAATGTATTTTCTGCAACATATATTTAAAATGGTCTCACTCTCCCATTCAAAATCCACAGAGAGTTCCCCAAAGGCATCTAAATGCTGAAGTAACCACAAAAGCAGGAACTTTAAAAAATGGCATTGAACCACAAAGAGTAAGTTTTTCAGTTGTTTCTACCATGTGATACGACCGTGTAACTTTGCCATGTACACTAACACATTAAATCAATGAATTGTAGCGGTGCATTGTACTGGACATTGAAGGAACTACTACTCCCATATCATTTGTCACGGATGTTCTATTTCCATATGCTCATGATAGTGTAGGGAAGCATTTGGAACTGACATATGATACTGCAGAAACTCAAGATGACATTAAATTACTACAAGCTCAAGTAAGTGAGATCAACTATAATAAACCCTTTCTGGAAGAATAATTCGAAGTTGATGCTCAATTTTTATTTTGCTTCAGATTCTGATGGTAAATTACCTTGAAAACTCCCATAATATGTATCAGTTTATTTCGTTTGAAATAGTCATTTTGGATACTTCTTCAGATCTATTGATAGTTAAAGGTTATATTTGGTGTCTTTACTGGCACATTGTATGGGTGGATCTGCAGTTTTACTTCTGGCTATATCTAAGTTAGATTTCTCCATGTGCGTTGAATCAATCTAGCATGCTAAAAATTCCTCTTCAGCTTGTTGTCCTATCTAAGTAAAGCACACGAGTCAAAGTTCCATTTAAGCTATTTCTCCCAAGTGTGAAGCAGTACATTACAGGACTCCGGTATAATCATCACAATATATCCATACTTGGTGCCTCCTAATAGGAATCTTATAAGCAGGTACAAGAAGATCTTGAAAATGATGTTGTTGGGACAGTTCCCATCCCCACAGATAGGGACAAAGAGGATATAATTGCAGCTTTGGTTGCTAATGTGGAAGCTATGATAAAAGCTGACAGGAAGATTACTTCCTTGAAACAACTACAGGTAAGACTAAATGTTTTTAGTTCTTTGTCTTTCTGAACACTTCTGATGGTGTAAAAAAAAAATTATAATAATAAAGAATAGGATGTTAAACCTTCAAAAGTCCTAATACTTGACTGCATCACTCAGGGTCATATATGGCAAACAGGGTTTCAGAATAAAGAGTTAGAGGCAGTTGTATATGATGATGTACCTGAAGCTATAGAAAAGTGGCACTCTCTCGGAATTAAGGTACTCTCAATTTCAATACATATACATGTCTTGCATCACAGTTTGGCAGTCTCTAGCTCCCTGAAGTAGCACAAAATTGTGTTTCCTTTTTTTTTTTCTTTTTTGTGTGTGCATAGCTTTTCTTAATGACAGCTTAAATCCGGTATCTTTGGGAATTGGGATTCTTGCCTTTCAGATGCAATATATTTGTATCTTTAATCTAAATACTCCTTCAATTTGCAGCTTGTTGTCAATGAAGAATTCATTATCTTGTACATATCCCCATTTTATGGAAGTTTTTGCCTTTGATTTTCAGGAAAGGAGCAATCTGAGATAGTATAAACAAATTTGTATTACCGACAGATTTTCCTTAGTCACAGATCTACTTAGTCATTCTTTCCACTTTTCTTCCATTAGGTATACATATATTCCAGTGGTAGCAGATTGGCGCAAAGGCTCATATTTGGTAATACCAATTACGGGGACTTAAGAAAATATTTGTGTGGATTTTTTGATACTAAAGTGGGGTAAGCTTTGTTCTTGATTAGTCTTATAGTTGAAAACTTTTATTTTCATATTTGCTCTTGAACTTGTCAATTTTTATGCAATTCGCAGGAACAAAAGAGAGAAGAAAAGCTACATTGAGATCGCTGAGTCTCTGGGAGTAGATAGTCCATCGGAAATTTTATTTGTCACTGATGTGTATCAAGAAGCTATAGCTGCAAGAGCAGCAGGTAACAATTAATTTTTCTTACAATTTCTGCAACACTGAATAGCTACATTGAAATGGATGGATGAATCTTGCGTTTTGCCTTGCAATGCAGGTTTGGAAGTAATGATATCTATTCGGCCCGGAAATGCACCTCTTCCAGAGAATCATGGTTTCCACACAATCAACTCCTTCTCCGAAATCTAATATTAGAGAAATGCAGTACCCTGTTCCCTGTAAATAGTGACATGCCACAGAATCTTTTATCTTCATTTACTATTAAAAGAGAACCCACCTAGGATAGGTGCCAACAGTCAAGCTCTTTGCAGTTAGTTTCTCGCACAAATATGTAACTGAACTCAATTGTTATCATGTACCCAACTTGAATAAATGTAGACTTGAGATTTAACATATAATTTAGGGTTAATTGTCGGAATATCACAATCTTTATTTAGATTGTCATTTTAATCAAAATCACATGAAGATATATATATATATATATATATATATATATATATATATATATATATATATATATATATATATAGTATGTTATTTGATTAAAATCAGTTTTTGAAAAATTGTATTTTTTTAATAAGCTTGGGAGAGGGAAGGAGACAAATAGGACTAGAAAACTGGTGAAAAGTTGTATATTAATAGATAATGATTTTTTTATTTTCACTATCTTAGTCAAAAGAAACATACTTCATATACTACTAGGTATGTTATTTTGACCAATAGTGAAAAGTTTGGTTAAAATGACATATGATTTTCTTTACAATTAACTATAATTTATTCGCTAAATGCATATTTTGGATTTGATTAAATAAGATTATGTGAAATAAACTGATTCATTTTCTGTGTGTCACAATTAATGCAGAAAAAAGATTTTTGAAATTCCGTAAAGCATTTGATGGGTTTCACGGATTTACCTGGAATAGATATGCAGGGTTAATAGATATCCACGTGGCAAAAAATTATGTTAGTGCAAATCTGAGATATCCACGTGGCAAAAAAATCGTTTTATACTAACTGATTAAATCATGATATTTACTTTAATTATGATTTTCACCAAATTTTGGATATTAGCATAACAAAAACGACTTTACACATGTTGTGCGGTTCAAAACTGATTTTGGATTTCATTTTTGAAGTTACAGATGTGATCGACATGTCAACCTCCAACATGAAAAAAAAATAAAAAAATCCACGTGTCCAAAATGAAATCGTTTTAACTATGTTATTTAATTTCACAATGATTTTGGAATAAAAAAAATTTTTGGTTTTTGGAGATACATGTATTCGTTGTTAGCTATATGCATTGTTTTTACATAAATAGAGTGAAAAGCAGAAGTTTCTGCCATGTCTCATAGATGAATTGACTTAATTAATTTCACATGTAGCTACAAGCCTACAATACATACTTCTCCTGACTTTATAATTAATAATGATATAAGCCTAAACATTTTCACTTGAGCAATTAATAAATGTAATTTTATTTTCAATGATATAACATGGGAACTTGTGACAGGCAATGATTTCCCTCTTCCGTTCATCCGGCGGATATTTGGGATCTTTCCTCGTGTTCGTGCAGCGGGGCCGAGTGATCATGTCTTCATCATCAACCAATTAGTATGTTTGTGATTTGTATACAACATTTCGGTTATAAATATATAGTACTGTTATCCTACCCACCGTGAACATATAAGTATGTGTCAACAACTGATGTGTTAAAAATTTAGTGTATCCATTAATTTCACTTTTCTTGTAACGAGGGGATGAAATCATTATACATTATCGGTGAACATATTCAGACCACAGTGGACATTTTATCATTATTGTACTATAAATATATATACACTAATTGTTTGGAGAGAAAGCTTAACATAATGTTTGTTATATTGGTCAAACATCTATACGGTTAGTGACGATGTCAATAATTTCATCGAGCTATTGAACTATTCTTATACCAGTGAGGAAGTCCATGTATGTTTGGACAAACATATATGGACCCTAAAAAAGTTAGGCATTTTAATTGGTTTTTTTTTTTTCAATAAAGTTGAGATATTCCTATATGATTTTTAGAGTTATTAACATGAGAAGAGATAGTTAGAAGATGATTGAATATAAACTATTATTGAATATTACTATAAATAGATGAGTTTGAGAAGGTTTTTAACATTCGACAAATTAAAAATATCTAAAAAGAAATTAAATAATTAAAGAATATAAAAAGATGGTGTTTTTTTTTTACCTAATATATACGAAATACTATTTTAACCCTAATTTTTTATTTTTTTTTTGATATTTTAGGTGGCAGTGACCCTTGGCCCCTATGTAGCCACGTCCCTGTAGTGAATGTTAAATGACAACTAGTTACATGTCAATTTGAAATAATTCATGATTTTATATGTTTACCAACTTATCAGTTTTTTTATTTTTATTTTTTATTATTGTATACTTGCATAACATTCTAAACATATATATACCCAAAATGGTAAAGAAAGCTAAATTAAATATTAAGAACTAATTCTAGCCTGCAATTGCAAGACTGGGTGGTTGTAACTAATTTGGACTTATTATATTATGTTCAACAATAGAAAGTGTATATGGTCAGAACCATGACATACTACTGATCGATTTGATTGTGTCATTAAAATGTTGCTTTATTGTGTTTTGTGGTTATTTTGATTAATTGAAAATTGAAATGTTATTGATTGAAAATTTCCAATTTATCCCATTGAAAATTAATAAAATTATGTAAATATAATTTTCAGCTTATACGAGTTTAACATGTAATTAACATTGGGTTATCCACAAATAAAAGTCGGATTTGAAATGGAATTTCTGACATGCATAATACATGGGTTAGATTTGAATTAATAGATTTGCTGTAAACCCACTTGACACGGGTGTTAGTATACAGGGCAAATAGTCAATCGATTTATTCCGATTTTAAATATATATTCAAGCGATTTATTCCATTTAAATTGTGGTTCAATGTGGTGGTTTGACAAATTCCATTTAGTGTTTGCTAAAAGTCGGTGGAATCTTGTCACGACTGACAAGGGAGTACTTTTTTTTTGGAGGAATCTTGTACAGTCAACTTGATATGCAAAAAGTCTACATTTTTGTTTGTCAACGTCCTCTTCTTAATTAAATCTGAATTAGAGGTCAATCTTGTGGACAGTTGGAAAAGTTAGGCAAATTAGTAATCTAACATGCAACAAAGCAAGTGGCCCTAAATAAATAATCAATATCTTCCTCCAAAAGAAAATGATATAAATCCCCATAATCACATACCAACTACATAACTGATAATGGCTAAAACCCTAATAGCCTTGCTAGTTTTTCTACTATTGTCGATACATTTGGACAGCGCTGTATCATTTGAAGATGAGGAGAACGAAGACGGAGAATACGTGGTGGATACGAAGATGAGGAGGAGCAGGTTCTTGAGCTCCATCATCAAAAAAGGCACGAGCTGCGATGCGAAGAAGAAACCTGAGACGATATGCAATGGGGTGTGGGCAAACAAGGGGACCAGCCTTCTTTATTGCTGCAAGAAGCATTGCCGGAATGTGCTGGGAGACCGTAACAACTGCGGACACTGCGGCCACAAGTGCCGCTTTGGGGAGCGTTGTTGTGCCGGAGTTTGCACCAATGTCTTATACAACAATGCAAACTGTGGTAAATGCAACAAACTGTGTCCTCATGGTGTCAACTGCGGCTATGGCTACTGTGGCTATGCATGAAACTTATTTCATTATTATTATATATTTATTTCAAAGATAATTTACTTTTTAAAATACGAAAATCAGAATTTAATTGCCTAATTTACGCCAGGTTTTCAGAGAATAAATTATCATGTATCAGTTTTCGTCTTAAGTTTTTTTTTTTTTCCTTTTCTTTTGGAGAGGTAGTTAGTCGTCATTGTTTTAAAGGTACCGTAATTCAATATTTTCAATTCGTATAAATTACAATTCACACGACTGTACTGCTGTTCCTCGTTACTACATATAATGATCCCCTACCCAATGTGGACGTATGTTTTAAAGGTGATTCTATACACACCCCATAACTTACTAAACACATCCAAAACATTGTATTTTTATATCTTTCATTTTTATAAAAATGAGGTGTGTGTAAGTTATAGGGGTGAATAGAATCACCCATGTTTTTATCTGTCCACTATTGATGTGTAAAAGTTTAATCAATTAATTAAATATTATAATTTAAAAATTATGTTGGATTTGTGACGCACCAGCAGTGACCACATTAATATATGCCCAATGGGTAGCATTGATGACAGATCCAGAATTTTGAAAAATGAGTTACGAACAAATAAACAATTGATAATAGAAAAAATAAATTCACACATAAAAATGGTTTAATATTTCCTAATTAAATTATGAATATATTTTTTAAATAAATCCAAGCATTTAAAAAGATTAAAGAATTGAGTTTAATAAACATAAACATTTAACCAAATATGGAAATTAAGATTTAAAATAAGATTTCCAAATAAATTGAAATTCTATTATACTTTATAATCATAATATTTTTACTATTATACTTTATAATCATAATATTTTTACTATTTTGAGATTTAGTTAGATTTTTTAAAACTATATTAACAATATTCATATTTTAATTTTAATTTTTGAATTTTTTGATTTATTTAAAGTAGTATGTATTTTCGTGGATTTATGTATTATCATTATATATCATGTATTATTGTATTTATTTTTTAATCTTAAGATTTTTTTAAATATTCAGATTTTAGTTGTATTTTTTATTATTTTAACAATCTTCATGTTTTTTATTTTTTTATTTTGAATGTTTCAGAATTATTTTAGTTATTCTTTAATTTTCTATACTTGTATTTTTGTTTTTAGTTTGTAACTTGAGATTTTTTATATATAGTTTTTCATATCTTAGTTGAATTTTGTTAAAGTTATTCTAATTTCATGATATATATTGTTGGGATATTTCAGTAGTTATATCGATGAGACAAAAACAGTTTGTTTGATAAGATAAAACAGGTTGCTTAAGTTGTCAACAACTAAGTTTTCATACTAACTAATAAGATCTTAAGATAAAAGATCATGTTAGAAATTTTTCAAGTAGTAAGGAAAACTTAACCTTAGGAGACAAAGGACATCTTCTAAAGGACAGCAAGCTGTAGGGAACAACAAGGAAGGATCTGCATAAGAGCAAACAGGAAGCTGAAGGCAGAAGATTGCATTTAGAAAAGAAGGAAGCTGCACAGAAGGAAGAAGGAAGCTGGAAGCAGGAAGCTGCCAGCAGTGAACAGCAAGCAAGGTGCAACAAGCTATGAATAGCAGCAAGCTGGAAGCAGTATTGTGAAGACCATGAAGTAGCAAAGCCAACTGACGAGTAACCGTTGCATGGACTTCAGCTCTGGAATAATACCGACTTGACAACTCAGTAGGAATATCAGAAAGGTTCAGAAGCAAATGTTGAGCGCATTAAATGCATATGTCAGGATCAACTCAGAAGCATTTAATGCGGCTACAGAGAAAGATCTTGAGATCTTTGCTTGAATTCAAAATGGTGAAGCATCTACCTTCAACGAATACTTCATTCAACGGATACATTCTCAAGATCTATAAATAGAAGGTGTGGCTGATTGAAGAAAATGCTGGACATGCTACACAGAGTCAATAGAATATTCAGAGAAACCATGTTTAGTCACTCAACCTTTTAGGATCGGTCTACCTTAGCAATGGAGCTTTCATGTTCAAAACTGATCCATGTTCGCAACAGTTGAAGAAAACCTTTTTATCTTTTAACCATTTGTATTGTGTGCGCTAGATTGTTTTAGGTGTACTTAGTTGAGAGGATAGTATCCTTGCTAATTTTAGTAGTCTAGAAATAGACTACTTGTCCTTTGTGGGATTGTACCCTTTATGGGTTGTGGCCTTAGACTAGAGTTTGAGATTCTAGTAGGCGTAGCTTGTTAGGAAGAGGTTTGTAAAGCGAAGCTTGTAATTCGAACTGACCTAACGAAGTTCCTCCTTGTGAAGGAATAGAGTGGACGTAAAAGGCTTACACCACCTTCGAACCACTATAAACCATAAATGTTTATTGTTTTCATTTACTTACTGCATTGTGCTTATCTTGCTATATCTTACTCCTACACAAAAGAAGTTTATAAAAAAACTTACTTATAAAAGAAAACTATTTTTTCAAAGAGAAACCCTATCGTGTTTTATCCGCTGCATACTAAGAAAGCTGATCAGAAACCTGAATCAGCATACTGCCAGGTTTCTAATCAAGTCAGGTTGCTGCTTTTTTTAAAAAATCAGGAACCTGCATCTCTAATTGTTTTAATTGGAAAAAATGTGATTTGTTAAATCTACCGTGTAAATGGTATCATTCTTTTAATTGGAGGAAGATCGACACTAAATTTCTAAAATGGGGTGGGGGTTCATGCATTTTAACCAAGGATGAAAATATCCTGATATTCGTACGATATATCTGCGATATATCTGTATTTCGAAGGTTGCGATATGGATATGGGGTAAAAAAAAATTTCAGGATATCCCGGATATATCGTGGATATATCACAAATATCTATATCGATATCTGTTGGTCTCAGTGTAAAATTGGAAAAAAAATCGAGAAATATTGGGGATATATTGCAAAATATCGATATTTATCCAAAAATCGAGATTTTTTCAAAATTTGTATTTTTAGACCAAAACTAAATTTGGTTAAAATTTTATAAATATTTTGAAGCAGTAATGGTTCTTTCAAGTGAAATATTTTAAAAAATAATTAGAATAAAGATGATTAATTTCATTTATCATTTAAACATTGCCAATGATTGTAAAAGTCAAATTTTATTTTCAAAATTGAAACATGCTTGGAACGAAAATGGAAGCTCAAATGTATATAGATCAATCACTTTCTTTGAACTTGGACTCATTGGATATGTGCACAAATCAAAATGATTCTTCCTCAAATGTCTTATGGAAGTTCAAGCATGTACTAACAAAATGATGATTGACTCAATCCACACTATTCAATTTATGGTGAAACCATTGGATTGATAGAATAACATACCAATAATATCTGCATAATTATATTCACAATTATTCAAATGTGATGAATCGGTATCAAATATTGTTTAGAAAAAAATAACATTACACTAGTTATTTTTGAACCTGATAGATCATCATATTGATACTAGTGATTTGGTTGTATCAATCAATTTTGAATAAATATCAATCTTCGCAACATTTTTGTATGTTTATTACCTATATATTTGTCATTTCATTTTGTTGATATTACAAATTAAATATATACATTTTTGGATGTTATAATAGTTTGTAAAATATTATGTAAAATTTTCAAATTTATAATAGAGTTTCCGTCATTATTTTAAATTTTTTGCGATATCGATATGTGATATCGATTATTTTTGAACCTCATAGATCATCATATTGATACTAGTGATTTGGTTGTATCAATCAATTTTGAATAAATGTCAATCTTCGTAATGTTTTTGTACGTTTATTATCTATATATTTGTTATAAACATGTCATTTTGTTGATATTACAAATTATATATATGCATTTTTGGATGTTATAATAGTCTGTAAAATATTATGTAAAATTTCCAAATTTTTAATAAAGTTTCAATCATTTTTTTAAATTCTTTGGGATATCAATATACGATATTAATATATCCATAAAATCAAGGTTGCGATACATGTTGCAATATGGATATTTTCATCCTTGATTTTAACCATTGTTTTCTATTAGCTTGCTTTATGAGCGTACCTGAGAGAGAGGGGGGGAGAGAGAACTCATTAAAAAATAATCAACAAACCCTTAACCCAAAATTACCCTTAAAGTTTGACCTGTTGATACTTAATCAATAAATATTAAAAATATCATGAATACTTCATTTATCATTTGCTTCTAATTTTCAAATTGCAACAATCCATAGTGAAAATATATCAACCGGACGGTATTAGACGCTTTGCAAAATGGTTCAACAATTAAACAAGAGACACTCATAGACTTAGTTCATCAGTACATGCATTTTTCTAGTTGAACAAGAAGTCAAAAACAATTAGTGGCAAGAGTAAAAATATATCAACTTGGATTTTCATGCTTCGCAAAATGATTCTAAATATAGTGCAGCGGTGAACCACAGATGCAGGAAGCTAAAACCTATCTGAAGGATCAAAAACAGCATTAATTGAATTCAATTGAGAATTGCATCATCCCTGATTTACAATATGGTGAAACTCAGCGCCAAAACCAGAACAAAAGAGAGCTATAGCAGATCCAAACTCTATATCTACCCTATACCGTAGCTACTCAACATCCAGAATCTCCAGACTCCAGTGGATGACTTTGTTCACTTACTACTGCATGTTGGGCATATATTACTCACTCTCTACAAATGGGGGTTGGTGCCCCATAACCTTTTCAAACGATGTTCATCAAGTTCCAAAACATCATGGGGTGCAACAATTTTCATTCATTTCGTATAGATGAGTATTTCTCCGACAGTGTCTGGGACTTGGCGATTTCGTTCATAAGATTCTTGAATTTGTGACTACAATCTCCTCCACTGCATTAATGTAAAGCACAGAAAAATATATATATATAAAAATTGCACTAGCAATTACAAATTTTCCTACAAAGTTGGATAAAACAATATCTACAGGCAACAAGATAATCTAAAACAACAGAGAATCTGACACTCATAAGATAACATCAATATCAGCAAGGACAATTACAATAAAAAAGTACTTCCTATATACTCCCTTTGTTTTCACACAGATTAATAAAGTTATTTGAAAAAACAATATTAAATTAAATAAGGATATTAGTAAATGAGCTAAACTAATATTGTTCTACATAAGAAGTGGACTACATAATTTGAGACTTTCATTAAAGGAAAATAAACCTGCATATAAGGGACAAAGGGAGTACTATTTTACTGTCCTACAAAGATTGACCCTGATCATATTGATCGTGTATTTAATTTTTCACTTCAATATATGTCAGTAATTAATGAATCTTGGTATTAGCTTCACATCAACTACATAGATAAAATAATTAATAAGATATAAAGGCGTTTAAAGAAATTAGAAGTAAAAATCAATGTTTAACTATATTAAATATCATTTCTTAATCCGTGAGTAATAAATATAGGTCTATTGTTGTAGGCAAGATGGAGACATTTATCAGTAAAAGTTAACAAAAGATGGGGTTAAAATAACAGTGATGTTAAAGAAAGGCCTGATAGAAAAACACCTTACAAACAGGAATGGAGATAGCACCAAGATGGGTTTCCCAAAAAAAAAAAAACTAAACAAAAATCTCAACCAACCCATTCAGGAAAACCCAGAACTTACTATGTTTGCAGAATTACTAATCAAAATTTCAGTGAACATACCCCAATGAGTTCTGAGAAAATGTAACATGAAACATTCATTTCAAACCAAACTATACCTTATCCGATTCAAGGATGCAATTGCCCTGAGGGCACTCCTTATCATGTCTTCATTACGATCAACTTCTTGCTTGACAGCATCTTGCTTTGGCCTAAAATTAATAGTTTTGTGGAGAGGGTCCACCAAGGAATCTAGTACTGCAAGTGCAATAATTAGGTCAAAATTTGATTAAGATCTACGGAAAATGCTAAATTTGGTCAAGAACATTAGGATTAAAAGAGACCATTAAAGGAAGTACCTGCCAACACAGCAGATGGGCACTTATCAGCCAATTTCGAAAGGATGAGATGACAAGGCATTTTAACATCATAATGATCTGGAAAGGAAGAAAATACATATGACTGACTAGCAAAAGAGCAGGGTTTTAATTAACTCAACCATCGGAATTCTTCAACAAAACAGCAGCCAGGGAAAAACGATAAATTTTTGAAAGAGGGGAAGATTAATAGGTTCTTCAGATGTTGACTCACCATCTAAACCCGACAAAAGGTAAGGCACAATAAAGGACGAAGGATGCACTTGATCGAGACAACCATCCAACAAAGTGTCCACACATTCAAAAGCAGCTTTCCTCAATTCAAGCCCATCATCAACGGTGTGCTTGAAAGGACCTAGATCCACTGTCCTAATCAATTCTTTCTGCAAAATAAATCATTGACCAAAAAAAGTATGTTAAGAGTTCCTATTCCTAGAGGAAACAAACAAAATAGATAAGATCAAGATCAAGTTGCCTCTATAGGTAAAACAAGGTTATAATAAGATTTTTTTTTCATCAGCAGGAAGCAATGCCATCATATACAGACAAGGGAATAAAAGATGAAGTAAAAGACTAGATATAGCATATCCTAAAAGCCATTTCAGAATTACTCTGTTTCTACATAAACATGTTCACAGAGAAAATTTTGAAACTTGATATAATAGATCAGATCTGATGCCAAATCTATTTTCAACTAAACAAAATTTTATCTTGGTAAATAATTTTATTCAATTTTTAAGTTTTTATTTAGTCATTAGCTGGAATAAAAATCAAGAAAGATGAATTATTATTCCATTCATTGTTCATTCATTCTATCATTATTCCATTCCCAAATTCATTCAATTTTCACATGATCTCATTCTGACACAGCAATCATCTTCTAAGAGCATCTTAGTCAGTGGACTCTTTATGCTCAAGACTCCGATTATACATGAAAGTACTTGCGGTCAAGTTATGCCACTTTTAGGTCTTTAACTCACCAATGCAGAGCAGAAAACTCTCAGGCCAGGGTATAATATAACATGTGTAACATGTAGGAAGGTTACCTTTATTACTGTTTGGTCATAGAGAAGTGGCAATAGTTCGGGTAGCAGGCCTTTTATCAGGTTTGGTTTGTTATGAGCTGCAGTACTCAAGGCCAACACAGAGGCACGCCTGACATGCTGTGATTACATTCAAGGTGAAGGAATCCAAAACGAAAAATATGGAATACTGTTTTAGAAATCACAAGTGAAAACATGAAAAACTAAAATTACCCGGTCATGATCCTTGATAAGCATCAGGAAAGATGAGATCTCAGGGTACAATATCTCATCTATTTTCTCCTGCCGTTCAACTATAGAATATTTCACCGATATAACAACGGTTGCTCGGGTGAATGCAGCAGGATTGGATGTCCTCTCCTACAGTGACATGTCATGATGATTAATTTGTCCACATGAATAATCATAAAATGTTTATATACAGTGACATATATCACATTCTTAGAAAATACCTTGAGAGCAGGAACAAGTTTTCCAGGCTCAATAAGAGCAATTTTTCCCAGACACTCAGCTACCACATTGCGAACACCCTCTTCCTCGCTTTCACAGTGGTTAAAAAGCAAGTTAGTGATCTTCTCAACACTGGAATCATCAAATTCTGCTTTATCTACAGATTGTCTTACGATGACCTGTAATAAGCAGGTGAGTGTTCATCAAGCAAGGTCAAGTTATCATAAGAGGATGATTAAATAATTTTCTCACAAATGAACAAATCTACGGCAAAGCACCTCCTTCAAAGAATGGAGCAACAAATATTGCTTCTTCTGTTGATTATCGATTTTGTCCAAGATAAATGGCAGATACTTCGGTAGATTGCCAACAGCAATATTTCCCAAGGCATAAGATGCAGCAGATTTTATTTCTTCAAATGGTGATTGAAAAGATTCAATAACGATATTCTCTATATGGTCATGAGAACTTAAATCTTTTCTCCTGCCGATCTCCCCCAAGCAGAGCAAGGAAAGGTGTTGCTTGGCCTATTAGAGATAATGGTGAATAATATAAGAACACCACATACCAAAACAGAGACAATACAATTCCAAATTGAATTATTTTTTCTTTATGGAATAAAACCATAGCCCTTACACAGAATCAATTGCCCAAATTACACAAGGCAATAACAACAATTGATGTGGACAGCAACGACGACAATAATCAGGCAAAGTTCTTGAATCATTTCCAAGCTCATTAAAAATAGCTAGGATCATAAAAATAAATGATTGGTCCTTCATCTAAAGAAGTACTAACGCATGCAAAGCAGAAAGTTTTTATTGCAATATGTTCACATACTCCCATCCATAGTCAACAGGGAATCTTCAATTGTAACATATATAAACACATTTACTAGAACTATTTTGATAAGCAAATAACATTTTTGGACAATACTCAAATATAGTATGGTGAGAAAGATCTTCCAAATACTATCCACATCCAGGGTATGTGTACAAGGACATAAGCATGAACAACAACCATCGAAATAATGCTCAACTTCATAACAAATAGCAATCTAGAAATAGAATTCCAATCAAATTAAGGCATGGACAAACAACATAAGATTCGCATACCGAATTGGTGCTGCTATCAGCTTTCAAGATATCTGTCAGCATATTTACAGTAGAGGAGCATTTTTTGTCTCCTGCTGCAAGACAGAGAACAGCCACACATTGAGCAATTGAGAATAAGGCCTGTTTTGCAACAGCACCAGTCTGGGTCGATGGTTTTGGCGTTGAAAGAAGAGAGTCGAGCAGTACATCAAAGCTTGTGTTTGCTGAGTAAACCAGAGCACCAAAAAAATTTTGTAGTGCCTGTGATTTCCAAAAGATGAAGTTACACTTTACAGTGAAGCAAACCTAGCTATAACATGTATCAACTAATGAAATATAAAATTAATACCAGAAGGGCTTGCCCTTGGAGCAAAGAGCTTCTAATCAAAGTCAGTGCTTGGGGCAGAACTTTGTTTCTAACAGTCAAACCAACATTTGGACCAGATCTTTTGTCAGCCATTAAAGTGCAACATAATTCCAGAGCTAGAGCAGCCATATGCATTTCTGAGTCACTGAAAAGCACTAGAGAGATTCAACATTTGAAACTGATCGTGCACAAACTATTTATCATGCAAAATAGTGGTGTCTGCAAAATATTGGTAATAGTGAATACACAGTCATCAAAACAAATATTCATGATACCTTATAAGAGTCGAAAGTTCAACAACAATGACTTCATAGGCAGCTGAACCAATTTTATCACCGTAGCCGACAATTAGTGTGTTTAGCGTCCCTAAGGTAGCCTGTCTTAGTGCTCGATTTGCCTATTTAATGGGAAATGTCAAAAGTTCATTATATCAAATCACTAAAGGTAGTGGAAAAATCATCAAAATGCTGAAGGGTAGCAGGATATACCTTTCGTAGGAATGCAGTTAACTCTGAAATGACATGCTCTAGAACGCATGATAGGTCAAGATGCAGTGGAGAAGCGGCAATGACAGCAAAAGCCTAGAATAAGGAACAAGGTATAGGAAGCTTGCACATGAGAGAATAAAATCTTTTATTCCAAAAACAATGAATATATTGAGACTAAATTAGCACTCTTCAGAACATGGATTCCGAAGAGCGAGTGAAAATAGCATAATAATGTTAAAACATAGCTCAACTCACAAGTCCCCCATAAGATTAAGTTATAGAACAAAACAAGTCATACAATTTTACAGATATTTTTTTTTTTCAATTTTTCATCAGATAGCTGTGAAGAGGCGGCTAGTCATTATCTGCACCTGCACCGGATCTACTAAAAGAAGTTTGTTTCATACCAACAAGAAATGTATAATAGATGTGTGTTTCTATAATGAGAGAAGAGTGGGTGGTGGGTGGGGGGGGGGGGGGGAGGAAGAGAGCTTATAGATAAATTTATAAAACGAAGTGAGTAAAACCTAAAACCTTGCTCCCAACTTTAACCACATCTAGGCAAATTCCAATGCTCCCAATAACAGAAAAACCTTATCATTATTTTAGTTACTTAAATCATTATGTATATATTCTTGATGCATCTCTAGACCTTAAGAAACACACGCACATAGAGCAAGACATGTATCGGTTACACTAAACAGTTCATACAGCATAAAACACCAAAATAATCAAGGATGCAATTATTTGCCCCTAGTAAATAAATTCCAGAAACCGAGACAATCTTTATAAATTAAAACTATATATAAAAGAAGAAACATATTAAAATGCAGCACATGAAACAAGAACCATGAACTAACCAAAGAAGAGAATCCCAAGGTAAGAACCTAAAGTTACCTTCACAGCTGTCAGACGAGTTATCTCATTCCCCATTCGATCCACAAGCACAGGAAGGCATGATGGTAATTCCCCTCCAAGATGATCACCAAATGTAGAAACCACAAGCCCCATGCATGAAATGGCACATTCTTTTACTTCCTATTTAAAAAGAAAAAAAAAAGACAATAAGAAATGAAAGTAGAAAGAAAACAATATTCCCATGTAAAGAATGTCTAACCTGATCTTGATCTTGGTTTGTCAAACGTGACATGATAGCAGCATAGATAGGATAAACATAGGGTTTGAAATCAAAACCATACACCTGGGGAAAAGATCGCATTGAAATTTGAGGAAGACACCTCCCAGGCTCCAGTGTTGAAGCCAACTAAATCTAAAGATCAGACAACAAACCTCAATATTTGGCCGCACAACACGAACAAGTTCTCCGCATGCTCTCAATGCCTCTGCCGTGACTTTGTAATACCGTTCACCAACAGCAGATATAATTGGAGCAGAAATTGCCTAAGAAAACAAGACTAGACAATAAGTAAAGAACCGAGAGTATATCTCATCATGGATGATGACCTGTACAGATCTTAAAAGGTAAGAATGCAAAAATTAAACAAGGACCAATAACCACAAAGTTACATAATCCACATATCATGGTCTAAATTTACAATCAGACAGCTTAAATTGGAAAAAGAATTCTCATCCCACTCAGGTCTAATATTCAACAATATGATTTAAAGAATTTCAGTGTTTGCTTTAAGTTTCAAACTGGAAAATTCAACTTGTCCATAGAACTTGGAAGACTTTAAATTGTCATTGGTGTAGTAAACAATAAAGCAGTATTCGTTATAGCAGACAACAAAACATAATAGATAAAGTAGCAAATTTAAGAAAAAAAAAAGCAGAATTCCTAGAAGATCAAAGCATTAACAGCATGTTTGGACTGGGATTGGAAATCCTAGATCCAGATTCCGTATTTTATTATTCATTTGTGCAAGGATTCTGATTTCCAATACCCACCAAACATTTTCTGAAACCCTATGTTACTCCTATATATCTATCCATAGTCCATTCCCAATTTCACCACCCTATAAACAACTCTCTTTTCTCTCTCATTCTATAATCATTACTCAATTTTAAATTTTATTATATTTAAAAAACACAACTAAATTAATATAATAATTCAAAATCTACTACAAAGTACAAATTGTCAATTCTACAACAAGCAAGCATGAATCATTCTTACTATTCACCGACTTCTTAATACCCAAGATTCTGAATTCCAGGATTCATAATTCAAACAAATCCTAGTCCAAACATCTCTCAGAGCATCAAGCAGTAATTATTAGTATTTTTTGATTCATGGAAGAGCATGCTATATTGTGCTACTCCATATTTCGTGTTTCTTTGTTTTTCTTCTTCCACCTTTGCGATTGGAGGACAGGTATATGTCCTCCACCTCACCTTGAACATAATTAATAGACAGGCACAAACAACCCACCAATATGCTGATGCTTTGCTTTTGGGAAACAGGGAGAGAAAAAAAAAAGAAGGATCACAAAATATTTCTTTAAGAGATGAACCAAATTATGACATAGTCAACAATTTCCATGTACTTGAGTATTTCTAAACACAAGAGATCAAAAACTACACATTCCATTACAACTTCAACCAAATCTACACCTAGAGGAACCATGGCTTTCTCTGTATCAACAACTTCACCAATGAATAGGCCATTCCAACACAAACAACAGAAACTGCTATGAATGCCCTATTTTCTACTCGAAAACCAACCTCATAAATCTAACTTCAAGGAAGACGTAATAGAATTTCTTTGTAAATGACATTAGAGGTTACTATACTTTATCAGCACAGAGCTGGTTAGGAGAACCAAGACTCTCAGGAAGGAATGCTATTACCCTGTATTTTCAAAATTATTCAGCCCCCAAAATTTGACATCTGTTATTCACACAGCGGTCTAAACTTAGAAATCAACTTAAAGCATTTTATAGGAGTAATCATCAATTAAATGAGATATCTCTTATTGGTCGAAGAAAACCTCAATTACCATAAGGTTCCAGCACAATCCTCCCTGCACGTCCAATTAATAAGAGATAGAATATGTAACACACTTATAATGGTATATAATAATTATGCCAGTAACCTCAGGTGCATCCTTTTAAAACTGATATATGAATTTCCTAAAATAGCAGATTGAACAAGGAAGAAATTTAATAGCGTCAAGAAATGTCATTTACAATATTTCCAGAATATACACACTTTAAAAGGTCGAGAATCAATGTTAATGGGGACCTATTTAATTAGTTATTACCTTAGTGTAGGGATGAAAAACAGAAGGAGCATGTGAGGCTAACACTAATCTTGTAAAAACAAGAGCCTCAATCTTCAAATTTGATGTAGAAGATTTGTCCTGTGGATAGAGGTAAAATTCAAATAGACAGCTGTACTTCTATGTAGACATGAAAAATAACAAAACTTCTTGGACGATTTTCATTCACAACATGGACTTTAATTCACCAACTTTAATTTTGTTTCAATTTGATATACTGATTAGATTTTTGAGCTCCAATTAGAGCCGAAAAAAGGTTTTTCCTTCTAATAATCCACACATATGGAATTAGTTCCCAAAACCCCCCAAACCCACCCAAGAAAATCCATGACTTCTAAATAACAACATTCAACTGATAATTTTTATTCTCTCATTTTCTAGTTAATATAAATGATATTGTTTAACACTGAGATGTGAATTTTTTGGAAATTTTGGCTGCTAATTCAACGTGTGCAGATGACTAAGGAAAAAATCCCTATGTGGGATTAAAAAAGTGAAGCCGAAATCAAAATCAGTTTATTGAATTTGAATAAAATTAAAGTTGGTCTAATTAAGGTGTTCACATTTGAAGATCATGTTATAAATGAAAATCAACCTAAATTTCTTGAATTTTTACGTAACTAACCCTACTTTAAAAGGCTGAGAAAGGGGAAGAACTTACACAAAGTGCCTTCTCAATTCCAGGAGTAAGAGATCCAATGTGGTCTGCAAGGCAATCAGGCAAAACAATCACCAATTCTTTCAAAACTGAGAAGGCCCCAACCTGCAAAATATGAGCGGAGCAATAAATTTTCAAAGCTCAACATTCAACATAAACATCTAGTAAAATCTATCACCTTTGTCTTGATTGCTTTTTCGCGTAGCTGTTTGTTTACAGATCGAACAATCTTTGGCACCTCTTGTTTCAATAGATATCTAGGACTGCATAATATTACAAACAAAGCAATGGAATAAAAAAGATGTCCTTCAGTGAAGTGCTCGGAAGTGAATTCTCCTATATCTCAAAGGAATAGTGTAATAGGACTTATAATAATTCAATATTGAGAAAAGAAGAGTCCTATGCCATGATGGCAATCTTGTACAAGTAATTTTCACAGGTACATTGAGTATATCTTGTAATAGAGTCTTACGTACCAAAGTGCACAAGACAATAAGGAAAATAAGTAATCTAAGTTCCCTGAAAGACTTCACCTTCATAACAAAAAATGGTTTTCAAAATCCCATTTCCACAAACTCTAAACAACACAGTAAGGATGATGCAGCTTGATGATACCCTAGAGGAAAATCTGCTAATTCATATAGGAAGAACACAAACTTGCCTTGACTCATCAAAATCTGTCTGGCCTTTTGTAACATTTCCTGTTTGTCTCAGTAACTCAATGAACGTATTAAAGACATCCATCTGCAGAATATTCAGTCAAATATAAACTTAGGAGAAACCTCATAGTTGGATAAGAACCAGCTGCTTTATTCCTTCATACCTTGACATTCTCTTCCCTTTCTTTAAACCTATCAATCAACTTTGGACAAGCCTGAAAAGATTAAGAGAGTGGTTCAAATATTTATTTCAGCAAGCTTACTCAAAGCTAACACAACAGATAAACTGTAGGAACAAGAACAAGAAGTTCTTTACATGAAAAATAACACTTCCACTACTCCATCACATCCACAACTCACATTTAATATGGCAACTCAGAAAATAGCAGCAAACAAAAAATACTCTAAAATCAAGGATTCGAGAGCCCATCAAATAAAGAGAAAATGTCATTTATATTCTGCAGTAAGTTAGATGTTCAAAAATGGAAGTCTGATAATACTCAAGTGAATGTTTAGGTTTTTGAAGTCTGATAATACTCAAGTGAATGTTTAGGTTTTTGAAGTCTGATAATACTCAAGTGAATGTTTAGGGAACTATATACCCATTTTAGAATGAATTCCTAGTCATATTATAACACATACATTATGAAGAGTTATCTTTCTACTTTCTTATCATGTTGAAAATATTTTTAACCAGCTAGAAAATCACAAGACGCATAACAAAACCTTATTTTTTTGTCTTTAAGTGATTTCATCTTTCAAGCCCAGAAACGATAGTTTTTATCATTCACACCCCTCATTTCTAATTAACCTATCTTTCGGACCTTAATCAATAAAACTCCTTTTACATATCTCTTTATAATAGATTTAAGGCTATCATCACAATGTCTTCCCATCACTTGTATGCACACACTGACAAGTAGCATAAACACTCAGAATAATTAAAAGGACTCTCATGGTATTGCTCTTTAGGTTGAGCAGGTTCCACATAGTAGTAATTGTTTCTTGCTTCTCTTTAATTTTCTTTGATGCTTGAGTCGTATTTTTTTGGTTATTTTATAAAATATTCTTCTAGTTACTAATCAGAAGATATATGTGTGTGTGTGTGTGTGTGGCTCATGTGTCTTTCCCATGTCCTTTTCATTTTATATTGTTGGAGAAATATTTGAAGCTCTTAAAACATCTAATATTGAACTCTCTTGAAAGAAGACCAGTTTGAATTAATGAAATTGCCAAAGTGGTTGGGAACAATAAGCTCGGTAGAGAGATGAACAACTCTAATGATAGTGAAAAAAATACATGTCATAGGCATTGATAATCCAAAATAAATACATAAATAACTTCCACATGATAGTTTGTGCGGTGTGATATACGAATCCATTGTTTAAGCAAAGCACACAGGATTTGCTATCTTAATGAGTTTTATAATCTGTTACAACTCACTCCAAGTTACTGGAAAACATCAATAAGCCTGGGGAAAAAGAACAGGTAGATTTACAGTCACTAATACTCAAAATTTCAATTGCGTACCTCCTCATATAATCTTGAGAGCATCTCAGGCCGAGAAACAATTAAAGCAGCTAAGCATTTGGCAGCAGCTCTCCGAACTTTCCAGCTGACATCTTCATCATCTGTGTATTCATTAGCACTCTCACTACAAGCAATAAAAACGAACCATTAGCCCAAAATTTCTCGAGCAAGATTACAAGCAGTCACCATCAAATATGATAACATACTCATCTTCTTCTTCTACATAACTCTCATCCTCTGTGTCTTCCTCCATGTTATCAGTAAAATTTGGATCATGGCTAAGAAACTCCAAAGTAAGATGTAAAATTTTGTCACAGTAGGAAGAGATATCCCTTGGACACCTAAGCAAAAAACTCTCTAACGCCTGCATGAGGAAATATACAAAAACCTCAAGGCCAAAATACAGGAATGAAATGGGAAAATAAAAGTTAATGACTAAAAAAGCTACATTAGATAGTCCATCACAAAATGACTTGGAAGAAATATTAAAATCAGAGTACCTGCAAACTATACTCACGAAGCTCTTCATCATTCTCCGATGCATTATTACAGTAGTTGATTAGAATTGGAACTGCATCTCCAAGGTGTGGACCAAAGCGATAGCCAACAGCACGGCTTAAACATAAAAAATCCACAGGTCATTTAGTACCAGACTCCTCATAGATAGATATATCAATATAGTAAGTCTGAATGTCCTGAACTGCAGCAAAATTTAGCTTTCTACAGCAACCAAAGTGACACCCAACAGAAGAATCCATCAAAATTCAATGTGCACACTAACAGTGAAAATTCTTAAGCCAGAAAAGTACAGATAAGCTCATGCTAAAATCATTCAAGAAATCAACTTGATAATTATACCTCAATGCCCCAATCATCTGAATGTTTGTGCGCGTGATTTCGGATTTTGTCGCCTCATTCCGCAAAAGACGAAGAACTTCAGCTGTAGCCTTTGCAAGCAAGTCATCTGACAAGCTTGAAGCAAGAGATGCTGCAGCAGAAGTTCTAATTTGTAAGATCTTGATGTAATTATTAGGTCATTGATATGACTTATGTGAAACAATGAGGCAAGGAGACTTCGGAGCACTTTAGGATCAATTAGTCTTACCAATACACGAAACAGCCTTCTTTCTAACACTAGCTTGATTCGTATTCAACTGTGGCAAAAATGCACCTAGCAATACCTCATGATCTGATGCCATTAGATTACCATATTTATGAAGAACATCACACAGAATATCAAGGCATTCACATTTGATTTCTGTGCTCATTCCCTAGGGAAAAGAAAGTAAAAATGAACATAAGTTTGAGGGAAAACAGAAGGCATTTCTCAAAGCATGTATATTATTGTGGACGAACATGAAAGAGAAGAAGTGAGATATACTAGCACCTATTACAATTACAATCCTGATCTAAGTAGTTTTAAGCCCTAGGACAAGGTTTAAAATCCTAATGCATCATTTCTTTAGAGCATTCTAGTTCATAATATCACAGGCGAAGAGCCAATTTACTTTACAATAGTTATATGGTGATTCTAGATAAGTTTAAGTTTCACCTGTCCAGATTAATAAGAACAAATTAGAAACACCGGTAAAGATTAGAAGCTTCTGATGGTTATATATTTGCATATAATAGGTCGGAATCCACATTACAAATGCAGCCACTCCCTTAAAAAATATATTTCTGAGCTGGTCAATAAAATTCATACATTTCAATGGCCCATTAAGACAAGCAATTTATTTTAATGATGAAATCTTACTAGCAGGGTAGGATTAATCATGTAACTGACACCCACAGAGAAACAGTTGAAGTTCATGTGAGTATCCCACCATTCAACAATCACGGATAAAAAACTTGGATACTTGAACCCACTTTTGTCTTCAAGGTGATTCATGATACCCACAAGAGTGATTGTTCATTGAAAGCCAAAAGGTGTAGGCTAACAATGAGTTCAAAAATCAGATTTTACGACAACCAATGCAACGATAAACTCAAACCCTAGATTTAGAAAAGACAAACTAACTAGATGCATAAGATGAAATCAAAACTTCAATTTTCTATTTATGGTGATGCATTATCACATTTTTTTTATCACTTAAATATAATAGAAAGAATAAAACACTACAACTTTAAGAAGTAAATTGTGCCTTTTCTTTCAATTGTTAGTATTATCTTAAAGAAAAATCAACTACAGCTGGCTAATAGTTGAAAAAAAGTATACTCATAAACAAAACATTAAAAACTGATTAGATTGAAGGTGTACATAATGAAAATGATAACCTACATTGCATTGATAAGTTAATTTGACTTGTCAAATAGAAGATCCAATATGAAAAAATAAATATATGGTACTAACCTGTGTGACTATTCCTCTTATCAACTTTGGGGAAATGGAGACAAGAACAGATTGTGCAACTGATGAGGTGGGAACTTCAGCAACAATTGTCTTCAAAGCTATGCTGGCAATGTCCCGATTTTGCTCTTTCCCATTGAGCAATTTATCACAAAGCTTGTTCGTCATCTCAAGAACCTGCTGCTCACGAACTTTCTTCACCAGTGGAGCAAGACTAGAATATAAATCAAATCAAAAAAAGTATAAAATCAGAACACATTTCAAGAATATAAATCAAATCAAAAAAAGTATAAAATCAGAACACAGTGCCAGAATATAAATAAAATTAAAAAAAAAAGTATAAAATCAGAAAACAGTGCCAATTTACTAAGGACAAAGGATACTCAACTAGAACTTCAACATTTGAATGCTTGCAAGACAAAGCAGTTTCTCATGCATATCCATACAAGTTCAGCAGAAACATATTAAATCCAAGCATATCTATTTATTTCATAATAATCATAAAATACTCTTCAAAAGAAATCATGGAAGCTCATTTTCCACCAACCAATAATCAATGATTATTATTGGAAAAGCACAAGCGATCAATGATATGTTCGACAAAAGTTTGTGAAGTAATATTATACCTTCTATATAATATTCCTAAAACAACTCATATGTTGCTTAATGGTAAATTATACAGCAGTTCAAAGACAAAAATCAACAGAATTAGATTTGAAACATACTTATATTTGAATTTAATTCAAAGAAGTACATGCAATTGAAAATAGAACAATAAGCCAGATATTTAAACTAGTTCTCCCAAAGGTGAAGGTTAGGGTCCAGAGAAGAAGGGGCGAAAGGGTATTCAAGGCTAGCATTCAAGCTATAATAAATTTCAATAACCCTAATGAATGAGAAAAAAGAGCAGACCACTTCACGGCCAATCCCGAGACATCGCCTGCTGCATCATCAAGCTGCTGAATGACAGTATTCGACAATTTGGCTTCAAGATCAATATCAAGTTTAAATCCCTCTTTGTTCAATTCATTCAGCAAATCAGAAGTTGCCATATATCTGTAATCCTTATCCTTTCCTGTCATCTGTATTGTAAAGACATAAATAATTCAATCTCAGTCATCCTCTAAGTAATATAATATTAAATCAAAAGAGAGAAACCACGATGAGAAGTGTTATCTAATATTACCTTTTCAAGTATCCCAGTTAGGGTTAAGTTCGCCATCTTGACAAAACTCAATGTATACGTTCAAATTACAGCTCTGCAGTAGAAACCAGCTTCTCTCTAAAAATTGAGAACGAGAAACACATGGAGATAGATGGCTTTACACACACATATATATACGTAAATATATATGTGAACAAAACAACACTAAAACTCACCTTCTTCAAGTCCGTTCGCGCACTGTTTTGCCGTTGATTCTTGCCCTAATCAAATTAGGGCACTCTAGCTCTAACTTTTGTGTTGTATTACTGCGATGGGGCAGAGGGCGCACACACTCTCTCTCTCTCGATGTGTATATATATATATATATATATATATATATATATATATATATATATATATATATATATGTATGGGACTAAAGTACCAATGTAATTCTACACACCCCAAATCTATATAATTTTCAATTAAAAATTAAAAAAAATACCTATTTTATTTTACCCTTTAGAAAAAAAATCTTACTAATTTCGTTCGGCCATCATGACCGAACATACTTTTACGTATTCGGGCAAAACGTAATTCTACGGGTGACCGAACATGTTTCAACGTATTTTCGTTTTTTACGATTTTCATAGATTCAACTAATATATTCATTATTATTTTAGCATTACATCCTCAAGAATTTAGAAAAAGAATCTCAAATAAGCAAAAAAAAACAGAGAGCGAAAGTAGAGTTTCAATTTTTATTTTTATTTTTTAAAAAGTAAAATTGGTATTTACTTAATTTTTTAATTTTTTTTAATTGGCATCTATTAAATTGGGTTGTACTTAGAAATGATGGGTGCATTAAATAGCCAATTATACAATAAGTTATTCTTTGATAAAAATGTATATATCAAACATAGGTCCAGAAAAATTGGTTTTCTTATTTACGATGTCAAGAAATATATATACAACAAGAGTTACAAAGATATGTAAAGAAATATTGACAAAGGAAAAGAAATTATGCAAACGCAAAACTTATGTACCATAGTTTGTGTGCATCGTGTGCACACCAGTGTATTCTGCGAAGGTATCAGGTTTATACTCTTAAGGTATCACGCATTTAATTCTAAGGTAACACACATTTACTTTTAAGATATTAGTGCAGAAACAGCGCTGCTTTCTTATTTTTCCTCTTTTTTTTCCTCTCTCATTCTTCTTCTTAATCTCTTTTCTTATCGATTTGTTATTCTTCTTATTTGTTTTGTACATTCTTCTTCTTCTTCTTCTTCTTCTTCTTCTTCTTCTCTATTTTCTTGTTTTTATTCTTCTTATTTACATATTTACCTCTAAGGTATCACATATTTTTAATAACATTTAATTGACATAAGTATTAATGATTATGCTACAAGATATTATATACTTACTATAAATGTATTACAATTGAGATGATCAGTCAGATAATTAAATATGCAAAAATATTTTTGTTACATGTAATATATGAAGATATTAATTGAGTGCATATTTACGGTATCACATAAATACCTTTAGGGTGTTATATACATACCTTTAAGATATTATATACATACTTTAAGATATTACATATATACATATTAATTTTTTGAGGTATTAATGATAAGATATTACATATTCACGTTAAAGATATTGCATAAGTCCTTTTCAAGTATTTATCTTTGTGGTATTATATACTTTCAAATATAAATGTATTAAAACTGGTTAAAAAGATAAGTATTAATGATTATGCACTTTTAAGGTATTACATATGCATCTTTAAAATATTAATATTTATAGTATAAGGTATTACATACTTTTATACACATTAGAAAGAGAAGAATTTGTTGGAGTATTAGAAAAATAAGAATCCTAAATTTGTTACAATCATATGAACAAATTGAGAAGAAAGAGAGAAAAAAAAAAGAAAAAAGGGAACAACGCACAGTACATGAAAAAAGGAAAAAAAAAAAACAGAAGAAGAAGAAGGAAGCACGCAGGGGAAGGAAGGAGAAAGAAAAAAATAAAAATAAAATAAAATATATATATATATAGGGTAGGAAGTTAGGAGCAGGTTGGGAGCACAGATTTAAGATCCGTACCCCGGGGCACAAAAAAGTCCCTCTGAAAGACAAAAACTTTTATGCACCTGTTGCACAGATTTGGAACCATGCACTCGCCCACCCATGCGTAGCCACGCACCTGCACGCACCACAACGTCGCTCACAAATTCGCCCAAATTCAATCCCAAATGTCATACTTTTATGTAGTGTTTAGCATATCTTAACATAAACATACTTTTACGTAGTGTTAACATATCTTTTAGATTTTTACATGTACCTTAACATATTTTCAGACTGCTATTAATACCTTTCATACCCTTTAGTTATATTAGTCATACATTTTTACTTATGTTAGTCTTACTTTTTAAGTTATGTTAGATGTACCTTTATATAATACATAAATGTATGTTTATATTGATATAAATGTATAAATAATATAACATAAATGTATGAGTACTATCAAATAAAGGTAAACATGTACAACTTGTGCTGAAATTAGAGTTTTTTTTTGGAGTTAAGTATTACATAAATGTATGATATTTGTATATAAATATATGACTAATATAACATAAATATATAACTAACATAATATAAAGGCCAATGAATTTTTTTTTTAAATTAAAGTACTGCACTAAGGTTATGAAATCTAGACATAAATGTATGACTAACATAACATAAAGGTCAGTGCAAAAAAAAAAGGCAGGTCCAAGTTGGATCCGGCCTGACCCGACCCTACCCGAGTGCATGGATTTAAGATTCATGCACCAATTGCACGTGAGACCTACTCAACTTGAAGAGGTTTATTCAAACACCCCTCTAAACCTTTTTTGCCACTTGGGACCAACATTATTTTCATCATTTAGTACTTTTGTATGATATTTTGTATGTATCATACGATACTTTTGAAAATATTACATGATATATAGAAAATTATTATATGATACACAAAAAAAATATTACATATCATATCATTTACTCTTGATCCGCACTAATCCATGTTGACCCAGGTCAATCAAAATATTGTTCAAAATAATCCAAACTCATTTTACAGAAAAGATTCGTGAAATGATCTCATATAAGACCTGCTCAAAACAAACATTTGGCATTTGAAAACTAAATATCTTACATTAGGCATTTGAAAACTAAATAAAAGATAAATTATGAATTGAATTCTACAAAATTGTCATTGGAAAATCTATAGACACTAAATTGAACTGAAGTATATATGTAGGTGCGTTTCTATGTAATAGACATTTAATTATTGACTTTTTTTTAGGTGTGTGGATCTTCTAAAAATAGTTTCAAATATTTAAAGTTGCAATAATTCAAAGTTCCAAATTCGAAAAGATTTAACTTTGCCCCAATTAGTATGACATATCTATTAGATCCTAAATCAAAAAATAAAATAAAATTCTAATCTTATTTTATTAGCATACAGTAAGATGTACACTCATAAAGTCAATAAAATAAAGAGTTAATTATATAAAAAGACAAGAACTTAGGATCTAGTTTCAATTGCGACGTAAATTTTTTATTATAACATAAAAAATGTTCAATTTAATATTTGTTTCAATTCAAGACATGTTTGGACTTTTCAAGCTCCAATTACTGATGTGGAGCTCAAAATATAAAATTAAACCTCAATCATCATTCAGTCATCAACTACATGGAATGTTAAACAAAAAGAAAAAAAATGGAAAAAGGAAATTGAAATAAAAAATGAAAAAAGAAAATTTTTGTTGCATCTCTTCTAGCCATTGTTGGTGCCCTTGCTCCACCATCGTCGAACCACTACCAAACCACCGAAAAACCCAAAACTTTCCCTTTTTTTTACCAAATTTTACAAAAGGAATCTCAATAAATCCAAAATTATTTATTCCGTCAAAATTTCATGAAAACAATCTTCAGACCCACTAAAAAACTTTTTACTCACCTCCACCTCTCGCCAGAAAACTACATGACCTTCAAGATTTCAAGATTCGATTATTTCATTTCTCAACCAAAATACACGAAATTTGTACCAAAACGATGATCATATACTCGAGACTAAACATATTTTCATATCAATTTATATAAAACCATTAAATTTTGAGTCAAATCGATCAAAATTTCATCTTTATTTTTGAAATTTCAATTTCAATTTTGGGACTTGATTTTTAAAGATGGCGAGGAAGGCAAGAGGGGGAGGGGTGGTGATGATGAGAGAGGGGAGGGGAAAGAAGGTGGAAGACTAGTAGGGGAGATGGAAAGATGGGGATCCCCTGTTGGGACCAAAACCTAGTATCTTATGGTGGGTGCAGGGTGCATATGCCGTCTTTTTTTTCCTTTTTTTTATTCTTCATTTCTTTTGTTTTGTTTATTTTTCTTTTGAGCATGTATTTTCTCATTTATTTATTTGTGATTATTTATTACATTAACTAAAATTTTCATAATTCTCTAATTCCATATTATGATATAACATATCAATAATAAAAATATAGAAAATTGAAATAGTTGAAATTGCAATAAGATCTTTATCGATTTACATTTAGAAAATAAAAATATATTTTTTATTATTGATATGTTATATTATAATATGCATTTAGAGAATTATAAAAAAAATCACTCTATGTTATAAATAATCAGAAAAGAGAAAATACTTGCTCAAAAGGAAAAAACAAAACAAAACAAAATAAATTAAAAAGAAAAAAACAAAGAAAAATAAAATAAAAACGACGGCGTGAGCATCCCAGTAAGAGGTGCTGGGTTTTTGGCTAGAACAGGGGATCCATATCCGGGGATGGAATGTGTCTTTGTTGTTCTCAATTTTTTTTAATTTTTTTCCTTTTCCTTTTCAATTTTCTATTTTCATATGTTTTTTTTTAATTCCACTTGGGTTAATGACTAAGAAGATGATTGAACTTTAATTTTATATTTTCAGCTCCACATCATCAATTGGGCCCAAAAAGCTCAAACATCAATTGAGCCCAAAAAGCTTATTATTTCTTATGTTATAGTTAAAAATTCAACTTACAAGTTACTAGTTTTTCATGTAATTAACCCTAAAGTAAAGTATTAAAAGAAAAATAATAATAATAACAATAATAGAGCCTAACTGTCCCAATTAAATAGAACCTCGCTCCATCACACACACATGATATATTCATTTTTCATGTGTACCAAATATATAGTCAATTTTTTTTATACAAATTAAGTAATATTTATTCAGATCATTTACTAATATACACATGTATTCATAAATACGTAGCATTAAATAGTATAATAAATAATATAACGCTCAATATTAAATATAGATATAATAAGAAACTTATTCATTTAATTGTATTTTTCAATAATTTTCTCAATTGTTATCAAAAAATCAATCTATAAATGGTACAGAAGAAATTAATAATTTCCAACAACAAAGTACAAATACACTGACCAAATAAATCAAGTTTATATGTTGCACATCACTCGTCATAAAAGTTCTGGCTAGTAGAAGATGGGAAATTAATTCATTTAATAATTAATCCTAATGCCACCCTATTGGTTTGAATATGTCGGCACACCTTTCAAGCATGTGTCATCATAAACTATCATTTATGTTTTATATTCAAATTTAGTAAATTCGAAATAATTGAATCTTTTCGTTTTCTGAAAAGAAGTTATTTTCAAAAGTACAAATGTGAAACTTATGTTGAGTTACAAATATATTTTCAATCATATTTATGTGAAACTTATGGTGAGTTGCAAATATATTTTCAATCATTTTATAGAAGCAAATACACTTCGAGCATGCATCTCAGTTATAGTGGAAATACATCTTTAATGTTTGTATTATGATGCAACTTTATTATAGTTATTTTTGTATGAATTTTTTATTTTTTTTACAATCTTACAAAATAAGTTTTTTTTAATATTTTATTAAATTAATTAATTTTTTTATATTGAAACATTTCTAATTCTACAGTAAGCTGAAATTATAAACATAAATTTTATATCAATAAAATATTATATTTCGTTTTTCTTAAATTACATTTTAAGGGTTTTATATTCAACTTATTAATTTTGAAAATCAAAATTTCATATTTGAATAAGGTTGTTTGGATTTTTGAATAAGATTATGTTTTTCTTCATATATAATATAATATTTCTCATATGTATAAAATGATAATTAATGCACTATAAGAACAAGTTCAAAATAAATGATTAACTTTTATTGTTATTAATAAAAAAAATAGATAAATTGAAGTAAATTCTATTATATAAAGCAATCATTATTTTGAAATAGACGAAGCATATTGCTAAATTTACATGGATATTTCAAAATAACAGCAAATATTCTATTTTGTATGTGATCACAAATGTATATAATTAAATGAAATGAAATTTTACCTTTTCCAATGAAAATGAAAACGAATATTTATTGCTGCATCTATATATTTATTGCTTTAAATGCAACTAGTACTCCCAGTCCTCAGTGCTCTCCATAATATCTATGCTGTGCTTTGTGAGTTGTATAGCAACTATTAGCAAGGATCCACTACTCTATTCCTAATCGTCATATTCATCAACGTCTTTGTTATCTAACTGGATTTACTCTTTAATGAGAGATGAAACACAATTTAAAATAATAGAGGATCAAGTTTGTAAATTGCAACCATCAAATTTTTGGATTTCTCACTTTTCCTTTTAGTTTTTTGGAGTTTTATTTGTATCTTTATATATATAAAAGTAAGATCACTAAGAACACTTAGCAAACCCACATTGTTTTAATATTAAATATGATTAATTAATGATTTCAAAATTTATATTGTTAAGAAATATTATTAAATAATATAGAAATCTTAATAGATTTATCTAATCTTTATATATATAAAAGTAAGATCAGTAAGGACACTTGGCAAACCCACATTATTTTAATATTAAATATGATTAATTAATGATTTCAAAATTTATATTGTTAAGAAACATTATTAAATAATATAGAAATAGTAATAGATTTATCTAAATAACATAGGCTAGATTTCAATAATAGAAATTATTTATATATTAGGAATTTGTTAAATTTAAAAATTTAGAGAAAACATATAAATAAGTATGATGAGTGGGTTGAATAATATAATAGACATGTCAATATTTATTCTTTTCAAAATAATAAATAAAAGATTATTTATGATCCTCTACAAATGCAATATGTATTTCGACAATTAAACAATTATTTAATGATATTATGTTATATTTAATGTTAAATTATAACAGGGACCTATAATAGTTTATATATAAATGGTTGTTTAATCTCATACGTGTTTTAGCAATTTAGAAGCTAACCATCACCTTATTCTATTCATTTATATGTTCTTGAACACATTTAACCCAATCAACACGCACTTCATCAATATCAACTCTAGTGCATTTAAGATGCGCAAACTTTGAAAAAAGAAATATTAAGAAAAATCAACTTTATTTTATTTTGGTGAAGTGAAAAATATGCAAGCCAATTACAAGAGAATTAGTTTACTCACAATTGAACGCAATGAAACCATATCTGCAGTTGCATCCTCATCAATAAGTTGTCGCATGTACTGCAACACGAAAAAACCGCATTGTTTACTATCTGGTTGCATTGGGGCCTACATTGCAGAAATATATAAGTTTATGCATGATGATAATAAAATAAATATATACATGGGTAATAATAACTGAATCCAACAAATGTTATTATTCTATATGAGAGAGAATTCGTTCGAGAAGTCATGTAAAAGGAGTGACTCTATTCTCTTGTTTCATTTTCACTCACAAAGAGTGGCAGTTGTGTTTGTTTACCCCACTTTCATTATAGTATCTTCTTCAACTATGTTCAACTGTTCCTTTGGCCAATTACTCATCTAGGTAGTAAGACTCTAGATTCAAGAAGAATGAAATAACAAAAGACAATAAACACACAGTCCCAAAGAAGTAACAGAATGAGAAGAAACAAACCACCATATGCTTTTCTATTACTAATTAACACAGTTCATCTGAGAGTCTGTCCTTCAACATTGATCCATTCTTTATCCATCTCAAAAATACTTTCACTAATTAACAACAAATACTCACATTTCAGTAACCATGGACATATTAAGAATTACATTAATTTGTGTTCATTTAAAACAAACTCAGTAAGAAGATTTACAATTTTTTAGGGATATACAATATCAAAAGACTCCCACATATATTCACACATTAATGATGGAATTTTTTGTGAGATGAGGGTGTCATATAGATCAGTCAAAGTATAGTCAACACGCGGGTGAAACCAACTAACACTAATATGTAGATCAATGTGGTCAACACCGATCGACATGACTAGCATGTAGATCAACATAGTGTGATCTATTACTAAAAGAATGATTTTTATATGTACATTAAAAAACAAAGAGCTGATAAAATATTCACAAGTATTAGCAAGACATAAGTTTATTCATAAAAGTTATGAACTTACAATTAAATATCATCTCAATTTCCAATGAGCTCATAGTTATTGAAAATCTGATAATTTTTTGATTGATAAACGTTTAATACTTTCAACTATTAAACTAATACTTATACATGTACTAATACTATTTTTTTATGAATCACCAAAAAATTAATGTAATAATTTATGGAAATATGTAATACTTTTAGCCATTAAATTAATATTTATACTAATATAACTAATATTTTGATAAATTTGTAAATAAATATCATTTCAATAATCAATCAACCCAATAGTTAATTAACTAAGATAGGATTTCGTCATATATAATATCTTATCTGAAATGATTGATATAAGTTTTTATGTTTATCATGAACAAATCAATTAATAAGTATTTGAAGTTAAATTTTATAAAAACATATATGTTATAATATGTATATTTCCTACAATCTTATATTAAAATTCCAAAATTTAATTTCTATCATTCTTTTAGACTTTTAGCAAAATTAATATCGATATTTCCATTGATATCTATGTAAAAATTGAGTACTAATATTTCTAGTTATACTATATGTTCGGATCTTTTATTACATTTGTTGTCACATTTAAGGTTTACGACATTCAATATAAGTCATGTATTAATTAATAATATCGTTTAATACACTTGATATATAGTAATTATTTTAAAATATGAGATGAACATCAAGTGTAACAAGAGATCTGATGTGCTATACTAGTACTTTCAACATAATATTGATTGTACCCAATATGTCAATATCAGTTTTTTTCTTCTTCTTCTTTTCTTTTTGGACATCTATATATCCTGGTTGTTCCATAATTAAAGCTCCATTAATTTGTGTATATACATTACATAAGCTGTTGAATTTATAACATCGATCTCAGCATCCATGGTGTCGGAAAGTGAGCTCAATGGCGGAAACCTAGTATGCGAGCTAAGGTTATCGACGGTGGTTCCGGCGAGCATCACGGGAACGGACAAAGACCACGATTTGAGCGACATGGATTTGGCTATGAAGCTGCATTACATCTCAACCGTCCATTTCTTTGGCGGAGATGCGGCAGAGGGGCTGAAGATCCAGGACTTGAAGAAGCCCATGTTTCAATGGCTGCAGCTTTACTACCCAATCTGCGGTAGACTCCGCCGCCACCACGGCGGCAGAGGGAGGCCCTACGTCAAGTGCAACGACAGCGGCGTTCGCATTGTCGAGGCCACCTCCACCAAAACGGTGTCGGATTGGCTCCACACTGTCAACGCCGCTGACCATCATCGCCTACTGGTTTACCATCAGCCCCTCCTTGCTCATGATTTCGGATTTACACCACTTGTCTTTCTCCAGGTACACACTTCTTTCTCTCTTGAATTGTTTATTATAATAATGTTTCTATTTATCATATAATTAAGGTTTTGTTTGGATTGGGAATAGTCCATTCAGATTTAGAATGGGCTATTTGTTATGAGATTTTAAATCTTATACTTCTACCCACCAATGTGATTGTGACAATTTCCTATAATTATATCTTGTAAAATCTCAAAACAATCAAAAAATTATCAAAATCGATCCACATTTTTTAAAATTTGTTTTAACCTCAAATTCCAAACTCACTAAATCCATCTAAATCTCATTCCAAACAAAGCCTAGGAGTAGGACTCTTCTGAGATTTTCTTGTGAATTTATTTTGGTTATGGACAATAGAGCTGTATCTAATGGAATTTTATCAGTAAGACGAGTTTTATTTAATTTTTTGTGATCATTTAATTATTTTTAAATAGTAACTTAGTTGAGGAATATGTATATTAGAATTTGAAAATTTAGCACAAAAAAAATTAAGTGTAAACAAATACAATTTTTGTTAATGAGTTAGAGAAAGGAAAGAAAGGAATAATGATAAGATAATTTGCGTGATCCAATAATCTCTATTTTTATAAAGATGGAAATCATTTAAACAATAAGGCCCTTGGTTGTAAACAAATATAATAAAATAGTTCTAAGTTTTGGATATCTGAAATTCATAAATATATATTCAAAATTACTATGAATAGTTGGATAGGATTAAAGCAAATTATAACGTGAGCTATCAAGTAAAGCTGTTATATGTATTCAATGAATTAGTCTGCAGGTAGGTGTACTTTTAAATTTGGGATAAGGATGGCAATTTGAATCTACTTCTCCAATGTTAGTAATTCCAATTTCCAAATGATATTTTCCACATTTGGTATTAGAAAAGTAGTTTAAAATACAACTTTAATTTACCATGTATGTACATAATAATGGCATGAATTTTTTTATCCATCAACATATAAAAACACGTACAAACTCAAAAGGTGTACATATAATTAGTTATAACATAATTAGGGTTAGGGACAAAAGTAAATTTACCTAACTATAAGTACAAATAGGGAATATGGCAATCCATTTTCTGCATTTTATATAATCACATGAATCTTGAGAGCAGTGTTTAATAATAATATACTTTTACCAAAAGATTATATTAATTTGGAACTCATATCATTTGCATTTATTCTTTTTTACATAACCGATAAACAATATACGGTTGAAAGAAATTTCATAAATATCAATGAATATATCAATATTTATATAGAAATTGGTAGAATTTTTGAAAAAAATGATGCAAGCTCTATTAGAATTTTGGAAAATTTAACGTGGTCACTAGGAAATATTACCTTAAACTTTTACACTAAAAAATGGTGAGGTTTTTTTATAAAATATATAGATAATAAATTATATAAATGATTATTGATCAACTAATGAGAATCCAAAATTACTTGATAGAACACTACAATGAGAGTCTAGTATTAACATATTCCAGTTCTAGAGAATTATTATAATTTTTGAATTTTGTTTTATTTTTTTATACTTTTTTTAAGAAAAACAAGTCGTAGAATTCCAAGTTATCGATATTTTAATATTGGGTAAATTACAAAAACCAAACTAGGATTCATTTTGCATAAATGTATTCAAACTTTGGTTTTGTTATTGTACAACCACCGACATTCTTTGTTATTGTACAACCACCGACCTTTGCGAATGGTACAAAATCAAATATTCCTCCATCGTTTGCATCTAGCAGCCATTTTGTACAATTCATAAAAGTCAGCGGTATTGTATAGTAACAATCCAAAGTTTGGATACTTTAGTGCAAAAAAAATGGCTTGATCTTTATAATTTATCTATTATATTTACCGATATATTTTACTACTTCCCTGATATTCATCCAATTTATACAATAAATTAATTGGAGTTGAGCCCTTCAAATTTTCGAAATATCCGAAATTTCAATCATTGTGTAATAGGATCAGTGATTATATATTTTTTATAATGTATATTAAATAATTTGAATTCATATAAAAAGTTGAAAGTATATAGGAAAAAAGTAGAGGAATTAATAAGTGATGTAGTTGGCAGTTGGACGTTAATTTCATTATCTTCTTACCGAACCCTCTCGATCCTTACCTTAAAACGAAAGACTTTTGCTTCTCTAACTAAATGTCTATTCAAATCCACCATTTATTTAATTTTGTTGGGACTAGTTTCATTTCTTTTCTACATCTGTTACCTCATTAGTCATTTCCTTATTTAATAATTTTGAAATTTAGGCGTGGATCATGCTTCTTGAACCTAATATTCATATGATTCAGACTTTGAAAAAACAATCAGTTCAATGATTTATTAATTATTAATTAAGACAGATATCAACTACTACGTACTACTTTCCATCCTTTAATTTATTTTGACATTATTATTTTGATGCGTTGTCTTTTATACATGGGTTGTGCAACACTTACATGGTTCAACCTTATTAAATTCACAACTTTAGAACCATACAAAACCTAGAACATCAGGTATTAATTACACATCATAAAATTTGTAAAATCTATTAATATATTCATTCTGAAAGTGCATTAACAAAACACATGTACTTTATCATTTTAAAATCTACTCCCTTCATTCCTTTTTCCATTCCTTTTTTTACGTCTTGAAACTTTAAAATTTTTCCTATTTAATTAACGTATTGTGCATTATTTCCATATATACCCTTATGATGTATTAATGTTTAAATTAAATACATTGTATAGTATCCATGTTTTCAATGGAGGCATGCACCAATAATAATTATGGTAAAAAACAAGCTTAATTAATGAGGGGTATATTAAGAAAATAAAATTATTCTTAATCTGTGTGTAGAGCTGTAGGACGTCACTTAATTAGGAGACAAAAACTTATATACAACTGATGCACGGATCCTACAACCGTGCACACGGGTCGACCCGACCCGTCGAGCGCCCATACGCGCCTCTAGGTCGCGGACAAAATCCGCCCAAACATGCTCCCAGGTGTCTGACCTTTATGTTATGTTAAGCATACCTTTTAGTAGTGTTAGACATACCTTTTAGTTATGTTAGATATACATTTTATGTTATGTTAGACATACCTTTTATGTTATGTTAACTATACTTTTTAGTTGTGTTAGACATACCTTTTAGTTATGTTAGACATACCTTTTGTAAGACTAGCTGTACCTTAGCATTTTTTTTTAAAACTAACATATTAATACCTTTCATACCTTTTAGTTATATTAGACATACCTTTAGTTATGTTAGTCATATCTTTTAATTATGTTAGTTGTACCTTTATATATATTACATAAATGTATGTTTATGTTGATATAAATGTATAAATAATCTCATATAAATGTATGAGTAATATCATATAAATGTAAATATCTACAACTTGTGCCAAATTAGGGTTTATTGTGCCGAAATTAGGGTTTAGGGTTTAGGGTTAAAGTATGAAATCTGGAAATAAAAATATCACTAATATAACATAAATGTATGACTAATATAATATAAATGTATGTCTAACACAACATAAAGGTCAGGGGCAAAAAAAAAAAAAAGGAAATACATGGAAAAAAAAAGAAGAAAATGCGCGAATTCGGGTCGGATTCAGCCCGACCCGACCCGAATGCATGGATCTAAGATCCATGCACTAGTTGTACACCAGTATAACTCTAATTAGGAATGGAGGGAGTATTAAATTACTTTAATTTTAATCAACAAAAAGTGAATTGATACAAGTGTATGTAACTATATATTATTAATGAGTTGACAGGCGTATTTCGAGAAAACATAGTTTATTTATTATATAAATATGGCCACATAAAACCTGTATAAATTAATAGTTGATAAATTAATGATATCTATTATACAGTAAATTTCATTCCTTTGGGATTGATTAATTATTTTGACAAATAATAAGATATTATTTTTTAGAAATATCCTTATCTAGTTATGTTGTCCCATAATATCATAAATAATAATACATCAAAATAAAAAAATATGATTAAGTGTAACATTTTTTTGAAGAAGATATCTCATCAATATTTATTTCTATCTTGCATTTCACTTCCTTATCAATGGATTTCGCCTATTTATAACCTTATAATAAATTTGATATTAGTTATTTTTAGTAATACCAAAATAAAATCCTACATGCATCTGGTACTATATAAATTGTAAATAGAAATATTTTTCACAAGAATTATTTCTCATTTTAATTTTTTTAGTATATGTAAATAAATTAGTACTATAACAATGAACATATTATTTAGTTACTTAACAAATAAATTGAATTAATATTTTACAAATTGCTAATTTTCATCTATATATTCTTATATATATATATATATTTAATTAAACTAACAGTACAACACAATCTCATCTTTAGTTACTTAAAAAATTCATGAATTAATTTAATTATATAATAGTAGATTGACAATTTTTTTTTTTAATTTGTTAGAGTATCCACAGTATGTATACTTAATTCTTATACTCTCATAAGTTCTAAAGTGATTGTTGTCTCTTCAATACATAATAGGATCACTTGTTAAAATATTACTGTGATAGTTAATAAGAACTTTCAAATTGTAATATCTATAAAATGATTAATATGTTCCTTCACCAAAAATTACTAGATAATGTGGTTTCCATTACATAATGGCAATAGTAGTTTATTTACATCTATTTTGTAAATTTATTCTCTTAGCAAATTTCATGAAATGTATGGTTACAAACCTTCTAATATATTAAGTCATGCATGTTATATTTAAATATTAAATGAGATAACAGTATTTCTTTTATTACTATCATCATCATCATCTATTAAATTCATATACGAAATTTATTTCAATTTTTTTTTAAAATCTCTGATGTATCACACGAGATCTATATTAATAGTAATTATAAATCAATCCCTAATATCAACATATTGTTTGTTTGTCATAGTTAACAAAGTTCAAGTGTGGAGGACTGTGTGTGGGAATGAGATGGGCTCATATCCTTGGAGATGCATTCTCAGCTTCAGAGTTCATCAACATGTGGGGGAAGATCATGGCCAATCAAACACCGCCACCTCAGCTTCTCGACCCGCCAATCATGGACCGCCATCCGTTGGGTCGTAATTCACCATCTTGTCCCTCAGTGAAGCTGTTGGAATCCCTTGGGGACAACTGGATAACTCCAAACAACTCCAAAATGCAAATGCACACTTTTCATGTCAGTGAAGAGCAGTTGACTAAGTTGCTCTTTGTAGACAAGAAAAAGAAGAACAAATACAACAATGTGAAAGCTTTTGATGTGATCTCTGCAGTTATATGGAAGTCCATAGCCAAGCTAAAGGAGACTAAGGTTGTGACAGTTTGCAAAAGAAGGAGCTTTGATCATACACAAAATGAGCTTCCAAGCAATGGGCATCAAATGATTGGAAAAGTTGAAGCTCAAATAATGATAGATAGTGATCCACTTGAAATAGCGAAACTGATAGCTGAAAAGTTGATCGATGAAACGAGCATGATTGGGAAACAAATGGAAGAAGGGAATGGGAATGTTGATTTGGTGGTGTATGGATCAAATCTTACATTTGTCAACTTAGAAGAAGTGGATTTGTATGGGCTACAACTTAAGGGACATGAGCCCGTTTTCGCTAACTTGAGCATCGGTGGGGCCGGCGACGAAGGAGTGGTGGTGGTGGTTCCAGATAGAAGTGGAGATGACAAAGTTGTGAATGTGACTCTGCCTGAAGAACAACTCCAACACTTGAAGAATGAGCTCATGGTGGAGTGGACCATTTTGTGAAACCTCAATTGCTATGTTTACATACAAGATATGGATGGATACAAGTACAACATACAAGCATGATTCATATTCTTCTTGCATGCTATCATGAGAGGTGACCCTAATATTCTTTTCTTATAATATGTTGGTTTATATTTGAAATAAAAAAAGGCATAAATAAGTCTCATTTCAACTATCTGACATTTATGACACTTTTTTTTTTTGTATAAGCTTTAAATCGTTTTATTTTATCATATGAATTTTAAATTTGATGCATTTTATCGTATTAAATAAATTTAAGTTCGTTGTGTCAAAAATCAATGATTTATATTTATTTGATATGATAAAATATATCAAATTTAAAATTTATAAAGACAAAATGAAACAATTTAAAATTTATACAAAAATTAAAGTTCCAAATCACGTATAGTTTGAAAGATATATTTTGTAATATAACACTTAGCAAAAATAATTATATATGTATGTTGTCCATTATCTTATTTAGATAATATTATGGGTATTTGGCGAACTTATTATTTCTCGTATCGCATTCGTGAGATGTACGAAACTAAATATGTAAAATATACTGTATTCTCAATAAATGAAAAATGCCTTAAACTTATATTTAAAGTCAATTGTGTGTTTTACAATATAACTATATTATCAAACTAAATGATTTAAAATAGGCTTAATTGAAAAAAAAAACACCACATTCTCCAAAATTACAATTTAATGGACCTTTTGAATTTAGCAAAAAAAATAAAAATAAATCATAACCGTTGTACAAAACTTGCAATTTAATCACTACTTTTAAAAATTAGCCAAAAACAAAATCATTATTGTTGTACAATCTTCCAATTTAATCCCTACTCTAAAAAATAAGCAAAAAAAAAAAAAAATCACGATTCTAACAAATTATTGTTATTCGAACCACATATAATTATTTTGGAGATCACAACTTCAACATTTACATAGAAATTAAGATTTTAACATACTATTGCAATTCGACTTTAACATACTAATTTGTTTGATACGTGAACTCAGATCGTTGGAGATTACAATTGTGCTTGATAACATGTTAAAGTCGTGATTTTTTTACTAAATTTTAAAAGTCATGATTAAATTGCAAATTTGTAAAAATGTGGTGATTTTTTTTTTCTTTTGCTAAATTAAAAAAGTCGTGATTAAATTGTAATTTTGGATGATGATTTTTTTTTTTTTTTAAATTGAGCCTTTAAAATAAGTTGAACTGACACATGATATGTAAAATTGTTTAATTAAATAAAAAAATGTGGCATGATCACACTATTGCGTCCTTTACAATTTGGTGACTGGGGAGACCGTGACATCGATATGTTCATGTATGAACATTCGATTTCTTAAGATATGAACCGATATGATTTAAAAACAAAATTAATGGGAATTGTCTTTTTTGAAACTTAGGACCGCAATCAAAGATTCGAAGGTGTTTTGATATCTAATAAAACAAATAATTAGAAAAATAGAAATTTAATTATTATATATAATATTCTTAAACCAGCTTGATCATTTTGATCATTTATTGGAATAAAAAAAAAAACCATCAAAGCGGAACAAAAAATAACCTTCATTATTCAAATTAAATTCTCTTTCAACTCTCAAATCAATAATGAATTTTTATCTGTAACAATCTTTTAATAGCTTAATCTTAAAAGTTTGACCGGCAGAAAACTTGAATGTGATTTAAACCCTTTTTTTAATAAATTATGGACGGCTCTACTTTATCATATAATACATGAATGTTAAATTTGAAGTATTTGATCATCTCATATAAATTTAAAACATTGTGTTAAAAATTAATGATTTCAATACTTTAAAAATAAAATTTAGAAAAAATAATTAAACAATTCAAAATTTATACAAAAAAGTATCAAATTACGTATAATTTAAATGACAATTTTGTAATTAAACCTGAAGAAATAATCATATATGTATGTTTTCCATTAAAGTGAGTATTGCGTAAAACCGTCTCACGAATCCCATTATGTAAGATGAGTCGGGTTATGAGAAAACACATGAATCCAAAATATAAAACATGTCATATTTTTGTGTGTATTATGTTATATTTTTTTGTATATGAGGTATTACTTTTGTATTATGAGACCCAATAGAAAACATGTAATGCTATCGTGTGTATTAGGTAATACTTTTGTATTATGAGATCCGGCGGATCGGATTGGGTCGGTCATTAAAAAACACGCGTATCTAATTTTTTTCGCTCATTCGTAGGTCGTGTAACATATAATATTTTAGTGTATATTAAGTAATACTTTTTTGTATATTAGGTAATATTTTTGTATTACGTACATATACTATATAATACTCCCTCTGTTTCCAAAATAAGTATTGTTTTGAAAATTTTGTCATATATTAAGGAACATAAAACTTGGACAAATATATTCTTGATTAATCAAGAAATTTAAGATTCAAAATTGAAAATCTCATCAAATTAATTCCATAATGAGTATCATATTAAATCCCTAAATTTTATCTAAGGAATATTAATATGAATAATTTAGGAATAAAATTGCATAAAAGTCAAACGACATTTAATTTGAAACAAAATTTAGCCTCCAGAACGACTTTTATTTTGAAACGAAAGGAGTAATAATTATCAAAATTAAAATTTCTTACATGTATTACATGATACATATAAAAATATTATTGGTCTCAAGTGGTACAAAGGTCCCAATGGGGTGAATGAAACTTTATAAATTTTTCAAACTTTTGAACTTTTATTGCACTTTGTAACCTACTTGAACTTACAACGCTGTCAGTAGCTTCCGCATGCAACACTATTGAGCAGTGCTACTAGCAGTTCCTGAAAAAGTTCGTGCAGCGTAATGCCTATGAGGTTCCTGTTGAAAACCTTTTCAAATATGAATTTTCATAAGCCTTTTATGTTACTAGCAGTACACCTGCGCGATGCGCGGTTTGTCATATAAACAGTAAATATATACATATTATATATATATAGGGTTAATTGCGCGAAACCCCCTCGTGGTTTCAAAATTTGGCATAAAATCCCCCCGTGGTTTAGAAAATGCGCGAAATTCCCTTGTGGTTTTCTAAATGTAGCCCGAAATCCCCAATTCTGTTAATGTTAACGAAAGTGTTATACACGCGCCTTTCATGCGATTTTTTGTGTTTTTTTTCACTTTTTAGGGTGTAAAATGACATATGTACCCTTCATTACCTATATAAAAAGGGTTAAATGCATGAAACCCCCCTGTGTTATGAAAATTTTGCGTCGCTTCCCCCTGTGTTTTCGAAATGGCAAGGATTATCCGTAAACTGGTAATTTTATTTTTCAACTGGTAATTTTACTCCAATTTTCAACTGGTAATTTTATTTTTAACTGCTTAGATGGTAAAATTTCTGTATATTTATTTTATTTGTAATTTCATGATTTAATTTATCGATCGTACGTTTTAATTTATCAAAAACGTAGTTAATTCGGAGAGCTTGTGTATTTTAATCGAAAGCATAATTGAAATGAAAACATAGAATTTATGATATGAGAACGATCGTGATCAAAAGATGAAGAAAAGAAAGAGAGAATCGGGCTAATCGGAGACCCGAGGTCCAAGTTAGACCCAATTGATGAAAATTGAGAAATTGAGATAATACACATGTGTTGAGAAAAATTACACACTTTGGACAAAGATTTACCCAAGGTAAAATGATATTCTCCTCCCCCTCTCTCTCTCTCTCCCTTGAATTTTTCCGGCGGCCGGCCGGCCGGAGCGCCGCCATCGCCGTCGCCGGCGACCCACCGTCGCCGGATTTTTCATCGAACCGAAATATATCGTAACCTATGCCAATTCGAAGCTCTCACCGAGCCCGTTCCGATTCCGGGCTCGGATCAGCCAACCGCAGCCGCGTTCGCCAGCAATCGACCGGAGAAAGTTCGGCCATTTCTCTTTCTAGAAACCCATTTCTTCTCTCTCTTCGTTTCCGGCCATCCGAGCACCGATCGGAGCGATTCTTGAGCCTAGGTTGAAGTTCTCACCGAGCCCGTCACGAATCCGGGCTCGGATCGCCGATCGGACCGGTCGATCTCCGGCAACGGCCGGTCAAAGTTTCTGCAACTTTCCTTTCTCTCTCTATCTTCTCTCTCTTCGTATCTTCTTCGTTTCTTCTCCGATCGAGCCGATTCACACATGCATGTGAAGCTCTCGCCGAGCCCGTCACGATTCCCGGCTCGGATCATCGATCGACTTCTTCCTTCTCCGGCAATCGGCGGTCAAAGTCGCGGCCTCTCTTCTCTCTCTCCTCTCTTTTCCCTCTCTCCCCCCTTTCTCTGTTTCTCGCTCTCTGTCTCTCCCTCTCTGTATCTCTCTCCCACTCTCTTCTCTCCCTCTCTCTGGTTGTGGCAGTTGGTGGTGGTGGGTGTGTGTTGGGTTACACACTTTTCTTCAGAATCGCCCTCCTCCGTCATCTTCTTCTCCGACCAACCATCATCTTCAACCCTTCTTTCTTCTCCAACCGCCGCTTGCATCTTCACGGCGCTGCAACCACCAGCCTCCGCCATCTTCTTCTCCGTCTGCCATTTGCTTCTTCTCTCTAAAAACAGCGTTGTCGCTGCTATTCACTGCTCCGCCATCGCCCTTCTTCTCCGGCCATGGATTTTTTGAATCATGTTTTGGCAGAAAACCCTTGTTTCACTTATGTGCGCGCTCTTTCTCTCTCTCTCTCTAACTCAACTGTGTTGTTTAGATAAAAAAATCAACAATCCAACTCTATGTATGAAGGGTATAACGGGAAATATGATTGAAAAATTAACACCGTTAGTTTTCTTTAGAAAAATGGGAGCGTCAGCTACATTTAGAAAATCACAAGGGAGTTTCGCGCATTTTCTAAACCACGGGGGGATTTTATGCCGAATTTTGAAATCACAAGGGGGTTTCGCGCAATTAACCCTATATATATAATATAAGTATAAAAAAATAATAAACAAATGTCATATATAAAAAACAATAATCAATTAAGTAGTTAGATAACATGAATAATATACATTAAATCTATCAATTAAGTCACAGATACATAATGATTATTTGTTAAAACCATATAAAAATATATAAAAAATAAAGTAAAATTCAAATATAAGGAAACGATTAAGTAAGAAAATAGATTAAATACAAAAATATTTTAAGATTAATTCTACATTCAATAGCTGTCTCCAACCACCGTCTACACTCTATCTAGATTTTGTCTTTTTCTTCATTTATATGATAACAAAGTCCACAATTTCATCTTATTGACCTCATGATCTTTGATCTATAGAAGTAAGTAAATATTTTGTTTATAGTGTGTTTTAGAAGTAAGCAAATATGTTGTTCATCCTCCTATTAAATAAGTCGGAAAAACAGCAGCCATATCAGCGACACTCAACCTCTCTTCTCATTTACTTCTCAATATCTTACATGTATTTTTTCTATCTTTCTTTTGTAATGTTGTTCCTTATCGGAGGATTGTTGTATTTGGATAATGAAGCTAATGACAATTAGATTAATGTTGTCAATATCTCATTAAATATGAAAATGTTTTTATTTCTTTTTCCATCTTTGTTTCTTTTCTTGATATTTCATTTTCTTCTCCCATCTCTATTCTTCTTTTGATATTTTTATTATCCATAAATTGTTTTCTTATTTTCAAATTTTATGATGTGAAATGAGATCTGTTGAATGACTCCCATCTCTGATTCTTCTTTTGATATTTGAAAAAACTTATTTTCTTCTCTCATCTCTATTCTTCTTTTGATATTTTTATTATCCATAAATTGTTTTCTTATTTTCAACTTTTATGATGTGAAATGAGATCTGTTGAATGACTCTCATCTCTGATTCTTCTTTTGATATTTGAAAAACCTTCTTTTCTTCTCCCATCTCTATTCTTCTTTTGATATTTTTATCCTCCATGAATTGTTTTCTTATTAACATTTGATGTGAAATGAGATATGTTGAATGACTTTATTTATATAATGTGATATCTTCCAAAGGAAGCCAGATTTAGGCTTGGAAAAGAAGCCATATTCAAGCTTAGAAAAGAAGTCAGAACTAATGACATGACATTTTTGACATGACATTTTTGAGCGGGAAAGTGACACTCCTGTAATTTTGGCCAACTTTCCTTCTTTAATATAAGTATAGATATGACAATAGATAAAATGCAACAGATAGATATGCAAGATATAACAATATGTAAATAAGCACACAATATCTTATTGTGGTTTTAGGGTGGTGTAATCCTTCTAATCCATTCTACCCCTCCACAAGGAGGAACTTTGTTAAGTGTTGTTTGATTTACATAACTCTTTCCTAGCAAATACTAAACTCAACAAGTATCACTTACCTTCCACACAAGTTGCTACAAGCAAACATGTTAGGTCCACACAAGATGTCCTAACCCACATAGGGTGATACTAGACATTAGCAATATACACTCAACAAGAAACTATTTTCCTATCAACTAAGGACACTTAAAACAACCTAAACACAAAGTATAAAGGTTATGTATATAAGGTTTCTTTAACTGGTGTCAAACAAATCTTTGAATCTCTTTTTGAAACTGAGCTTGTAAGCTTGAATACTTAGACTGCTTTAGGGATTGAATGATTGAAATTTCGGTTGTAATGGAAATATTGATATCTAATTTTATGAAAATATCGATATCGATGGAAATATCGGTAAATTTTAGAAAATTGAGGGAATTTTGTAAAAAAATGGAAATTGGACAATATATATTCATTACAAAATACCATTATTTAAAAATGATTTTTTTTACCAAAATTGATATTTATCTATATTTTCTCGATATTTACCGATATTTCCTTGATATTCCACCAATATTTTCTTGATATTTACCGATATTTCCTTGATATTTTCCGATTTTTGAACAATTTGTACCATGAAGGCATCAGTATTGAAATGGATACCAATATTTTACCAGTATTTTTATGAAATTTCTCGTTTCTATATGAAAAAACGAAAATATCGAAAAAATATCGTTACAACTTGTTTTTGTATCGATCATGTGAAAAAAAATGAAAATATCGGTAAAATATCGATGATATTTCAAGATATTTTCATCCAAAAATATAACTACTCGAAAGAGTAGGTTTTTAATCGAGTGACTTGAAATATAAGATTTGAAATCAATCAAATCCATATAAATTGGAATGCATTTAAAATCAACTTGAATTGATAAAAAATTAAGTTGAAATGAAAATGATGTATTTCATATTTGTATGAACCAAAATATCACCAATGAATTTGCTATCATAAATTTTAAATCATTCCACCAATCATTCAAACCATATACAATGATTGTTAGGGACACTTGGTTGTCCTTTTTTTTTTCTCCTAAGGTTGTATATGGTTTGAATGATATCAAGATGTACTTAAACCCTTCATGATCTTGTTGACATAAAGAGGATGACTTTCTCGTTCGAGTTATTTGATATATTTATTTATCATTAAATAATAAAGACAAAGGAGATTAGTGGTTCAACAATAAGTAAAAAGTTATACTCCCTCCGTCCCAACTCAACTTGCCTACTTGCCATTTATGTTTGTCCCAGCCGAACTTGCCAACCCAAAAATGGCAAAAAAAATTTTTACAAAAATATCCTTATTTTTCAACTTTGTTACACAAATGCCATCCAAATTTGTTGCATTAAATATGATTTCTTTAAACTAATTTGATTAATTAATCCCTAAACCTAATTCAACTAAACTAAAACCCTAACCCACCCAATACCCTACACACAAGAAATCGATCCCTCCCACTCCCACTCCCACTCCCACCCCTGCGCCGTTTTGAAGATTGCCCCTTTCTATCTCAAACCCTCTCAATTTCTCTGTCAAACCCTAGATCTATGAGATGAATCTCTTCGATTAAATGACTATCACAGTTCCAAATCTAGTTCTTTCTCTTTGGTGTTTGGTTATACCAAAGCCGATTTACTCAAATCGCATCTATAATATGTTTTTTTGGATCGATCTTGTCAGAATCTTGTTGCTGGTAAAATCTCCAGTTTTTTGGGATGTCCATGGAGTTTTCGTCTGAGATTGCGGAAGAGGGTTTCGTTTGGGATTCGGAGGAATCTTTCATGGGGGAAACTCAGTTTGAAGAGGATGGCTTTGCTCTCCCAAAAAGAATAGAGGTACCCCCTTCAAAACTGGTTCTCTCTTCGACGATCCAGAAATGCTTCGTTTTTTCTATGAGTGGTTAGCGATATGGGTTCCCTCAGTGACCAGGTTAAACTATTTGACCCATTTGTTGGAATTATTTGCCTGCTTTCTTTGGTCAAAAATTTCTGTGTTACGATGATGCGAATTTATGCATGATTTGGGGTGATTTATGCCGATTTCTGGAAAGCCCTAATTTTATGATGATGCTGATTTCAACTGGTTTCTGCAATTTCTGCATGATTGTGCTGATAAATTGAACTTTGAGGTGGAGATTGCTTGCTTGGTCTGTTAACAAAGTGATGATTGTGCTGATTGTTTTTCAAACTTGATTGGGTATTGGTTGTAGTAGCTTGAATTGGTCTGTTGTAAGGCCTTTTTAATGCTGCCATCTCACCTTTTGTGGCCACTGGATAATCTGCATGATTTGGGGTATTGGATGTTGAAATTTTTCTAAGGGAAAATTAAAAAAAAAAGCATGCAAATGAAGATATCATTAACATTTACTGGATATTGTTTACACTGTAATCAAAATGAACACTGCATGTGTGTTTACACTGTAAACAATAAAGCAAAATGACAAGCATTCTAAGCCTACTTACATATACCCTAAATCTGTTAGAATGCCCCCAATGTTATAAGAGGGTGTGGCTTCTTCATTTACAATGAGGTAGTTAATTGTGTCCCTTACTAGTTGCTCATCTACATCAATTGTTGCTGGCAATGAATTTGTTCTTGCTTGTACTTCTTTTCCAATGTGAGGAAACTTGTAATTGTTTCCTCCCTTTGCCTTCAATATCTCAACCATGCATGCTTGTAGTGAAAGAAAAATGTTGTTCAACTTATGATGCTCAAGATCTTCAAATGATTTAAGAATATTAGCAACCAAGTCATCAACATTGTAGCTTCGGGTTTCAATCTGCAATGATTGAATTGCCCTGAAGTACCCTAAATCTAGCACATTAGTGTCTGGTGAATTTGGTGGTTGACACATCAAACTAATATCAAAGCCATCTTCTGTGGCAGCCCTCCTAAAATCTGCATCCATGTTGCTTAAATGAGGTCTAGCATTGTCTTGTTGAATGATGATTCTTTTACTTGCATTTGCTGGCCACTTTGCCTTTATTGCTGGGATTATCTACTTGTTGTGCCATGTGATGAAAAAACAGCAAACAAAACACCATAAAATGTGTTAGTAATGTCACCAAATCTACCCAATAGTTAATCAAAACATTGAGGCAGTTTTAGGAGACTTACTAAATACACTATGTGATGAAATTTTTGTTGTTGTTAGTGAGTTACCTTTTCCAAAAGACAGCTCTTAATGACTTCTTTGTTTATGGATTCAATTGGTTTTGTAACCATTGCACCTCTTGGTCTGTTTGCGCTATTTTTGATGGCGGGGACTTGTTTAGTGAATGGAAAAATTCCAATCTTCCCATCAAACAACAACTCCCCATAGTCTGTGTATTGTGGCCTTGCCACAACAGTCATAAACATGACTTTTGGGATGAATCGCTTACTTTTACATGCCCTGTAAGGATCATCCTTAAAGGGCAGTTTATAAGCCCTTTCACTTGCCCGTTGCATATAGAACCACTTCTCATCAATGTTGACTACGTTATGCATGCTTTCAAAACTGATGTTGTTGCTGATATGTTTGTGTAAGAAACTTAGGTTTTATTTGATTCTACTGAGCTTATTTGAATCTGTCAAAGCTGGTTTGATTGCATTAGTGTGTGCTTTAAGCTTGCCCGATTTTATCCACCTGCCCACGCATGATTTGCTGACCTCAAGCTCTTTTGCTAACCTCCTGATTGTGCCTCTCTTGGAGAAGGGAATCTGTTTAATGGCTTCTTCATCCAACCTTAAAAGTTGAGATGAAGGTGGGCATGGCCTTACCTCCGGAAAAGAAATAGGCAACCCTTCATTAATTTGTTTCTTTGCAGCTTGCCATATGAGTCGGACGGTACGAACAGAAACTCCAAATGATGTTGCGACTTCTGCAGTGATGCCATTCTTCAATTTGCCGTTGTTGTTGTTTACGAGAAGACGTTGAGCTATAACAAGTCGTTCTGATGGAGAAAGATTTTTTCCTTTTTTGTTGCAAGTCATATTTGAACTGTAATTCTCCAATTTTAGAGCAGGTTGTTGAAAATGCATTCAATGCATTTGTATTTGTATTTATAAGAAGTGGAGATGATTTGATTTGCTTGTAATAATTCGAATATTTTAGGTGGGAGTTCATCCACTCTGTTGCAAATGTGTTTGAGGTGATTTGGTGGGAAATTTTCCCACAAAAAATTGTGTTGAAAATGAATGGCAGTAGCTATGATTTCTATGCTTTCCAATTTTTTTTTAATTTTTAATTCATTTTGCATTAACACACTAATCAAAATTTAATCCAATTCCTAAATAAAGTGAAAAAAACAAAAAGTAAGCATATTTAAATGAGTCAACTGTGTTTTCTTAACCTCCGTGCCCGATCAACGTAGGCAAGTTGAGCCGGGACGGAGGGAGTATATTTTATTTCATTGTAAGATTACCTTAACAGCAGATACAAGTGGAGTAGGTGTACTCGTATACCCATGGACACTCATAATAAACCTAAGATCTAACAAGTGAAACTATTGGGATTGACTTAGAAACGGCCTGTAACATTTAACCATCCCTTTTCCACAACCAACCTACACAAACAGAGAGAGAGAGAGAGAGAACACAACTCATTGACTCCTCAACACAAGAAGAAGCCAAAGCCAGTGTCATGAGATATCTGAGTCCTGCCTGAGTGGCCCAGAGAGGTTGTATAAGAGAAGTCCAGACATAAGAACCACACTGCCCAAGACGAAGAACGGGCTCAAGCTTACAACTTCTGGGAGGTACGGCAATGGAAGGGAAAGAATGTAGATTGAGATTGGTACTGAAACAGCAGGTAAGTGTACGATTGTTAGAATAGCTCCACATTAACTTGCTGTACACTAATAAATAAAAAAAGCAACTACGGTACCTGATGACATAACAGCAAGTGAAGAAACAACAGCAGATGAATATTTTAACAGATTCAGCACCGATATGTTGAAAGCAATATTAGTTATTATGTAAAGAAGGGGCAGCAATGGCGCTCCATCACAACCTGAAAAGAATTAATAAGAGTGACGAGCAAAGATAGGCTATTTAACATAAAGCTTTAGTTGCACTCAGACCATATTCGATAATACTCTGAAAATAAACGGGATTATAACTAATAACAAACTTCTGATTGGAAATCTAATAATCTAAAACTTACATTCTCTCAGTTTCACTTGCTAATTAAGGAAAAGCTACTTCTCAGGCTGTCAAGTTGGAGAGACAACTTTTTCATGCATGTAAAACATCTTCCAATCCGAGAAACTACGAGATGTGTCTTTACATAATAATCACTAAAAAATAATATTAAACTGATAAGTTAGAATGTCTATCCCTTAAAGATGACCCTCATTCTCATTTCTGTCCATAACAAAAAAAGTTATAGCTCACTTTCCTTGTTAAAAGTGTATTGAATGTTTTTTTCCTAATATAACCCTCCTTAACGTAACAGCATTAGATAGGGGAATAGAAGGAATTTTGAACTATATTAAATATATTTACTGATCCATGCAAAATATAGGAGAAAGGCTATCTTTGTGTCCTTATGTGGCACTTTCCATCAGTACTCCAGAAACACAGTAATAAAAGAGCTACTGGAAAAGGATCTTGAGTAAGGTTTTTTAATCCTTCAAGTACTGTTTCTATGGTAATACAGATGGTAATTGCTCACGTGCTGAGCTTTTATTAGGTTGCTACTGAAGTGATTATCCCGCTGCAGAGGCATGCTTTAGATGAGCATTTTCTAATCTTAAATAGAAGTCAAAGAAAATTATTTGGACAAGCTATTTTTAGCTTTGGTAACTTAGTTCGATAGAAGCCATCTTATTCAAGTCCTTTTCTGTGTGTATTTGATCCGTCTGCACGTTTAATAGTTAACAAGACGATTTTCTTAGCATTATATACAAATCTAGAGACCACATGGAAATCTTAACTTGAAGTATTGAGGAAATAACTACACCTGCTCTCTCCCTATAAACTTTTTACACTAAAGATGTGGGAACCGCAAGAGCCAAATGTGAGTTCCAAAAACTGAGAGAAGGCGAGGTCATACCTGTTGTATTGGCTCCAGTGTTGAAGAAGCAAGCAGCCCCATTTCTCAAGTATGAGGGGAGTTCTGGTAATGGTATACCCTTCAAGTTTGACAAAAAAGGCAGAAAAAGGAACACAAATAGTGCCTAGAAGAAAAAGGATATATGAGATACAGAAGTTAAAATGTTCAATTAGTTGTGGACTACTTCAATAGTTCCATTTTTGTGAGTATGAATCGCTCAAAGTTCAAAAGACTACTAACCAATAGGACCCCGGCAGAGGAGCTATTGAGAAATCTAGCCTTCTTCTATCAAAGAAGCCTGAAGAGGCCGAGAAGAAAAGGGAGGAGATTCGGCTAACAATCACCAGAGACCATCAGGGATGATTGGCTGCATTTGTGACTTTCTATCAATGTGTTTAATTATCTTATTCAAAATTTTGAAATGACTACATTGGTTGTGGGACATGGTTACCCCTCCCACCCCCCCCACATACGCACAATTTGAATGGAAACTTTATCATTTCTACATACATTTCATTATAAATTATACACTTGGTTTTGAATGTTCTGAAATGCTTGCAATGACAGGAATTGATGGGAGGAAACTTTGGACAGTAACTTATCATAAAAGTCAAGTATGAGGTGCCATTTAACAGAAACTTTGGACAGTAACATTTAACCCAATTCCATGAGCTCATGCCTAACCAAAAAAAAGTGAAAAAAAATAGAGACCAGGTTCTAAGACATAATAACATATATATGCACATGCATAAAACATACATACAAATTTGGTGTATACATATAGCAGACCTGTAAATACACAAAGATTTGAACGTAATTATTTAAATAATATCCTCAGGAGGTAATTGTCACCTGAAATGCAGATCCAAAGGAATTGACGACAAATATGTCAAGCAGCTTTCCCTGTATTAATTAGCCAAGAATTTAGTAGACTTATGATTTACACACTCCATATTTGAAGAAGCAGATAATCAAGACACATCACATACACAAAAGCAATTTTATTGCACCTTGAGATGAGTTGCAGCATCAGAGAAAACAGATTCCTGCAAATCCACCAAATAATTAAATTGCATTTTAGGTATGTAATAGGTATCTGACAAGGATTCATGCACTACCTTAAGGACAGATGCAACTGCTTGAAATGCAGTTGAAGCTATCATCATTGCTGGCCAAAGTATTCCGACTCCAGAAAGCATATGATCATGTTCTGATCCACTGCAACACAGGAAAAAAGTACCGTCAAAAAATGAGACACCATCTATAAAATGGCTGAACATGAATGATCGAGTCTCATATTTACAGTGCCACTACCACCTGCCAGAGTTTGATGCTCTTTTTCCAAGGTCCAAGGACCAAAAACCTACGTTTGCAGATGAACAAAGATCTATTATGAAAATGAATATCTTTTTATTCTCCAAACTCATTATGGATATTGTGTAGATTATTTTAGTTAGGATTTTAGGATCAAAGATACAGCAGAAAACCACACCGACCAATTCAAATTGCCAAGAAAATTTAAACTCAATTTGTTAAGTACAGCTATCTTTTCCATTAGTATCATAAAAAGCCCTAGGAGCCTGTCAGGTGGTAGGTTAACCTAGCTATTAGCACCCGCAGTGCACAGAAGGGTTATGAAGGGCTGATTTTTGGAAAAAAAAAACAGATGTGGCCTGGTGCAGTGTAGCACCTAGGCCTGCTAAGCAGAGATTATTAAAACAGCATCAAAGTTGACAAATTCAACTAGAAAGTCACTGAGTTTTTTGTACGAATACAAACTTACTCAAACTCAGTTCATTCAATAATCACAACAAACTCAATATGATTCAATCTCGATTAGAAACTCAAACCAAACATGAATGACACCTTACCCACTATGACTTGATAAAACACCTAATCAAAAGTATATTACCCCAGTTAGTTTCCACATTTACATAAGAATTGCATATGTTTAGAGGAGAAAACCTCATAACTGCCAATACAACACCAGCAGCAACAAGAACGCATCCAGCGAGTCGGTTCAAAGAGTATCTCCTCCCCAAGATGAGCATAGAGGAGGCCAGCTGCCATACCAGAAATGCCTACAATAGTAGGTGAGATAATGAACCGTATTGGAGATAACTAGGTTACTTTTCTCTATGATACAATCATAGTTCTAAACAATTCAAAACTTAACTTAGAGTTGCAGAGTTGCATGAAAAAATGTTATTTCAAGGCAAATCAAAAGGGACAATATTCCAAGCAAACTTGCTGGGTTACTTAAATGAAATAGATATACACATACATATTAGTGGATACTTAGAAACTGAAATCAGAATTAAAATAGAAATGAAGAATTTATGGTTTATCTATTCCACAGTGTACCAAGAGCATGCATGAAATTCGGAAAATAACCATTTCAATTCAAATTGAAATGGCCTTACCTGACTTAGTATAGGTATGGCTGGTCCGGGGAGCATGGCTGTTAAAGATACACATTGATAAATAAAAGGCTGCGGAAGAAAACTGAAACAACTCATCTGCCTTCAAGTTAAGAGTTGGAATATTTTTATTTTTCATCATATCAGTTAAAAAATTAGCTGAACAATTTTATGATATATTTAATCATTAACTCCCAATTTTATGATGTACACAAAATATCATTCTATGATTCTTAAAAACTCATATGGCAGTTTTGCATAGTACATCAATGAGATGTAATAGATATTATCCAGCAATTCTCATACCTCCAGAATACATCCCAGCAACAAGCCCAAGAGCTTCTAGAAAGCCAATGATTATAAAAGGTGACTTTGGAAAGGCTAACATCTCATCGGTAACAATGCCAGTTTTGTATCTCATGTAAAGGGTGGAGAAATATATAGCCACATACCTGTGAATTATATAAAACCATCAATTTTAAATTACACTGAAAACACTTTTACAGGAAATATGTGAAACCGAGCCAAATGAAGCCACTTGATGCCTCACGTATCAAATTGGCGGCGGCAAGATTCAAACACAAGACCTCCCATTGGCCCGTCTATGATATCATGTCAAATGACCACCTCATGTAAAAGCTCAAGTTCTTAGATAGGAGTGCCGTTAATACATTTATCATCGACATTCTCAACAATTAGTAATACATGTGTTGCAAAGAAAATTAAACTATAGTAGAGACAATCACAGTTTTGCATTTTAGAGATCACAGACAATCATACTTATCTTTCCACTGCAAAGCAGAAAATTAGCCCATGATATTGTTTTGCTTTAATTGAAATTAAAATGCTTTTCAGTTGAAAGCTTTGCCATCAATGTTATTACTAGTTCTTTACAAAAGAATCATATTTGTGAATCACATCTATCACAATTTGGTCAAACTGTAACAAATCCTGAGGTTTATGAAAATTAATCAATGTTTAACATATGACTCATAAAATTTGATAGATGACACGAGAGTATGATATAAAGAAGAAATAAAGGAATTCGAACTTACTCACTCATAGTATTCCGTCGAAATATTACATAGTTTTTTTTTTCCCCTTTTCACAGTTGAGCAGTCCAGTTGTAAATTTCATAAATATTGGGATTTATTGGTAGTTTGATCAAGTCTCCAGTGTGTTAAATGTAGTTCCCCTAATTTCAACTATTCAGCAAATACTTAGAGATGATCAAATCATGATGCTGAAAAATGAACTTAGAAACTTGATATTTGATAGATATTTATTTCAAATGGATATCAATTTTCACAAGAAGAAATATATAACGCCAGAGCATATAATCTGTTTACGCCAACAAACCAGGAAAAAAAAAAAAAGCATACCCAAAAGTAGTGAACTGAGCGAGAAAGAAGGGGAATTCCTTCATGGGGACAAGAGCGAGCTTGTAAAGCACGCGATTCGCAATGGCAAGTGCAACAGTAATTGTGGCGCACACCGCCACGGTGAACTTCCTATTATGGGCATCGGAATCGGAGGGCGGAGGCGGCGGTGGAGAAAAGTTGCCGGTGGCGGAGAAAGGTGGCAAGTGGCGGAGTCTATGCGTATAAGTATTGATGTTATAGTAATTAATCTTCAAGTGGTGAGTGGAAGGGTGGGAGAAAACAGAGAGTTGTAGAGGAGGGATATTGCAGTTGAAGCTGGGTTGAATGTGGAAGAGAAGAGTAGAGCGAGATGCGGTGGTGGCGAAGTTCATGATGTGGGCAGAAGAAGAGGATGAAGTAGCAGCAGAAGCTGATCGGAGATGCTCCATTGAAGAAAGAAGAAGAGGAAAATGGCGGCCAATTTGTCAAGGGTGGGGCTATACGCACCCCACCCTCTACTAAACGCACCCCACAATAGAATAAATAAAAAATAAATAAAAATAAAAGAATAAAATGTCCTTTTTTTTTTGTTTAAATAAATAACACACTAGTACTCTCTTAACTTTTACAACTTCTTTTCCATATATCTCAAACTCTAATTAAAAAAAAAAATCCAACAAACCTTAATTTTTGAAGAAAATAATCAAAATGATAGATGAAAGATATATTTGCAATGTAAAATTTCATGTATTTTTGTCGTTTCATATAGTATAATTAAAGTTTTCGAAAATAGAAATGTAATTTTTTTTCTTAAAAAGCGTCGTTCGACCTGTACATGTTGAACATTACATTGTGTTCTACCATAAGCCGAACATTACAGTGGGCGTTCTACTATAGACCAAACATTACATTGTGCGTTTTACCATACGTTGAACATTACACTGTGTTCGATCTCTACTAGCCGAACATTCTTAAAGATGTTTGAAAAATCAGAGTCGAAAGGATTGCAATGTGTTCAATCAACCAAGATCGAACAGAGCAATCAAAAAACCTTATTCGAATTTTCATACGAGTCTTATAATTTTCATACGAATCTTATAATATTAACTTCAAAAAAATGCATAAAATAATGATTTGTGATGGATAGACATGATTTCTTCATTAACAATTTCAAAATAAGAAAGGAAAAAAAGAGAGGGAAAAGCCACCAAAGTTCGAGCAGGGAGAAGGGGATTTTTTTTGTTTTTTGAGAATTTTTTTTTCTTTATTATAGAGGGTATAATTATAATGTAATATAATTTAAATATATTAAATTTTTGCAGTTGTGTTTAGTAAATGGTGTGTGTTAAGTAAGTGGTGGGGTCATTGGGGTGTGTATAGACCCAACCTTTATCAATATATGTTTTTTATAATTTTGACCCATTTAATTTTGATTTAAAACTTTTTTTTTTTAAAATTACAATCCTTACATTTGTATTTTGAATTTCGAATTATTTTGTTGTTTGAACATATTTAGGGGTTAGTTTGATAGGGGTATGCGAAATTACTAGGTTAATTAGGATTGAGATATATTATATATGAGTTGGTCTTGCGTGCACTTGGTGTACATGCAATTTGGGTCGACTCAATTTTTGATTCGGATCCGCGTGTTTTGAATTTTGCTTTTTTTTTTTTTTTTACTTCAGGTTGTGACCTTTATGTTGTAAATGCGTGACCTTTATGTACAACTATCATGACCTTTATGTACTGTAACTTAGAAAAAAATGAAAAATTTCAACATAATTTGAACTGTATACCTTTATGTGATATCAATGCGACATTTATGTTATATCATGTCACCTTTATGTATAAATATTATGACCTTTATGCACTTTTATATATTACATAAATGTCAGAATATTGGTACATAAAGGTGACATAATATAACATAAATGTCACATTGATATCACATAAAGGTATACAATACAAATTGTGTTGAAAATCTTCATTTTTTTTTCTAAGTTACAGACAAAAAGGTACAATACAAATTATGTTGAAAATCTTCATTTTTTTTTTCTAAGTTACAGACAAAAAGGTACGAATGTTTGTACATAAAGGTATGAAAGTCATAATATAAAGGTATGAAAATTATAACTAAAAGGTATACATATTTTTCAGAAAAATGCAGAAAATAAACTAAGTGTGTTGCGCCTCCTTCCCAGCGCGTGGGGGCACGTGCCGGCGCGTGAATGACTGTTCCGGCGAGTGGATGCCGTGCCGGGTCGGATTGACCCGGATTGCACGGATCTAAGATCCGTGCACCTGGTGCACAAGCGTTTTTGTGATTATATATATATGTGTTTTCATTTTTTAGTATTTTGTAAATTGATTATATTTAGTAGATATCTTAATTTAGCAATTTGGTAGAGTGACTTCTGTGATACATGTTTAAAAATTATAAGACATAGTATATCCTCACGCCTCGGTCCACGTTAGATTTCACATCATAAATCACATAATTAAAAAAAATTAAGAAAATTTTGTATAATCATTTTTGTTTAATTTAGATTCACAAAAAGTGACATTGATTTGATGAAATCAATGTTTATTTTAGTTTTGAAAATTACGGGACTTATGATGTGGTATATGACATGATTATTTTACTCAACACGTGGAATTGAATCGTCGAAAATGCAATTGTTATTCAGATTGTAATGGGGGATTAAAGTTGCCTTTTATTTTTGAATAAATTTAAGAAATTTTATGCGTTCAAATATTGAAAAATAGGTATACTATCAATGTGTGCTTCAAACATATCAATCTAATCTTAAAAAACTTAAAACTATCACGTTATCATTCTAAAACCTAACAGTGTTAGCATTTTCTTTCATACTTTAGCATTCTTTCTCACATAAACTTTTAATTCCTTCATGAGAAATTAGCATTCTCTCACAAATTCTTCATCTTCTTCTTCACAGATGTGTTGTTTTCTCACTTTAAAGGAAAAAAATATTTATTTTTGGGAAAATAAAAGTATAAACACAACAAATTGTTGGAAATAATGGTACAAACATAAAAATTGATCTTGTACTAAAAAATGAAACAATATAGGCAACAAACAATGTCTAAATAGTCAATAAATTTCATCCAAAAATGTCTAGCAACTAAATATTTTTCCAAAAAAAAAAAAAAAAAGAAATTACATCTCAAAATTTCATTCCAAAGATGAAGGCTTTTTTTTTTCTTCTATTCTTCATTTGACAGTAACGTGAACTTCATTTGACACACCTATGTAGGAGGGAATGCTAATGCATAAGAGAATGATTGTGATTTCGGTGATTCAAGCAAGTTGAGAGGTTCTAGGATTTCTGTTAGGGTTAGAAAATTGAAATCACGTAAATTAAGCGATGGATCTTATCCAATTCTTAAATAGATCTTAGGGTTTTTCTTGTTAATGTGAGGCAATCTTAATCACAAAGTATCACTCTGGATAGATTAGAATCCAGTTAAATATAGAATTAGAGTTATGATGGGATTAGGGTTCTAAGTCTATATATAACCCTAATTTGCAGTCTTATTTTTTGAGAACTGTATTCGTTTGATTTCTTAGTGGATTAGTTCTTTCTTTCTCCCATGGACGTAAGTCAAGTTCTTTTGGGTGAATCATTGGTGTTTTCATTGTTGATTATTTGGTTAATTTCTCTAATACATAACTAGGGTTTTGTGGTCAAGTTGGTGTTCATCTTGTAGGTTGGTTTTGATTAAATTTGATCAATTTCAGATTGTTTAAACTAACAATTGGTGTCGTCTGTTGGAAGGAACTGCAAGATGATGAGATCCATGAAACTTGATTTAGAGAAATTCAATGGATCAAATGCTTATAACCTTTGGAAAATGAAGGTCATGGCCATGCTCACTCAACATGGCCTGATGAAGTTTTGGAGGGTGATGCTGAAACTTTATCGACACAAAAGAAGAAGGAGATGGATAAGAAAGCTAGAACAACTATAATCTTTTGTTTGTTAGATAAGGTTCTAAGAGAAGTGTACAAGAAAACCTCTGCAAAAGTGTTGATTGACAAGCTGGATTCCTTGTATCAAACGAAGATCTTGGCCAACAGATTGTTTCTCAAGCACAAATTATATGCCTTCAAGATGACTGATGAGAAGATCTCTGAAAAGATAGATGAGTTCAACAAGATCATTGATGATCTGGACAATATAGAGGTGGAGATGGAAGATGAAGATAAGGTTTTCATGCTCTTGCATTCTCTACCTAGATCTTTAGAGAAATTCAAGGATTCTCTTGTATATGGAAGACAGGATAAAACATTGTCATTAGATGATGTTCAAGTGGCATTGAGAACCAAGATTTTACAGATGCCAACTGAGACAGAGAATCAGCAATCTGATGAAGTCTTAAATGTAAAATCCAAGGGGCAGAATCAGGGAAATTTCAAGAGTTCAAACAACTCTGATGATCCAGTTACATCACAGAGACAGGGTGAAGAACAAAGGGAGACCAGAAAGTGTTTTCATTGTCAAAAAGTTGGACACTTGAAAAGAAATTGCCCTGATAAGAGAGCTAGAAAACCACGAAAGCAAGGTGAAGCTGATGTTGCAGAGGAAGAGTATGACAGTGTAGAGATGTTGTGTGTTTCAGAGACTCAAAGCTCAAGTGAATGGGTATTGGATTCAGAATGCTCATTCCACATGTGTCCAACAGAATCCTGTTTTGTTGAACTCAAGAAAGAAGAAAGTGGAGTGGTACTATTAGGCAATGATCAAACCTGTAAAGTGCATGGAATCGGAACTGTAAAGTTGAAATTGCATGATGGAAAGATCAAGAAGCTGCCTAATGTGAGGTACATTCCAACCCTTAGAAGAAATCTTATCTCACTTGGCTCTATCTATAGTGCAGGTTATAACTTTAACACTGACAAATGGGCTATAATGAATATCACAAATGATGGAAAAACAGTGATGAAGTGGAAGAAAACTAATGAATTGTTCACACTCATAGGGTCTACTGTGATTGGTGACAATTTGGTGACTTTGTCTAAAGAAGAAACTAACCTGTGACATAAGAGACTTGGACATATAGGGGAGAAAGGGTTGCTAGAGTTGACAAAGAAGAAGGTGTTTGGAGAAAACACTTTGGCTAAACTAGAATTCTGTGAGCAGTGTGTGTTAGGCAAGATAAAGAAGCTCCAGTATCCACTTGGAACACACAACACATAAGCAATGATGGATTATGCACACTCAGATGTAGTGTTCAAAGAGTAAGTGATGGGCTATAAGGGAAGTAACACCTACATTGGACCTCAAACTGAAGATACACCTGATAATGATGTTCAGCTTGAGGTGGAGCTTGAGAATGGACCTCAAACTGAAGATACAACTGAGGATGATATTCAGCTTAAGGTGGAGCTAGAAAATCCACAAACTGTAAATGAAGAAGTAGAGGATCGGGATCCAAAAGCTGATGATACTAATCAAAATAGGAGTGATGGTGAAAATGATGAGTTGATGGAGTACAAATTGGTAAGGGATAGACAAAGGAGAACAACACATCCACCAAATCGATTTAGGCATGCTGATGTGGTATCTTATGCATTGATAGTTGCAGAAGATATAGAGTATGAAGAGTCTAATTCAGATCCATTGACAAAAATAGGTGGATCCAAGCTATGAATGAGGAAATTGAATCTCTGGAAAAAAACCACACATGGATTAAAACAAGGCAGTGGTATGAGAACAAGGTATGCAAGTTTCAGAGATCATTATATGATCTGAAGCAAAGTTCAAGGCAGTGGTATAAGAGGTTCAATGAGTTCATGATCAAAATTGGACTCACTAGGTGCAACCCTAAATTCCTTCATTGCATGAACTTAATACGAGTTCGTGTATAGGATTAACAGGTTTCAAAATCTGTTAAATTGGAGGAAGGTAAAGTTTCTCATCTTCTATGAGTCAAGGTGGAGAATTGTAATTTCGGTGACTCAAGCAAGTTGAGAGGTCCTAGGATTTCTGTTAGGGTTAGGAAATTGAAATCACGTAAATTAAGCAATGAATCTTATCCGATTCTTAAATAGATCTTAGGGTTTTTCTTGTTAATGTGAGACAATCTTAATCATGAAGTTTCACTCTGGATAGTTTGGAATCCAGTTAGATATAGAATTAGAGTTCTGATAGGATTAGGGTTCTAAGCCTATATATAACCCTAATTTCCAGTCTTATTTTTTTAGAACTGTATTTGTTTGATTTCTTAGTGGATTAGTTTTTTCTTTCTCCCGTGGACGTAGGTCAAGTTCTTTTGGCCGAACCACATTAAATCTTGATGTTTTCGTCGTTGATTATTTAGTTAATTTCTCTAACACATAACTAGGGTTTTGTGGTCAAGTTGATGTTTATCTTGCAGGTTGGTTTTGATTGGATTTGATCAATTCCAGATTGTTTAAACTAACAATGATAATGTTGTTAGATTTGAGAATCCTAATTTCATGGTTCCAAGTCTTTGAAGATTTATATTGATGAGTTTCATCTTTGATGTCCCACATTAAAAATTGGCCCATCTTTTAAGAGTTGGACTGATAAATTCCTTAAATTGTAATTTCTTAATTAATTCTGAATTATTTGGATTAACTCTGAATCAAGCATTGTTGCAACACTCCAATCCCGATGGTTAAGGATTGGAACATTGCTGAGAAAATAAATTTATTTCTTTACTATTTTTTTTTCTTTTATTGCGGAAAGTAAATTAAATAAACAAGGAAAAATGGTTGAAAATAATTTTTTGAAAGGTAACTACAATGATAGATTAATTGAGGAAGAGTAAGTCTTGTGCAAGACTATCTCATGGATCCCATTCCATGAAATGGGTCAACCCGACCCGGTCAACAGTCAAAATCAAAAAGTCAATAGTTAAAGTCAACGGTCAACGATCAAAGTCGGTCAATGGTCGGTCAACTCCGTTGACTCAAAAGTATTACATGATACACATAAAAATATTAAGTCATATACATAAAAGTATTACATGATACTTTTATGTGTATTATGTGATATTTTCTAATAGTATTACATGATATACATAAAAGTATAACATGATGATTTATTCTCATAATGTAATACTTTCATGTGTACCATGTAATACTTTTACGTATATCATGTGATACTTTCAAAAGATATTACATGATATACATAAAAGTATTACATGGTGATATTTTCAAAAAGTATTACATGATACATATCAAAGTATTATCTCGTATACATAAAAGTATTACATGATATTTTTATGTGTATTATGTGATGCTTTCAAAATGTATTTCATGATATACATAAAAATACTACATGATATGCATAAAAGTATTACATGATATACATAAAAGAACTATATGATATACTAAAAATATTATATGGTGATACTTTCTTAAAGTATTACATGATATATACAAAAGTATTATATGGTGTTTTATTCTCATAATGTAATACTTTTATGCACATCATATAATACTTTCAAAAAGTATTATATGATGTGCATAAAATTATTACATGGTGCTTTATTTCTATAATATAATACTTTCATTTATATCATGTAATATTTTTATGTGTATAATGTGATACTTTCAAAAAGTATTACCTGATGTACATAAAAATATTACATTTGACTTTTGTTGACCGGGTGTTGACATTGACTTTGACTCGTTGACTTTGACCGGTTGATTTTTGACTTTATTTATTGACCGGGTCAAACCCAACCCGTCTCACAGAATGAGATTTGTGAAACGCAAGACTTTGTCATTGAGGAAATTGTTTGAGCACACAACGCTTGAATTGAAAATACAAGAATGTATATAAAATATATTTTTGTCATGCATCATTTATTAGTCATTTTCTTCTTCTTTTATCCGGGAAACACAACTTGAAGCCTCTTGCCTCATTCTTTAGTTTTAAAAAAATGTGGGTAAATTGAATAATATAATAGACATACCAATATGAGTAGGTTTCATATACAGTTGGTGCATGGATTTTAGATCCATGCATTCGGGTCGGGCGGGGTTTGACCCGACTCGGATCTGCGCATTTTTTTTTGCCCTGATTTTTATGTCATGTTAGTCATACTTTATGTCCAGATTTCATAACATTAGTGCAATACTTTAACTTTAAAAAAAAATTCACCGATCTTTATACTATGTTAGTCATACATTTATATTATATTAGTCATACATTTATATACAAATATCATACCTTTATGTAATACTTTAACTTTAAAAAAAACCCTAATTTCGGCACAAGTTGTACATATTTACCTTTGTGTGATATTACTAATATATTTATGTTATATTATTTATACATTTATATCAATATAAACATACATTTATGTAATATATAAAGGTACATCTAACATAACTAAAATGTATGACTAATATAATTAAAAGGTATGAAAGATATTAATAGTTGTTTAAAAATATGTTAAGATATATGTAAAAATCTAAAGGATATATTTAACACTACGTAAAGATATGTTTAATACTACATAAAGATATGATCAACACTACATAAATGTATGCCATCTGGGATCGAATTTGTGCGCGACCTTGCGGCGCGTGCGGGAGCATGGTTGCGCATTGGGGGGTGGGAGGCAAGTGCACGGTTCCAGATCTGTGCATCAGGTGCACAAAAGTTTTTGTCTACCAATATATATAATTTTTAAAATAATGAATACAAATTTATTTATGATTCTCTACAAATGCAACTTATATTTCGATAATTAAATAATTATTTAATCATATTATGTTACATTTAATATTAAATTAGGCGATGTGCATTGCACAAATCGTAAATTTAATTTTAATGTATAAATAATATTTAAAATTTTCAAATTAAAGTTTAATTTATTTTGTTACTAAATCCTGTATATTACACATGACTTATACTAGTTAAAGAGTGAGTCTTTTATACCCCAAGATTACGAATCCTAGGATTCATGCCCCAATTTGATACTTTTCAAATTAAAAGTAATACATCTGAAATAAATATAATAATTTTCGGGTAAAAATTAGTATTTTCACGTAAAGAAAAAAATGCAAGATTTGACTTGAGTTCACCTGACCCACTCATTAAATATTTTTTCCTTCTTATCAACACAAAAATAGAGAAATGATGCAAGGTTAGACGTGAAACTAGATGCACCATAATTAACACGTGATTAAAGAGGAGTTCTTTTTTTTTTCTAGTATAATAAAGATTAGCGAGTTCAGAATCCAAAGCCCTTGACGAACCTGGTTGAGCAATTGGATAAAAGCTTCAATTACTTTGCTAGTAATTTAAACACATGTAGTAAAGTTAGTATTAAATAGTGAAAAATGTATTTTAGCTATGAATGAAAATAACTATGGCCATTGAAATGGATCCAAAATAGAAATGATGATGACTTAAAAACGCCTTGGTTCATTGACAAGATGCTGAGATCACATAAATTGCAATTGCATGTGAATGTCAAAAGTGGTGCTTGTGAGAGAGAGGTTTGTTGTATAGGATGAGTCCCACCACAAGAATCAAAGAGCCCAGATGGAATAGGGGGCTCAACCTCACACCTTTAGGAAGGTATGGCAATGGAAGTGAGAGAAGATAAATTGCTATTGGCACTGCACAAAAAATATTACTGTATCAGCCTCTGCTAAATGTGAGAGAGAGAGAGAGAGAGAGAGAGAGAGAGAGAGAGAGAGAGAGAGAGTACCTGATGATCTAGCAGCAAGAGAAGCAACAATCGCATTGGAGACTTTTAGAAGATTGAGAACAGATATATTGAAAAGGATGTTGGAAACTATGTAAAGGATGGGCAGCAGTGGGGCTCCAGCACATCCTGAGTAAAAAAGAAGTGTCTATCACTAGTGTCACTACACCCTAAAAAGCTCATATATACTGCTAATGTTGAAATATATTCTTGGAAGTCTCCTTCACCAATCACAACATATGTGCGAGAAAATTGTAAAATTGATCATGTCACTAACTAAGGGGAAAAGACATATTTGGTCACTACATACATGAGGTGACAATTTAGTATCACCAACTCTCAATTTGCATAATTTGCGGATAATTTCGCTGGAATCCCAAACTTTGGCCTAAGTTTTGTACATGATCCATCACATGACTTTTTGGATGGGGTCGAAATTTAGGATCTGACAGAGTTTTCCGTAAAAAAATGGGGATTCCAGCAACATTTATCCTCAAACTGCAAAGAATTATAAGAGTTGTTGGTACTAAATAACCACCTCGTGTGGATTGTGGACCAAAATGCCAACCCAATTAGTTACAGGACTAAATTGCGATTTCTCCTCCATACAGTAAGAAGGAAGTATGAGCCACTTGAAGGAGTTAGAATCGTAAAAGTTCTATGTAAGATCTAACCTGCTGTATTGGTTCCAATATTCAAGAAGCAAGCAGCACCACTTTTAAAGTAAGAGGGCAACTGGGACAAAGGTGTGCCCATCAAGTGTGAGAGAATGGGAAGGAAGAGGAGTATAAACAATGCCTGAAAGTGAAAGTAACAATATATAATGAGAACATGTCTGTATATTCATGAAATTACTTGAAGCAATTATCAGTAGACTTGGTAATAACCAAAAGACTCGTAAGAAACACTGGACTTTAATGATTCTGATCACATGTATAAGTTTGCGTAGAATCCATTTTCAGAGATGAAAGAGAGGGCTGTTGTGTCAACAAAACTGGAAGTATTAATGCTTAAATTTAGGTTTTGTATATTATTGTGTCATTTAACAAAGCTTATATCATTGGAATTTTTGGGTCTGCACTAGATCAAGTATGGTCAAGATAATACGCCATTTAAAGCAGACCTTATTACCTTAAGCATATGGGGGGGTTCAATATTGGACAAGTTTCCAGCCGTAACAGCCAAAGATACGAAAAGAATTTATAGAAAACAGGAAAGTATCACCTTAGTTTGTGAAAAAGGCTAGGAAAATAAGCCAAAATGTATTGGGGGAAAATTAAACGAGTACTTTTTGTATTGACCAACAAAAGGATGGACATGTAAAAGAAATATATCCCTATCTAAAGTCAATACCTGAAATCCAGATCCAAAGGAATTGATAACAAAAATGTCCAATGATTTTCCCTGTATGACATTAAAGAAGAGTTAATACTTTTAAAGCTTTCTTGAGGGTAATACCACAAGTAAGAAAGATAAAAGAGAGAGAAAGGGAGAGAACACACACACACAAAGTGAACAGTCCTTTTCATATGTACCTTAAGATGGATTGCAGCATCAAGGAATACAGATTCCTACAAATGTCCACAGCTTTCATTATTATCATGCTAGGTGAAAAAGTCAACAATTTTGCAATGACTTGTAAATTACCTTGACAATAGATGCACCTGCTTGAAAAGCACTTGAAGCTATCATGAGTGCCGGCCAAATAAGTCCAACTCCAGAGAGCATCTGCTGATTGTTTGCTCCACTGCAACCAGGAATAGTAGGGGTAATTTAAAATGAAACAAAAGTTAAATATGTGCTGCAGAAAACTAACATATATAATTGTTGAGTGATTTTCAGTGTAGCTTGGCAATTAAACTCAATTCTCTCAAGCATTCCATTTACTTCATCATGAAGAAACAGAACTATTTGTGTAGATCAAATGCGAGTTTTTTCTAGAAAGAAAATAATGCAGATGTTGTCATGTGATTAAATAGGTTGTGATATACTTATACAAAGTGCAAGTCATAATGCAAAGGACCATCATCACACATCCAAATTAAAAGGAGGATTCATAAGAAAGAAAATACTTATTATCCTACCCAAAATATGTATACATTGAAAATGGGGTGTCAAGCAGATCTTAGACCTTCACTAATGAATAATTTCAATATGCAAATACAATATACTCATCTAAGGAAAAAATTACTTCATGTGGTAAAGGAGAAGCAATACCTTGTAACCGCCACTAGTACACCCGCTATCACAAAAAAACATCCTAAGATTTGGTTCATAGAGTACCTTCTCCTCAAGAGGAGGCTAGAAAAGAGCAGCTGCCAAACCAAGAATGTCTGCAAAAATAGGTCCAAGAGAAACACCCTCAAGGATCACTAATGAGTTATTTCATACTAGTATCAAATAACCATATAACCAATCTAACATAAGTTTCTAAGAATACTTCATGCTAGACTAAAAGCAAAGCAATCATGTCAAACTCAGGTCTCAAACTTATGATAGCTATTACATGTTTTGCTATAATTACCACTTACCAATCACAGATGAACGCAGATTCTGATAACTTCATTTGGTTTGCAATGCACCATTTAACATTTTTTCACATTTCAGATTCTCATGCATCACAAAAAATATAGACAGAAGTCTTCCACAACTTCTAAAGCACTTATATTAATAATTTGAAACATTCCAAATACACAATGCAGCCAAATGAATACTCAACTCGAGCTCCTATATACAACCACAGAAACTTGAGCTCTATGACACGAAATATCAAATCAATGCATTCTATGAATAGAAAATGCTTTATGTTGGCACAACATTGTGCTTTGGTGTCACGTTCACAGATATAACATGGTACAACTGAATTAAGGATGGAAAGTAGTTAAAAAGTAAAACAAGCAAGCATTATCTAAACAAGTAAGCACTGACGTTCAGAGAGCCAAAATATTTAGATCTGAAACTTCAGTCCAAAACTTCATAAAATCAGTCTTACCTGGTATAATAAGGGTATAGCAGGTCCGGGAAGCATAGCTGCAAAACATACTTAAATAAAACTGGTTGCTGTAGGAAGTCAAAGTTGATATATCTTTTTATTTTTTAAAGAAAAGAATAATGCCTTCTCTTTACTTAAATTTATCGAATAAACTATAAATTAGTTTCTATTGATATGGTACGGAAAATTCATCCAGAAAGTTATCATGATAAAGGTAATTTTGCTAGCAGTTTGTTTTAAGAAAAAAATGACTTTGCTTGATTGAAACGTTATCAAACAGCATCAGAGAAAATCAATTCCTCTATGAAGATTTGATATAGATTTGTTTTAATCAGTTCATGTTAAGATAATTTTAAAATTTTATTTGATTTCACTTAATGAAGTACATGTGATACATACCACTATATATATAAAAATATATAATTGACCATTCTTGAAAATCAATAGAATTAGTGTTGTACCTCCAGCATACATCGCAGAGACAGTAGCAACGGATTCGAGAAAACCAATCACAACCAAGGGTAATTTGGGAATGGCCAGCATCTCATCAGTCGTTATACCAGCATAGTATCTCACATGAAGCAGAGAAAAGAAAACCAGAACAAACCTGTCTAATCATGAAACCAAACTTTTGTAAGACACCATTGCTAGTTTCCTAAGTAATGCTTACATTTGAACATTTAGAATAGCAGCTAGCCTACTATTTGACCAAAAAGACAGCTACAAGCAGAAAACAATGTATGAGTATTCACTTTAATTTTGAACTGAGTTTCTAAACTTTGGCCAGTTATTATAAAATAGCACCACTCATTTAATGAAGTCTTCACATTTAAGCTTATAGTTTTACTTAAATTTATAAAGTTCCTATTCTCATGAATATGAAGTCATGAAAGTTATTCTACATATGTAGGGGAAGCCTGAAATTTGTAAGCTAAAATATAACTTATATTTACTATAAGTCTCTCCCACACTAATCATCATAGTTCTTAGGGGCAAGAGGCGCACAGAGGCACAAGGGGTGCCCTCAGGCTGGCACCTCTTGAACAAGGGCACAAAAATGCAGAAAAAATACAAAACACAAATCACATGGATAACAAAGTTCAAACATCAACTAAAAATCAAAACATAAAAAAAAAAGTCACAACTAAGTATCATTATCCTCCTTCTCCTCCTCAACATCATCATCCAACCAATCAAAGAGGCTCTGCTTGTTTCCTTCTTTTTTCTATGATACTTAAAGTTTTACAATCCCTAGTTGTCTAAATATGATTGACTGATATATGTGGTTAATATTATGGCTGGAAGAGAACTATTAAGAAAATATGTGCTCGTTTCTGTAAGAAAATATTGAAAGTTTGTTTCAGAAAAGTTTAAGAAAAAAAAAAAACAATGAGAGGCATGCTTCCGCGTCTCGGGTAGGTAGAGGCACCAAAGGCACAGAAGGCGCATGTCTTCTTAACAGCACCCACCTCACCCATGTAAAGGCACAGAGCCCATCGCCCTGTGCGCTTCGCACCTCAGGCACATCCGAGTGATTGTTCAAGTGCATCTGGCAGTGCTCAATAACCTCCTTTGGATAAGTACAAAGGAACCAATATCAATGCCATCAAATTCACTTGTAGCAAAGCTTGCTTCCATGTACGCTGGCCAAAATATTTTATCAAACATTTCTAATTAGAAATGATTGTTCTTCTAAATATCGACATCATGGTCCTAGAATTTAAAAATTATTCACTATTTTAGCTTAAGACCTCAGGCGCTGAAATGTCAAAACCTATCAGTTATGCTATTTTATGCCATTTACATCTGAAAATTTTGTCTGCAAGTTCTTTTCATATTAACTTTTAATATCTTTTAGTTATGTATTAACCTTTTTTACTTTTTAAAATATGAAAAACTACAAATCATGGGGCATACATTTCCCAAACATGTGGCACATCTCACCCATCCATTATGCCTTTTAAGTTTTAACAAATTGCGTAAAATGCAAACAGGTCATGTTGTTTACCAATAATGTCTATTGACAAAAGAAACAAGAAATTTTGATATTTGCAGATTGGTATTATTAATGAAAAATATGCAAAGTTAATGTAGGATCAAGAACATTCTATTGAGCTAATATCTGATAGTGATAGGCAACTTATAATTTTAAACTATGAACTGTAAAAGTAATAAATAGCAATCGTGTTCCCAGCTTAAGGGCAATTCGCTGCTACATAGGCCTACAATCCCTTGTAAGAATTACCATGAGAGCTATCTCTGGTATTCAATATAAAATCCCCACATTAACATAGCTAAGAGAAGGAATGAACCTCATGCTTTGGCTCTGAATAAGTTTTAGGTCAGACACTTTCTTTTGTGCTTAAAGCTATAACTTAAAGCATCGGTGAGACTTAAATGCAAAACATATGCTGCAGCAAGCACTACATTCCGACTGTGTTCCCACCATGGTCCATTACTCACTCATGCCAAACATAAAATGAAAAACACAAGGGAATCATAGTTCAGGGATTTCGTCCACATTCACAAACAATATCACAGAATCACAAAAGACTAGAAGTGTTACTTTTCGTTATTGAAACACCAATCTGACCAACTCTTTAGATATAGGTAAAGCTAGTCATATATCATGATATACTCAATCTAACAAAGGTTCCTCCTAATCTTAATCAAATAATATGTCCCTCTTAACACATGCAGCAAATAGTTCATCCAAAGCCTGATAGCGATAATCAAGTATTCCAGAAAATGAAAATCGCAGCATAACATACGCAAAACTGTTGAGTTGAGCAAGAAAGAGTGGGTAATCCTTCAAGGGGACAAGAGCAAGTTTCTGAAGCACCCGATTTCCTGCTGCTAGTACCAGTGTTATGGCAGACCAAGCAACAACTGCTAACTTCTTATCAGTATTTGTATTCAATGATGGTGAGCCATCAGGTGAAGAAAATTTAGCTAAAGCAGATGGAACAAGATGGTGAAACCGACTGAAACAAATTTTACTTTCATATGAACTATCATTAAACATAATAAGCTTAAATTTATTAAGACATGGTTTCAGGGGACGCAATGGCAAACGAAAAGGAACTGGAATTGACCCAATCCGAGGAGCACCATTAATGCTGGTGCAAACAAAAAAGTGAGCAGAGACTCTAGGGCTGGGAGCAGTGGTGATCAATCTCATATGTGCAATCGGAAAAACAAGCAGGAAATGAGAAATTCATCAAAATTCAACGATCAGAAGAGGAACAAAAAACAAATCAATAAAGCGTTGCAAGCCATGCCGGTATGTAGCATAAGAAATTAAAGTCAAATTCCAACAAATTAATACAAGTAGATTAGTATTCTAATATGCTAGAGATTAGGCGGCTAGAAAAATGCGTAAATAGTATCATAATTCATCACTGCAAGTGAAAGCAGAGAGTGAAAAATGAATGGTTCTTGCCTTTTTCATTAACTTCCATGGCGATTCATTCTAATCCACCAACGCAGGAAGGGTTGTAGAAGGTGGATATCTGAACCTTGAAATGTAATTTATTGCTATTTCTTTTCGCCATAGTCTTCATCCTCTCACTCTGAAGGGACAACAATATGTTGTTTTATTTCTCTACTGCTGGAGTCTCTCAGTTGATTATTTACTTAAATTGGCTTTAATTCTAATAATGGGGAGGTTAATTAATACTAACTAGTATATAAGTTTGCACGGACATATAAATTTTACTATTTAAATATTTTAATATGAAAATATTGAACACGAAAAAAAATAATTTTTTGGAAGAATTTTGGTCTGATTCATTACCTGTGTGACCCACGATCATAAAATTTATATATTTCGAGTTTGATGTGAAAATATTAATTTACTTAAAAAAATTATTAAGTTCTCATAATATTTCAATCTCATTTGATATATTCATGTGATGGACAGATAAATTTAAAGTGTTAGTAATTTTTTAATATAAAAATGTTGTTCATTAAAATAATATAGTTCTTCAAAGTTATTTTAATTTATTCTACTACCCATATAATTTACGAATTTAAATATTTATTTTATTTTCATCATACGTTGTCTAACTACTTTACTAATTGTGTTCAATAACTTATTCATAATGAATATAAAATGGTGATATTATTGTGTATTTTAATCAAGTCTTGATAATATTTTAACCTCATTTGGTATCTGTGTGATATAGCGAATAAGTGCTAGTAATTTTTTGATATAAAAATGATAATCATGAAAAATCATATAGTTCTTTAAAGTTATTTCAATTTAATCTACTTCCCATATAATTCATCAATTTTAAATATTTATTATTTTCATCATATGTTGTTTGTTTGACTATTTTTACTAATTGCTTTTTGTCACAATTGGGTCTGGAAAAAACTTGTGCAAATATATGTTCAACAACTTATTCATAATGAGCTTGAAATATTAATATTATTGTATATTACTCCAAAAATAAAATTTCTAAATTTAACATACCATCAAAAAAATCTATATTGCATTGTTTGTTCCAAATAAATCTTCATCATTCATTATAGTTTTCTTCACAAAATGAGGGGGGAAATAATGAAAATTTAAGAAGTTAGGGTTTAAGTGTAGTAATAGAGAAGAGGAAGAAGCAAAATGAAGATTTAACAAAATTATATCATATATGTGTGGAGGGCATTTTAATCTTTTAATATCTATTTATTTTTTATTTTTTAAATATAGGGTGGACTTAGAAGTTGATGGGGGTACCTTTAGTCCTTCTCCCTGCTGCTTTTATATTAGTATATATACAAATAATTTCTGAATTTGATAAATAACTAGTAGTCCACCTGCGCGATGTGCGGTTTTTATTTATTGTGTTAATATTTGCAATTTGTAATAGTATAATAAAGTTGCATAAACTAACAAGCTATTCATTACATCCTTTATTATTTAAATTTAAAACATGTACCATATATAAATGATTTTTCATAATTCTCATGTGTGTTGCATGAATTATCATATAACTTTAATAGTTTTAATTGTTAATTTTATTTTTAAATATTTTTATTTTATTTGTTGATTTATATTTTCATCAAATTAAAATTATTATATACAATAATATTTCATTCAATCATAATAATTAATCTTTTCTTTTATATTTTTTTATAATTTGTATATTCCTCTCTCATATTTGAATCATCATATATAGTTTTCTTATATTATTTGTTCATTTCTTTCTCACAAAATTATTTGTTCAATTTGTGTTTAGTGTACAAAAACCTTTTGGTGGGATCTCCTTAGATGAAGACATGAGACAATAAAATTTGAAAGAACTTTTTTTACCTTTGAGTGTTTAACAAATCTTGTATTCTTTCAGTTTTTTTAGTTTTATATAAATTTGAGAAATCATTATATTTACAATTTTTTATTGTTCTTTTTTTTTTCTTTAGACAATAAGATCTAGAAGAATTTGTTTACATTTGAATGTTAGCAAATCTTGTATTCTTTCATTTTTTTTAGTTTTATATAGATTTGAGAAATCATTATATTTACGGTTTTTTCTTGTTTTTTTTTCATTTTTTCTTGTTTTTTTCTTCATTCTTTGTATATCTTGTTTTTTTTTGTTTTCCATTCTCTATACATCTCTCTTTTATTGAGAAATCACTATATTTTTCTTCATCTCTTAGTTTACATAGATTTGAGAAATTAATGTATCTCTCCGTTCATCTCTTAGTTTTATATAGATTATAGAATAGCTTCTAGAGTAAGATTGATCTTTTTTTTATTCTTATTAAAAAATAACTTATCAAGTAAGATATACAATTTTTTTATTTTTTTTATTTTTATTGACATGACACTTTTAGACGGGAAATGACAATCTTGTAATTTTTGTCAACTTTCTTGCTTTAATATATAGTATATATATAATAAATTTGTGTTAAATGTCTAAAATGATCTTTCCCAAAATACCGGGTCTATTTAGGCGGGAAAACTCTCACTTGTTATTTTTATTGAAGGTCTTCTTTATATATATATATATATAAGTTCCTTTTGCAGAATAGATACACTTGGGATTCATCGTTTGACGATGAAATCAGACGTCTGTATCTGAAAAAGGCTGTTACCCGCTATGTAATATGATCAACTGCTGGAAGAAGTGAGAGAGAAAGGGGAATCAGTTGGAGTTTGTATCACGCCACTTGGAAGGGATTCCAAGCTTACAGATCACGTCGAAGTCCCAACAGGCTTCCAAGAATCGTTTGAGTGAGCCACTTGAACCAGATATATGACTCTCCAGACTTAAATGAGGGTCTCAATCTGCACTTGAGCACTACATCCAGATTGTAAGTATTTTAATTAATAATTCTGATTTAATTATTAGTTATAATTATGAAGTTTATATATTAATGTATAATTGTTAATTCAATTTTTTTTCGCAATCCCAGAAGAAGGGTGCCCCTACCACCCATCTCATCATCTTCTTCTAACTCCACGACCCATTTGAAGATAAGTCGTACACTGATGACAAGTCCAAAGAAATTATCGTAAGTTGATTTTTAATTAAATTATATTTTTAAATGAATTTAACATTTTTTAATTTGTCATTGTGTTTCAAGAGGAGTTCTAAGAGAGGATGACTCAACTCACTCAATCTAAGGATGAGTCATCAGAGATCCGCCTCGTAGATTTAAATCCATTGTACATTGTAAGTGTAAAGCATGCAAATATATACTCAGCAAAATGAAATAAAGAAGAAAATTAAGGAAAATGAAGTTCAGCGTTATTTTGGCTAAGTAAAGAAGAAAATGTGTCTTTACTTATTAAAACATGTTTACGAAATGCGATTTCAGACGGGTAAAGTTAGTTATATTCATAATCTTGTTTCCTGAGTTCGTTTTGTAGGATTCAATCAGCTAACTTGTGAAACAGCTTTCTCTCTCAATACTTAACGGAATTGAGAGCGGTTTGAAGCTGGGTGATGTATATACTTGTTTAGAATGTAATTCATTTTGTAAATTGTACAGAGAGAGATTAGCTTGCAAAAGTCTTAGCGCAGAATAGGGTTTCTGTGATTCAAACATGTGTAATCTTTGATCATTTTAGTGGATTGTTATTCTTCAGTGGATATAGGCATAGTATAAGCCGAACCACTTAAATCTTGGTGTTGATTCTTCGTTTTGCACTTGTGTTTTGATTCTTCTCCAATTAGGGTTTCTTATTCTTGTTGATTGTTTGGCATTGCATGCAAGTTTGCATGTGTTTGTGATATTTCTTGATCATATATCTGAGAAGTGGCGCCGTCTGTGGGAACATATCGATCGAGTGATGGGTTCAACAAGGTTCGATGTGAAGAAATTTGATGGCACGGGTGACTTCAGATTGTAGAGAATCAAGATGAAAGTCATGATAGTTCAGCATGGTATTGCTGCAGCATTGTAGGGTGTGGAGGGATTTCCTAAAGCCATGAAAGCCGAGCAAAAGGCCACGCTTATGGAAAAGGCTCATAGTATGATTATCCTCAGTCTCGAGAACAAGGTTCTACGTGAAGTTGCAAAGATCGAATCAGCCAAAGGTGTTTGAGAGATGCTTGAAAGTCTGTACATGGTAAGATCCCTAGCCAATCGATTATTCTTGAAAAAGAGGTTGTAAGCGTTCAAAATCTTGGATGATCGACCACTACTCATTCAACTGGAGGAATTCAACAAGATCTTGGATGATCTTGAGAATGTAGATGTGAAACTGGAAGAGGAAGACAAGGCTTTGATGTTGCTGAGTTCTCTTCCCAAAAGTTTTGAGAATTTCTGTGATTCAGTGTTATATGGAAGACAACACTCAATTACATTAGAAGAAGTCATCACAACTTTGAAAACCAAAGAGCTTTCAAAGTATTCAAATCCAAAGGCTCAAGGTGGAGGAGAAAGTTTGATTGCTAAGAACAAGATGCAAAAGAAGAACTTCAACAAGAAGGGTGCTAAACCACCATTCAAGAAATGAACTCCATTGAGTCAAATCAAATGATGATGTAGAGGGACAGAGGTGTTTCCACTGTCACAAACCAGACTATTACAAGAAAGATTTTTTCAAGTATAAGAAGATGCAACAGGAAAAAATAAATGTCACTGCAAGACAAGCTAATCACACCACTGATGCATCTAGTTCAAATTCAGGTTATGAATCTGCAGAAGTGTTAGCAATTACCTCAAATGACACCAAGGAATAATGGATCTCAAACTCGGGTGCTCATTTCATATGAGTCCATATAAGGATTGGTTTAGAGATCTAGTTATAAAGGAAGAAGGGGCTGTGATGCTTGGAAACAACAAGGCTTGCAAGGTGAAAATAAGAGGCTCAATACCATTGAGATTGAAAGATGGAACTGTCAAAATACTTTCAAATGTGAGGTTTGTACCTGAGTTAAGAAGGAACCTGATATCTCTTGGCATGCTTGACTCTTAGGGTTTCAAATTATCAGTTAAAGGTGGAGTTATGAAAGTCTTCAAAGGCCTTAGATTGATCTTGCAATGATCTAAGAAATATGATTTATATTACTTAGATTGAAGTACTGATATTGGAGGTTCTTATTCGGCTAAGGAAATGGATAGGACACTGATGTGACACAGGAGATTGGCACACATCAGTCTAAAAGGGTTACAAGAACTTCAGAAACAACAAGCCTTTGGCAATGATAGAATCACTGGTTTAGACTTCTGTGATCATTGTGCATTAGGAAAGGCTAAGAGACTGAAGTTCCCATCTGGCTTTCATACAACACAAGAGATTCTTGGCTATGTTCATTCAGACTTGTGGGGGCCAGCCAAAACACAAACCAAGAATGGAGGCAAGTATTTTCTGTCCATTATTGATGATTATTCTAGGAAGGTTTGGGTGATGATTCTCAAGAGCAAGGATGAAGCATTTCAAAGGTTTAAAGAATGTGTTGTGGAAGTTGAAAATCAAACTGAAAAGAAGCTCAAGTATCTAAGAACAGATAATGGCTTGGAATTTATATCAAATGAGTTCAATAGCTTCTGTAAAGAGAGAGGGATTTCCAGACATAAAACCACACCTTATACTCCTCAGCAAAATGGTTTAGCAGAGAAGATGAATCAAACATTACTAGAGAGAGTAAAATGTATGTTGTTGAGCTCAGGGTTAAGCAAGAGTTTCTGGGGAGAAGCAGTCACCACAGCTGCATACTTGATAAATAGATCTCCATCTTCAATAATAAACTTCAAAACCCCAGAAGAAATGTGGAGTGGCAGGTTGGCTGATTACTCAAAGCTAAAGGTGTTTGGATGCTTGGCATTAGCTCATGTCAAGCAAGATAAACTGGAGCCAAGGGCATTGAAGTGTGTTTTTATTAGATATCCTGCTGGTATCAAATGGTACAAGCTGTGGTGTTTAGAAGAAGAAAATCAAAAGTGTATTATATCAAGGGATGTGACTTTTGATGAATCTTGTATGTCTTTAAACAAAGAGAGAATAAGAGATCAATCAAGCACACATGATGAGAAATCTAAGCTTGAGATGGAGCCTAAACTTTCTGATTCAGATGAGGAAGCCCAACAAGAAGAAGCAAATACTGAAGATCAACAAGGATCAGATTCAGAAGATCAATCTATCGCCAATTACCAACTTGTCAGAGATAGATCAAGAAGGTTAGTAAAAGCTCCTACTAGATTTGATCAAACTAATACTGTTTCTTTTGCTTTTCTTGCAGCTGAAGAGATAGAATTCCAAGAACCAAGGAATTACACAGAGGCAGTAGCTTGTAAAGAAAAGTAGAGATGGAAGTATGTCATTCAAGATGATCTAAGTTCACTGATAAAGAATGGAACTTGGATAGTGGTTGATAAGCCAAAGCATCAAAAGCTAGTAGGATGTAAATGGATTTTCAAAAAGAAGATTGAAACTTTCAAACATGATAAGATCATATTTAAAGCAAGAATTGTTGCTAAGGGCTTTACACAGAGAGAAGAGGTGGATTATACTGAGATTTTTTCACCTGTTGTTAAGCATTGCTCCATCAGAATTCTTCTTGCCATTGTTACTCAATTTGACTTGGAGTTACATCAAATGGATGTAACCACAGCTTTTCTTAATGGAAAGTTAAAGGAGCAGATATATATGCAAATTCCAGAAGGGTTGAAGGTACCAAATGCTGATAAAAAAACATGTCTGCTCAAGAAGTCTCTATATGGCTTGAAGCAATCACCAAGACAGTGGTACCTCAAGTTTGATGAATTTATGAAGAAAATTAAATTCATGAAAAACATGTATGATAGTTGTGTGTATTTCAAGTTTGAGTCTAATACTTCAATCACTTACTTGTTATTATATGTTGATGATATGTTAATTGCTACTGATTCATTGACTAATCTGCATAAAATCAAGAGCTTGCTTAAGTCTGAGTTTGAAATGAAGGATTTAGGTGAAGCCAAAAAGATTTTGGGATGAATATCTCAAGGAATAGAATAGAGAATGAAGTATTTCTTGATCTCAGCACCTATCTAAAGAGGGTTCTTATAAAATACCAGGTGAATCAAAGCAAGTCTACTTCTGTGCCTATTGCTCAACATGTTAAGCTCTCAAGGGATCAATGTCCCAAAATAAGGGAAGATGAGTATAAAATGAGGATGATTTCTTATGCTAATGTTGTAGGAAGTATTATATATGCCATGGTTTGTTGTAGGCCTGATCTAGCTCATGCTATGAGCTTAGTCTGCAGATATATGACTGATCCAGGGATGGCTCATTGGGAGGCAGTAAAGTACATATTAAGATATGTGAATGGATCAGTTGATGTTGGATTAAGGTTCAGAAAGGCTGCAGATACAAGCTCACCTATTGTTGGATTTGTTGATGCAGACTATGCAGGAAATATGGATACAAGAAAGTCTCTAACAAGCTATGTATTTACTTTGTTTTGGACATCCATTAGCTGGAAGTCAACACAACAAACTGTAATGGCTTTGTCTACTACTGAGGCAGAGTTCATTGCCTTAACAGAAGCAATAAATGAGGCTCTTTGGCTTAAAGGAATACTCTCAGAATTTGGAATCATTCAAAAGTGTGTTGGCATATATTGTGATAATAACAGTGCAATCCATTTATCAAGACATCAGGGCTTTCATGAAAGGACTAAGCATATTGATGTCAAGCTATACCATGTGAGAGACATCATAGAGAAAGAGGAGATCAAAGTTTTCAAGGTAGCAAGTAAGGAAAATCCATCAGATGCTTTAACCAAAGTTTTGTCTTCTGCCAAGTTTCAGTTATGTTTGGAATTGATTGGATTAAGAGGAAAATCATCTACATGTGGAACTTGATATTTGGTGGATTGATCAGTGAGAGTATAGCATGCTTTAAGGTGGAGATTTGTAAGTGTAAAACATGCATATATATACTCAGCAAAATGAAATAAAGAAGAAAATTAAGGGAAATGAAGTTCAGCGTTATTTTGGCCAAGTAAAGAAGAAAACGTGTCTTTACTTATTAAAACGTGTTTACAAATTGCGATTTCAGACGGGTAAAGTTAGTTATATTCATAATCTTGTTTCTTGAGTTTGTTTTGCAGGATTCAATCAGCTAACTTGCAAAGCAGTTTTCTCTCTCAATACTCAACGAAATGGAGAGCAGTTTGAAGCTGGGTGATCTATATATAGTGTAGTTTACTTCTTGTTTAGAATGTAATTCATTTTGTAAATTGTAGAGAGAAAGATTAGCTTGCAAAAGTCTTAGCGCAGAATAGGGTTTCTGTGATTCAAACACTGTGTAATCTTTGATCATTTTAGTGGATTGTTATTCTTCAGTGGATGTAGGCATAGTATAAGCCGAACCACTTAAATCTTGGTGTTGATTCTTCGTTTTGCACTTGTGTTTTGATTCTTCTCCAATTAGGGTTTCTTATTCTTGTTGATTGTTTAGCATTGCATGCAAGTTTGCATGTGTTTATGATATTTCTTGATCATATATCTGAGATATATTGAGACAGCTAGTGTGCAAAAAAGACAAGTACGGGTTGGGGTCACCGACAAAAAACAGTCAATGACGACTTACGCCTCCACGGCTGCCACCTACATAGAAGAGGACCTTCAAAGGGTTATACACATGAGAGGGCAAAAGCTACTGAGCAGACTCCCTGGGAGATATAGGAGACAATCGACCAGCTCGTAGCCCAACAAAACAAGCAGTATATGAAATTGCAAGAGGATATCGTTTCCCAAGATAGGATGATGAATCTATGCTAGAGCAAACTTTTGCTTAGTTCAGAGGTGGCAGATCGACAAGTCTTCCCGATAGAAGGTCAACGGCTCCGACCAGAGTTGATCCCCAAACGCAGGAGGACGAGGACAAGATGAGAGGGAATGAGGACTAGACTTTATTTATTTTTGTATTAAACAATTTTTTTATTGTAAACAAATTTTCAAGTTTTTGTATTTTAATTTTATAAATTTTCATTTATACCAATTGTTATTAATTTTTATTAATAATACATAATTTAAATTTAATTTTGAATTTTAGAATAATTAAAAAAATGTATCAACAAAATTACCGATGAATATGTTGATATGTGGAAAATACATGCAATTTTGTAATGTTTAATATGCGATTTTATGATCGATTATTTGATTTAATGCATGATTTTCCTATATAATTGTATTTTGTGTCTCCAAATACTTCATAAATCATTTTCTTGATTATTTTAGGAATTTTGAAGTATTTTGGAATCGAGACGAAATTTTATGGATCGAGGGACGAAGAGAAGCCACTTGGGCCTATTTACTTAAAGAGTTGAAGTGAAGAGGAGAAGATGGACGAGGCCCATGACTTGAAGAAAAGAGGCCCAAAGTATCCATTTGCTAAACATAGGGCAACCATTATATTTGACTTTCTTCCCAAGCCACTGTGGACGCAGACAGCAATTAGATTAGGAAGAGAGAGAGTGAGTCTTGAGAGAGAAAAAGTTTAGTTAGAGTTAGAAAGAATTCATTTAATTTTCCTAGATTAATTCGGATGGAGTATTCAATTGCTATTGTGGATTTGACATCAAGGATGATCGGCTAATCTTTTAATTCCGGTTAGCAGGGATGTTTGAACCCGTTTATCTATTATTTTCTAATTAATTCGTATTTCCCTCTCGATGTTTGATTGGAATTGATTATGTTATCTGTGCATAATGTTTTCAATTATTAATGCTTGATTTAGCTTGATCACCTAGGTTAAGTGTTTGATAATTGACTGCTAGAATCTTAAAGCGTCGTTGCGCCATTTAAGTTTCATAAAGTGGTAAACTAGAGGTCGTGCATCTTTAGGGTAACATAATCCTAGAATTATCAAATCACGCGTGTAGATTTGGGGTCTAGTTCATCCTATCGTCTTGGTGATTAATGCATTTGAATGAATTAAATCTAGCGAGCGTATCCTGGGTTATTCAATTAAATAGGGTTGATTAGCGAGCGTATCCTAATTAACTAATCTTAAGAGACGATTCGGTTTAATGACGCGTAGTGTTAAGCTAGGGATGATAATTCCATGATAATCTGAGAGAGGGGTAATACGTTGATTAGGGAATAATTGATATCGGGGGATAATTGAACTGTTAACTGGAATATTTACATCCATTGATCTCTTGCTTGATTAGTTTTCTAGATTTAATTTATTTAATTTAGTGATAGATATTTAATCTCAAAACCCCCCCATAATCTGTTATTTATTGAATTGAACATAGGTGATATGATTTATTCTACACCCCTCGTGGGATCGACTCTGACTTACCCTAGCTGCTAGTTGGTTAGGTTAGGAAAGATTTTAATTAATTTTATTGCGTTGCGACGCGCGGTCATATGTATACTTTGAATTCTTCAAAAATAATCGATAGATTAATATCCATCGATAATTTAATCTGTTTTCTTTAAAATTTCCAATGGACAGTCTATTAGCAATTAAAATAATCGGTCGGCAAAATCGTGGAATTCTTTTCGGTAATTTTCCACATTCGAATTTAAATTTTGTTGGTAAATAATTTATTGTCAGACTATTCCATTTGTAATTTACTGATAGAGCTTTTTTTCCATCAATAAAATGTTACCAACAAAAACATCAGCGTCAAAAATTTTCATTCGGTAATATGTTTACCGACGGAATTTCCTGGGTTACCATGTGATTATTGTAGTGATATACATATATATATATATATATACACGTCACATGCGTTATACTTATAACATAACAACATTATGCAAATGATATGTTAAGATTAATATAACAATCATTAATTTTAGATTGTTGTTTAAAAAAAATTCACAATAAAAGTTTTTTAAGAAATCACTAAACTCTAAATTTAAAGTTTAGCGATGAAATTAATAATGAAATTAACGACGAATTAGGATTTTTTATTTTATTGATTGAAATTCCGTCAGTAATTTTGACCAAAACGACAATGTTTTCGGTTTACCGATTTACTGATGGAATTTTTATCTGTAAATTAGTTAAAAACGACGTCGTTCTTTTGCATTTTCAACCATAGGATAAATCGACATCGTTTTGCGCAGTTTTGTCCATGGAATATTTCATCGACATTATACCGACATACTTTCTTCCAAAAATTACAATTACTGATGGAAAATTTTATGTCGGGAAATAGCAACGGCAAACCATTGAAAGTTTTTAACAAAAACTAATGAGTTAATTGACGAAAATCTGTCGGCAATGTGTCAGTACTTACCATCGGAATGTGTCAATCGGTAATTTCCATCGACATATAGTATCGTCACATTTTTGTTGTGTCTGTGTATGCTTCTTTTTAATATTCATAGAATTTAATCAAACAACTTTTATTTTAGGCAAACAGTGTTTACCACCGCGCCCAACCCATAGAATTTACTCGAGCAACTTTTCTTTTAGGTAAACGGTATTTACCACCACACTCACAAATCCAAAAATAAATATATAACAAAAAGTTTTACTACTACTACTACTTAAATTTTACAACAAAATGGTGAAAATTATATTCCAGCAGTATTCATAGTACAACATATTAGGTCTCAATATCTTCGGTGATGAAAATAAATACATAGTGTATAGATGAGAAATAGCTAAAAATATATACAAAACAATATGTTATTAGGACACGAGAAATTGTATGATATCCACTCTATGTTACATATTGCCGATTTTATAACAATCATCTTCAGACGTCAAATATATTAAATGATATCACTAATTAAATGTATTACATGTATTAAATGCAATGAAATATAAGATGAAATATTAAATATAAGAAAAGATCTAAACTCTTAGATGGGGGCTTCGAGACGAATATAATCGTACATGATTCCCTGAAAAGGGCTTGTAGCATTTGCTTGTGTCAAATAAATTGTATTACTCCCTTCAACAACTGAAGTTCCTCTAATTTCCACATTAAACAGCCAATAGAGGCCGTGAATCCCATGTCTTGCAATTGCGTTGTCTTTTCCGATTAATCCACTCGTAAATAATGGCGGATTTTGAATGGGATTATTGATTCGGATCTAAACCAAATATAAAAATAAATAAATATAATTGATGCAGATATATTTAATATTAATATAATTTCATGTAAATTAATATTGAACCTGCAATTGAGCTTGGGCAGCAGATGCGAGTGCCAGTCTCAAATAGTAAGTTCCAGTTGGTTGGATGGTCTCGAGATTGAACTTAATTTGCCATGTCGTTGCTTCGTATGATTTTTCATCTTTCTTTCTATATAAGCCAATTAGAGAACATATAATATCAGTTGAAAGTCATTTGAATACATAAATAATATATGCTTTAAGTGAAAGGAAAAGGAGATATATATATATATATATATATATAAAATTATTGATTTAAGATGTAGATAAAAAGATGATCATTAATATTTGACATAGAGAGAATAATTAAATCATACAGGGGTCAGGATTTGGTTAATTAAGAATGAGAGCTTCCATTGTACTACTAAATACGTCCTTGTTTACAGAGTGGCAAACTATTATATTACCAATATGTATTACATTCGAAATTGATCACTTGCATTTCTTTTTGTAATTCTCTACGAATTTTGGAGGTGTACAAAAACATACAAATAATATTCTCTTTTTTCACTCCACTTTCTCTAATGTGTCATCCTGTTTTCGAAATTCACCATAAATTGAGAGAAAGAAATGTAGAAATCTCAAATTTAGTAGTGGTTTCATTTATAACCATTTCTGGAATAAAAGTTTTTCTTAATCACATTTTTAATTCATTGTTTATTAGTCAAATTTTGAAATCTTTACATTTCTCAGCCGTACAACCTACACTAACCCGTACCACCAAATGAATTTAAAATATTAGCTCTTTCATTAAAATTTTCGTAAAAAAAATGACTCTTACCAATATCGCATACATCATTACTTGTACTATATAAGAATTTTTATCATTATTACTAATTTCTCATCTATATTTTCAAAAATTTCTTAATATATGAAATAACAAATAATAATAAAGGAAATTGATGGGTGCAGCCCACCAAAAGCCCACCCCATCGCATATCAAGTCCTCTTAAACTCGCATTCTCTTGGATCTATAATTATTCAACTCAACATCGTTTTAGTGTGGTGGATCAGGTCAGTCTAATAAACCTCACCAATTTTAACAACTCTAAATATAATTGATCAATGTAGTTAAAAAAAAAAAAAATCTAATAAAAGTTGGTTAAGAATGGAGTCACCACGTAAGAGTAACACAACTATATATTTTCAAGCAAGAAATTAAAGAAAACACATTGTGTAAATAAAGGTAGAGATTAGGATGACCTGGTAACATGGGCAAAGAACCAATCTGTGGAGTAATTGCTTTCTCCAACAGTATAGATTAAGTCCCCATTTGGATATAATTCAGCATATCTCTCCCATAATCCGTATTGCCTAAACCTAATTAATAATCAAACAATTACAATTATCCAATAATCAATCCTTTGATAATTATATATAATTGGAGAGGATAAAAAATATATAAATAAACCTGTCAGGATGATTAATATAAAGTTTGTTAATATATTTGGGATTTGGATCAGGAACATAAAACTCTTGAGCAGAACGATCTGGGACACCTATTTCCCATAGGGTTTCTCCATTTCTTGGGGCCTCGTACACAATTTTACCCATATCAATGAAACACCCTACGATATCATATTCATAATTATATTTTTTAACAAGACAATAATAAAAAAGTGTTAATTGTCAAAAAATCACGAACTTTACTTAATTTGTAATTTTAGCTACATTTTTTAATATTAGCAAATATAATATGAATTTTCATATTCTTTGTCATTTTAACCAACAGACAGTTTTTGGATATGGCTGCGCTCAAGGATGTATTCTTTTTTGACGATCTCGGCTTTTCAACTCCAACATTTTTTATAATAGTTTCTCCATGACAACTTTACACTTCAACGTCGGTGCAACCATATCCGAACAATGTCCGTTGGTTAAAATTGAAAAAAAAAAAAGAAAGTTCATGTTATATTTGTTAATATTCAAAATTTTGATTAAAATTAAAAATTAAGTAAAGTTTATGATTTTTTCAACAATTTACCCTAAAATGAAATGTTATTCAAAAAGATACCAATATGGCTTCCACGCGCGCACGTACACACACACATATAAAGTTGATAGTAATAAGAATAAAACCTGGGTTTATGCTTATGATTTCACCATGTCTAAAGTCGCCAATAAATCCAGGCATCCATGCATACAAATTATACTCTCCAGCTCGTATGCTGTTGATGCAAAAGTAACCTTGTTCATCTGCTCTTGTCCAAAACTGATATCCCTGAAAAAAATAAATTCTAAATTAAAAACTTCTATAGTTTCATCAAGTGGGTATTTCATTTTAATTAGCTCAAATGTTAAATTTCCAACCAAATTAATTAGAATGAATGAAATTAAATGAGTTTTCCATATATTGTAACAAAAGAATTCACCTTGCCTTCTGTTTGCCATGATCCAATTTCTCCTGGTGGAGCCAATCCAATGTAGGCTCCATTTCCCACAATATAATCATCACTCACATACCTAACAACATGAAACCCAATATTTTTAGTCAGAGTATTCAATATTACACGATCTTTGTATTTCACACTTATACAAATAACTAAAAGAAAAAAGATTGTATGTATATAGCTCAACACATCATGCCAAGTACAAATTCACTGTTAACTAAATCATGTAAGTGTAAAGTCTGGACTATATACATATTCCTATAATTTAATACACTTATATTTCGTTTATCAATAAAAACATATGAAATTGTTAAAATACCCCTAATTATTTTTTAAAATTCTAGAGGTAGTGTGACCATATTTGGGTCCATCCCTGTCTACTATGGAGTTTCCTTTCGATAGCATATGAGTCCCCCAAACTTAAAAATAAAAAATAAAAAATTTGTCTATTACCCATATATGTGTTGTTAAAATTTTGATTTTTTGTGTTTGAATGTTGATTTTATATTGATTAATTTAGTCCCCCAAACTTAATTACTTCATCCAACATTAGCTTTCTAATTCTGTCCCTGCCAGTCTATGCATGCATATGTATATATTTGTGTGTGAGAAATAAGTTTAATATTTTCTGAGCAATTGCGATTTAATTAAACCAAGCTCGATCGAAGAAATGGAATTATTGATAACGCAAATGAAATTTACAGAGATTTTGATGACAATTTAAAAAAAAAAAATACCTGTCTTTAATTAGTAAAGTGCCACTAAGATTACCCCTTTGAGCTGATGTTGGAAAATCCTCTGATGCTGGAAAACCATAAGGCCACCTTTCAACTTCCTCCAATGCCTGTCGTTATTCATTCCCAATCTATTTTGTGTTATTATAGATGTAATGAATGACGTTTATTCGTTTTTTAATTATTTTGGTAGTATAACATATATATGATGTGAATTAGCATTAATTGAAGCACAAAAACTTAAGTGAAACACTCACACAAATCATATAGCACCATGCTTAACAAATTAAATATAGACATTATGTAAAGAAAATTTATCTTTTTTATTTGTCATTTAATTTCAGATGAAATTGAATGCTGAAGTACCATACATAATACTACTGTAGATATTAATTAAGGTTTTACGATGTTGATCAATGACAAGCTGGAATATTGAAAACATGTTAAAACTCTAATTATACATTTCCTATGGATACTTTCTTGCTTAGCTAATTAGTATAGATGTATTGCTTTTTATAAAATATACGCAATATTTCCCTCCAAAAAAAAAACAGAGTAACACAAGTTTAAACTAAATATTGGTTTAAAAAAAACCGTAACAAATTTGAATAGCATACGTACATAACATGCATATATATATATATATATATATATATATATATATATATATATATATATATATATAACTGTTATATTAATTAGCAGATATGGGCAATGACAAATAAATTAAGATTACCATGAGCAACACAAATTTTGTTATTTAAAAATAGCAACAATAATAATAATGATAATATTATTAACTGGCAGAAAAATAAAAAAATGTAACCTGTTTTTTGGCATCTTCCCAAAGCGAAAGGGCAGATTGAGGTTGTTTGGTAGAATTAAGATAGATAAAAACCGGACCAAACACTTTCTTCCATGCTTCTCCTTCTCCAAATTTCACAACCAAATCCTCTCCCCCATAATGAGCACTAACAAACATCTGCATTCATAATTATTTATTCATCTTTAAATAATATTTAGCCCATTTCAATTAATTGGTTTTGCACCTTGTCACGGACCCCAAATTCTTATTCAAGAACCGAATTAATTAAAATCATTCATTTGACAATTTAAAAGTCACAAATATTTATAAGAAATCGTCTCTCGGATGATTATTATGAGAAAGAGTTCCTGCACTAGTCACAAACAAAACTCATTTTTATAAATTTATATGTAAATTATGGGGTGTGAGTTGATACCTTACACGTGATTAGATCTGTGAGACAATACTAAAATTAGACGATTTTTAAATCTTGCACTTAAACATATTAAAATAATATAAAAATTGTATGTATATGAGCCAGCGAATCACGTTAAGTGCAAAGTCACGGCTAACTAAATCGTGCAAGTATAAAACTTTGTGGGTCCTCTACATGCATATTCTACTGAATTAATATATGTTTTTCTTTTTTATTTAAAAATGTGAAATGATTTAAGTATCTCTAATTGTTTTCTCAAAATTTAAAGGGTCTGATCTGTACATGGATTCATCCCTGAACTTAATTAATAATGATACATTGGGTATATGTGCAAATTAAGAAAATATTTACAGTCGATATACCATGACCAAATCAAGTTTATCATAAAAAAAAAAAAAAAAAACAATGTGTGATATTCATGAAATGACAAGTAACTAATTAATCATAATTAAGGATGATTAAAAAAAGAGGCTTACAGCAAGAGTAGTGGGACCAACATGAGAGGTGAGGTCTTGTTTGAGGGGTCCACCAGTTTTGAACTCATTGCTAACACATATTTGCCAAAAACCCACACCTTCATCCATGCATATCCATCCATGCACTTTCACATCATTGTTATCACTCGAGTATTGATATTTGTCATCCACCTGATTAATCAGCTTCATCAAATTAATGCTCAATTTCTTCAAAAATAAATATGGTTTTAAAATTTATCATAGGAAGTTAATACAAAAATCGATTCACCCATACATACTTAAGTATACTTATTGTACTATCTATGTCTAATAATTATTTAGTATATCATTTCACTTGATAGTTTGAAATAAGGACATTTTTGGTTTATGAGAAGATGATTCTTGAAATTCGGTCTATAATGCAATTTATATTCGGTCTAATTGTTTTGGCTAAAATGATAATTATTTTGGGACAGAATGAATAATGTTCTAGCAAAATAAAATCCAACAGTGTTCATATATAATATAATTAAGTATTCCTCGATCCATTTATATAATTGAATGGATTAAGAGCATATATTGATTATGTAGAAAGTTCTTAATTAATTAGTTCTTATTCAACTGGAAGGAAATTAAACTGCTTATCTAATTTTCTTATATATATGGATGAAATGTGACCATAAACGGACTGCTAAGATTGAATCTATTCAAAGTAGCCACTAAATTATTAGTTTTGTTAGGCTTTCCGGTGGCCTCTATAACAATTTGACAAGTGTCGCCACATCACTTCTAGGTTATCGAAAAGTTTCAATTCTACGAAATTGGGCTGAAATAAAGACAAATATTAATTAAATAGTTGGACTAAATTGAAAACCGTAAAGATTATATAACCAAAATCGGAAGACATCACAGTTATGAGACGAAAAATGATTTTAACCTATAAAATCACTGTTAACTAAAGACAAAAACTTTTGTGCACTTGGTGCACGGACCTTAGATCCATGCACTTGGATCGACCCGGCCCGTCACGTGCCCACACGGGCCACCAGGTCGCGGACAAAATCCGTCCAAACATGCTTCCAGGTGTCAGACTTTTATGTTATGTTGACTATACCTTTTAATAGTGTTAGTCATATATTTTAGTTATGTTAGTCATACCTTTGTTAAAACTAGTTGTACCTTAGCATTTTTTTAGACAAACATATTAACCTTTCATTCATTTTAGTTATAACAGTCATACCTTTTAGTTATGTTAGTTGTACCTTTATATATTACATAAAGGTATGATTATGTTGATATAAAGATATAAGTAACATCTTATAAAGATATCAGTATTATCACATAAAGGTAAACATGTACAAATTGTGGTAAAATTATGATTTTTTTAGAGTTAAAAATATTAAATAAAGGTATAATATCTGGACATAAAAGTATGACTGATATAATATAAATGTATGACTAATATAACATAGAGGTCAGAGCCAAAGAAAAGTAAAAGTGCGTGCATTCGAGTCAACCTACACCCGGACCCAACCCGAGTGCATGTGTGCATTAGGTGCACAGGAATACTACTCCTAACTAAATAGTGTGAGTGTAAAGTTTGGGCCACGGATATACATATAATTGTTATAAAATAAATATGAAATGCCTAAAATATCCCTAATTGTTTTCAAAATTTCAAGAGGGTGCAATAACCCTTAACCCATACATAAATATGTCCGTTAACATACATAAAACGTTGTTCTTGTCCCTAAAATGATTGTTAGTAATTCCATAGGAGATCCATTAATTAATTAATATAAAAAATGGTAGGCGAATTAATAGTAATTAATTATTTAAACAATACCTCTCCTTTGAAATCAGATTCGATAGGGTTAACAAGGAAAACGGCTTCAGGATAATCCAATGGTTGTCCTCTACCAGGTAACCTATCATCTGGTAACGGCATATACCTTTGTCTATTGTCTGCTATTGCCATGTAATGAAACCTGTTTATTTGTTCACGTATATAATTTGTACACTCAAATTAGATATGATTAATTATGACTATTTTCAAAGGATAAGGACGATTTTAATATCATTTTAATTTTGTGAAAAAAAAAAATATTTGTTGCAACTTGTTTACTTGTCCTTCCTAAGCTTGAAAACAATTCTGGTTTCATCAAGGTTGAAACCTGGCCACCCCTCCAAATGCTCGTAAATCGCATACGAGTAGAATCCCGAGCTACCACGAAGTAGTATGAACCTATAATAAAATTATCGAAAATTTATTTCTTGATCCCTGCTTTTTGCCCTCTGACTTGGTCTACTGAGAATTTTGGTCCATTATGTTTTGAGAGATTAATTTTGGTTGATTTTTCATGCTATGCGTATAAATTTGTATTCAAGATTCAATTATATTGTGAAATAATTATAGGTTAGGGTATGGGGACTAATGTTGTCGTCTGGAATTTCAACCTATGTTTTGATTATTTCTGTTACTAAATTTCAATTCATGGCAAGCTACTTGTGATTCATTTTCATTATTTGAATCACAATTTTTACTCAAATTGTAATTTTAATCAAACTTTTCACTATTTGTCAAAATAACAAAATCTTATATATGTAGTATTTTTTTGACCTCGGTCAATTTTGAAAAATAAAAAATTTGTTGACGTATTCAGGTGCCCAAACATGTCAACAGCCAAATATGACAGCTTCATAGAGTTCAACTTCAAAAATACTCTTTTATTTTTTAAATCGAATGGGCAAATTTTTTTTCAAAACTGAACAAAGTCAAAAATCATATTATATATATAAGGTTATGTTATTTTGACCAATAATAAAAAGTTTGGTTAAAATGACAATTAGAGTAAATATTGTGATTTTTGTAACAATTAACCTTAAAAGATTTAGGACCAAAATTCTCAGTCGGCCAAGTTAGAAGAACATATATATATATAAAAAGGAAAAAAAAAGTATTGCAAAGTTATGTCATGATATATAGGTACCTTTTGTCAATGTTTAATGGAACATGGTTTCCCTGGAGGGATGTATCCCATGTTCTTGAGAAAGATAGCTCTATCTGCTCCTCTGTTTCCAATACCACTTTGAAATCCCTTCCTTGGTTTCTGCATTTTCACAACTCACTTCCTTTTTGTAAAAATTTACTTAATTCTAATTTCAATAGAATCCATCACAAAGAATTTAGGTCATATAATTTCAATTTGATTGCTTTGCATCTTGTTCATGTTTATATAAAAATTCACAATGATTGTGGTGAATAAATCATGTGATGCACTAATAAGATATAACTATAATTAGAGGGGGTAATTTTGGAGCTACTTGGGCTGGCCCATCGGCCTAAGAAATAGGGTCAGGTCAAAATTAGCTCAGTCATTGTTTTCAAGTCCAATTAACTCATTGGTTGAATTTTAATTATATTTAATCTCGTCATATTAATTTGAACTAAAGCAGGCAAATTGAGTCCAGTTCGTTAGAACTTTCTGAATAGGTTGTAAATAAGATTGAGTTAGGTTTATGAATATAGCGGCCCGAAAATAATCTGACATATTTTGTGCCAAAAGTTAGCTCGTCAGGTTTTTTTGGGCCAGGTCAAATGGGCCTGGGATATTTGGGCTTAACTCATCCTTATATTGGGGTGGGTCAAAAATTGAATATTCATACTAGTAATGATTTATCATTTTATTATTCTTTTACATACCTTTCATATGTTCCTGTAGTTCCAGTACTTCCCGGTGAATTCCAAACAAGGTCCCAATACCTGCATATTTAATTAAGCCATTCTATTAAAACCTATTGTTCAATCTCCAATCAAAATTCATTCTACATTAATTTTGTGACACGAACTATAAAATAGGGGTCTAAAAATCGAATGTGTGTGCATGAATAAAATTGAATACCCTCTATTAGATTCATCATTGGCAATCTCGAGCAGATTGTCAAGAGTATTATATTTAATCCCAGTCACTATCCCTTCTGGTTTTGATATTGTCACTTTAAGAATGCCATTATCCAAAACCACCTGCATTCAACAACAAACACATTGGTCTTCATCATCATTATATATAATTATCTTGGTAATGATAGTATATCAATTACTTACATATATATATATATATATGCATCATTAACATAAATTAGATTTAAAGGAAATTAAAAAATTGATCTAATCCTTATTTTTGTCCTGTAAATATTAAAATTTGAATATTTTTTGTTTTTCACTTAGTTTTGATATATATATATATATGTGTGTATATAGAGAGAAGATTTTAAGTGAGACAGTCTCACGTGAGACCTTATGTAAGATGTAGTTTCATATATATGGATCGATAACATGGGTCAACCCATTAAATATAATCAATATCGGTTTCACACAAGATCATAAAAAACTCCATCTCACAAGGTCTTATATGATACCGTCTCATGTGAGTTTATACATAAATATATATGCCCAAAACCTCAACTAAAATTTTAATACATACATGACTGGAACTGCAAATTTTAATACTTATATGATCAAAATTATATGCATATTTTATTACATATATATTTTTGGAAATTTTATAGATACAAGATTGAAATTGCAAATTTTAATACTATTTTAATTTTATACACGACTAAGTTGGGTCGCCAATAATTACTAGACAAATTTTGGAAAATTCCTTATATATTATAATATAATATATGCTTAATTGTAAAAAAAAATTACCGAATTTTCAAAAATTGTAATTTAGTCCCGACTTTATAAATTTATAATCACGATTATTCTTTTTGGTGATTTGAGTCATGTGTACAGTTAAATAACCACATAATTATTAAAAATTACATGGCTATTCAAGTGGAATATACATGTACCCAAAAAATTATCTGAAAATAAAATTATGGTTCAGAATATGGAACAAAAATAGTTACAATAACTTTTTATTTGCTAAATTTTAAAAGTCATGATTAAATTGTAATGTTTTAAAATGATTTGATTATTTTGCAATGAGGCTCATAATATATACAAATTTATGTATCTTACATGGTGATCTCGAATGTGCAACCGTACCCTTGTAGTTGACATATTTCTTATTCTCTGCAAAATAAAATGAGAAGAAATAATATTGTCGATATATATTCATCTATTTCTAGTCTCCTTACAATCACTTTATATACTTGGTTATCTTTTTCATTAATTATTTTATAAATTCAGTTTTGATAAAAATAGTAGGCTCATATCATTACTTAATTTGACAGGAAAGTTTTTAAACATTAAGTTCTATATTTGAAAATTTAACTCTTACCTTTTTTTACTAAAATAAAATAAAATAGTAGTCAGTTGGGGAGTGGTGCATAAGCAAGGGTTAACGTTATTTATAACATCACTTGAACTGCAAAAGAAGAAAGCGTCTATCTCTAAAGTTTTCTTTGGTTGGTGTCATGATATATACATAGCTTGCAAGAAAGCTTTCAAATTGTTCAAATATATTCTTTAGAGATAAAATAGTTATGTCAACTATAATAAGAAAATAATTGATTCTAAATTATATCGCAACAGACTGTGAATTTTCTTCATGACAATTTTCTTCAAATTGTTTCTTCCTATGAATTTTACGTTTTATTAAGAAATATAAGATCCATTATGTGGTATATTAGGCAAAATAAAATAAATATATTATAACTATATATATCTAGTTTTTAATGAAAATTTGGAGTCCCTTGAAAAATAATGCCCTAGACCGTCAACCTTCTCACCCTAATTCAGGTCAGGACTAAGACGAGTCAATCCGACCCGGTCAACATGAGTCAATACTATTACGCATATTACTTTTATGTGTATCATGTGATACTTTAATTTTTAATATATAATAAAAGAAAAACCAAAATTTGACATATATCAACTTATAATTAAATCTTTTGCCACCTAAATTTGATTTCATTCTAACCTAGCTTAATTTCATTCTAACTCTACACTTAGTCTCTAATTTATCCATTTATTATTTTTTATAATTATACTAATTTAACTTTTAAATTAAAATGAAAACTCCTCTTTCCTAAACACCCCCTCTCATTTATTACATTTTAATAATTGAAAATTAAACTTTATAGATACATATATCAATATAATATAATATATTGATATTTGTGTATCAACTCCATACATAAGTATTTATTCTTCTTAGAAATATTTTTTTTTTTTGTTTCTTATTTTTGTATTATTGAAATTGATTAATGAGAAATTTACTTTTTTTTTAATGCTATATACATTTTAGTTTATTTATATTCATTTTGTAAATTTACTCTTTTGGCAAAATTCATGAAACACACAGACACGAATCTTACTAATTACATAAATCAAATTATATTATATTTAAATATTAAATGAAATTATATTGTTGTTTATTTTACTATATACTAATGCATTATTATCATTCTTTATTAAATTTATTTACAAAATTTATTTCAATTTTTTTATAAATCTTGTGTATCTATACAAGTATACATAAAATATTACATTATGAGAAAAAATGTGTTACTTGTCAAATTACGATTTCTCAAATTAATCATTGATTTGAAATCATGGAACCAATGTATTATCTGCTACACGTAAAAATATTACCTTATACATACAAAAGTATTACATAGTAATATTTAATTATAATTTTTTCAGAAGTAAAACACGATGGACACATAAATATTACATGATGAAAATAAAAATATTACTTATGAAATTACAATTTCCCAAATGGATCATGGATTTAGATTCTTGGAAGCAAAATTATTCATGATATGCACAAAAATATTTCATGATATACATAAAAATGTTGTTAGTCAAATTATAATTTCTCAAATATATTACTTCATACTAATAAAAGTATTACGTAATATAAAAATATTATCTGATATACATAAAAAATTACTTTTGATTTTGTTGACCGGATGTTGACCCATGTTCACCAGATTATTGACCATATCAAACTTGCCCCATCTTAGGAAATGGGATCTCTAAGACAGTCTTACCCAAAAATTTGTCATTTTTCCATAATAGTATGAACATGATTTCTATGTTTTATTGATTTCTCCTTAACAAAATTTTGTTGTTAAGATGCTTATATTAATTAAAATTAATTTATAATAATCAAATATTAAATAATTTAGAAAACACTTCAACAAAAAATAAAATTAACAAATGAAGGAAAAAAACAGAAGATTAAATTAATAATTTCTAAAACCAAAAGAATATAACATAACTAAATTTACCGAAAAAATGATCTCCAATCTAAACTAGTGTGTCTATATATATATATATATATATATGCACGGGTGGGGTGAATTTTTTTCCTCTAAATTTGTTTCATTGTTTTTTTCATCCTTTATCTTTTACCTTTTATTTTTTATCCTTCGTATATTTAACAAAACTCTTTTTATAATCATTCAACCCGATGTAGGAGGTAAATGCCACTTGTTGTGATGTCTTGTCAGATTTTGTGGCTTTTTTTAATAATAAATTTGTATTTTCAACATAAATATCTTTGATATTTTTCATATTATTATTTCTTATTTTATATGAAAAAATAAAGGAAATTTACATTTCTTACATATCTAATTTGATATTAATGATTAAAATTTTTTAATTTTCATATCTAGTTTTGTGACTGCACGAAAAAAAAAAAATTGTGCCTCTCACTAATCTTTCCATCTCATATTTCGTTATTTGTGGAACTTATGGTTTTTGTAACGAAGGATTGACGATTTAGTTATATAATTCTGGTAAGATAGTCAAACAACTAAAATCATTGTTTATAAGATTGTCATTTTTATTTTTTGTGAAAATGCTCGAAAGTTAGAGTTTGTTTGAACTCACACTAACCCATTGAAATACGGAACGAGCCAAGTCGAGTTTAGTATTTGAACAAGTATTTACAAAAGTCAAATTTCACCCAAACCCACTCACAAATCACACAAAAATATTTGAGTAATTTTTGAGTAAGCCTCTTGTGAGACCGTCTCACGGAATTTTAATGCATTGCGTGAGACGGATTAACCCACAACTCAATTACCCACTATCCAAACCCTATAATTAACATGTTATTTGTGTTGATGGGACTCCGTCTCACGAAAACTATCCGTGAGACCGTCTCACATGAGTTTTTATGAAAATATTTTATCCTCATTTGTAATATTTTCAAGTAAAGAATCCAATATTCAAATATCAACTGATAATTCAAACAACTTTTCACAATAAAATAATACAACTATATCAATTTTTCCAATCAATCATAACGTGATAAAAACATTTTAACTATAAACTCATCTTACTAAATTTCAAAACAACATCAAAGTTTCAAATTTCAAGTTTACAAATTCCACCTAGTCTCTTGTTCAAACATACCCAAATATTATTTTCTCCAAATTACTACCCATGTCTCGGAAAGGGCTACAAGAAATTGATCTATTGGCCTTTTGTTTTGAATATAAAATTTTGTTTTTAATCACTTATTCACCCATCAAATTGTAGCATTAACGTATGATAACAATCATCTGTTTAATATAACAACACTCAACATTAAGTGATCATAAATCATGTGATAATATAAGGATAGATGTTGCACAATTTTGCAACGAAGGGTCCAACCTCAGAGTTATCACAAAACATTTATAGATTTTCCTTAGTTTTTCAACCAATTTCAAGTAATGCTTCATATTAAAATGAAAAAAATAAAAAATCAGAAAACAGGGCAACCATCTGCAATAACACCCTTGGCAGTGGGACAAGTAGCCAAGTCACAATGCTCAGGATCATTATTACCCCACCATGACACATTTCTGTTCTCAATCCCCATACTGAAATAGAGCAACACAGCCATGAAAGCCACACCAGCATCCAAAGCTGCAGAGAGGATATAGTTATACCTTTGCCACCACTTCTTCCTATACCTAAACACGAAGAAGTTGAAAATGGTGCCAACGAAGATCCAAGAATTGTAGTTGATGGCAGATGCAGGGGGCATATTAGCCGTTGCCCCGAGTAGCACGGGCAGATTAATGAGAGGAATCCATGATTGCTTCGGATATGCCCTGTGGAATCCCCACACTATCACGGGCCCTAAAAGCCCGGCCAGAAAGAACCAGTTTAAGGCAGAGTAGTTGCCTTCGTTTCCGAATATCCTCATTGGACTTACGAGGCCCCAGATGACGGATGCATCAAAGAAGACGCGGTCACTGGGGCAGGTCCATGGGCTGTTTGAGAACTTCCCTTGGTTACATATGTTCTCGATTGAGTGAAGAAGCCACCATGCGACGCTCATGTTTACTGTCCCTGCAATGATTGTTCCGAGGAACTGGAGATTCATTCTTGTGAGTTAGTCAAGAACTATCAGTCATGAAGGCAAGTATCAATCACCAGTTTTCTAACTGTTTTGGTTATAAGAAATGAAATATAATGAGTCATGAAAAATGACAGATATCCTTAATGAGTTAAGGAATTTAGAAGACATAATGTTCTTGTCTTCTCTCCACAAAATTGGTTTGATGAGATTTAGAGGGTGCTTGATTGAACGTTCTCAAAACGTCTGGATTTATAAGAGTTTATAAGTTCATAAACAATGGTTGGTAAAATTTTAAAAATGAGATCTTGTTTAAGAAGGAAATTCTATCTTATTTCCAAAATAAAATCTTGTTTTTTGATTAACTCATTCAAATTTAATCATTAAAATTATACAATTGTCGCTAGAAACATTTTACAAGCTTTATTATCCGTTTTATTTATCCAAGCAGGTCACCGACTAACCTTTACAAGAATATAAAAAACATCTTATTAGAGGTAATAACTTATAAGATCTTTCAAATAAGTTCAACCAAACATCCTGAAGCCTTGAAACTATTCAATTTCTAGAGGATTTGACTCTGAAGAATCTATTTGCTCATTCTGTACTCTTTCTCATCAAGTCAAATGGTCATTAAGGACACTTCGAGACTTAAAATATGACAGTATAGTATATTATCGATAATAATTGGGTTAGTTCAAACAAAATTACGGCTGAAATATTGCTTGAGTATTTTGTTTTTTCATAGTTAAAGGTCTACTTGTAATTCATTCTTTTATTTTGGCGTATCTTAAGATGTAAAGGGCCTTAATTAATTGCATATGAAGGAGTAGACATGATACCTGGACAAGAAACATAGATCTTGGAGGAATCTTCATATAATGACCAAGCTTGAAATCACTAAGAAAGGAAATTGCTTGACTCATGCTCATGTAGCCATACACCTTAAAGCACACATTAGCTATGGGCCTTCCTGGGTATATCATTCCCATTATGTACTCTGTGATTATGTTTAGTCCTGGTGTCTGCCAAAATTACACATTAGACCATTCTTTTTCAAATGAATGAGAGCATAAATTGTGGATTGAGAGATGATTAATTACCTGATTGGTTGTTGCAGTGATGATGCTGATGGGAAGTGTGAAGACAAAAGCAATCAAAGCAGCCAGTAAGAGAGCCCAAACGGGCATCTGAATGTCATTTTTAAGGAAGATGCAGAGGCAAAGCGACACCAGCAATGTGACTCCAAGAAGAACGTAAAACCACCATGATGGTATATCTTTGTACCTCTTCATTAGTTTTGTGTGAATGTCTCTCTTTCCCTTTGAAGAAGCCTTGTAACGTTTGTATATCTCACTGCGACAAAATCACATTTTTGAATGGTGACTACACTATCTATGAAGACATAAACATGCTATAAATATATTGAAATCCAATTTACATGTTTAATCATGGAAAAAAAGAGCAAAATAACGGTATTAATACATACAGGACTAAAATTGCAGGTTTTAATACTTGCAACACTAAAGTTAATTAGTGATAGAATCAATACTAAATCTAAATTTCACTATCCTAAAAAATTCACTGTTTAATAATGAATGTTATTTGTCACTAAATTCCATCTCTAATCCGCAATATCTTTCCAATGTAAAATCGCAAATTCTAATACATACAGAACTAAAATTGAATACTAAATTGAGACTACCATAGTTACATAACCAATTTTGCAAGTTTCTTGAAATCTAGTTGAGAAAAAGAGGAAAAGAGAAGTTACCTTCCATAGAACAAGGCAACATGGGAAATAGTAGCTGCAATGGTGGCAAATCCGAATCCATAGGTGAGAGAGAAGAATGTGCTCAAATGAATTCTCCCTTGCTTCAGATACTGTTCCTCATCAAGCTTAAATTGGCTATTAACAATGGCTGTTATATTGTAGTCTTGGCCATCTCTAGTGAACAAGCCAGAGGAATAGATGGGGAATGTTTTGGCGCCGTAAACGTTCAATCCCCAGTAGGAAATGGGAATGACAAAGTACATTATGACAACATATCCCACGAAGATGTTGGCAATGGCGAAGAATGGAGAGACGAGAGGGCTGAACAAGAATGAAGCTACTGTTGCCCAATCGAGTGTGAATGCTCCTATTCCGAGCCCATTCAAACCCGACCCTATCTGCTGAGCTGTCACAGAGTGTGGGAACACCCAACACACCCATGATATGCTCTGAAGTGTTTGGAACAAGAAACCGGGGAATATGTACCATAAAAAGCTGCATGTTAGCGCGATCAAGAAGAACTTTGAACGCGACATTCGGGCCTTGTTTCCATTTTCAACCACATCTCTCTCCTCTTCTTTTTCGTGTAGTGTTCTGCAACAAAGCATGATCATGTTTATCATCTAGTCATCATATTCAGTCATTATTTTTATCTATATGTTGAGATATATCTTGATTGTTAGTTTCATAACATCTACATATATACATCATTTTTTCCAACATTATAAAGATGTTATAAAGAAACCTGAAGAGTGAAATCTGGACAAGAGTGCTGGGCCACCACATATGAGCTGGCTCAACAACGTATTTCCTTAGGAGTCCTGCCCATCCATACCCCAATACCTGCATGCCCATCAAAATGCATGTAACTATTTATGGAATTCATTTTTTTTATTATATCACAAATTTATTTATAATAATTCTACATTGAGGTTTGCTTCACAAGGAACTGGTTTGAGTTTTCATTAACACTAAAACAAAACAAAAAAAGAAAAGAGAAAACTTGGGATAAATGTTGACAAAAAGAAAAATGTGTGCATTAATGAGGTTGAACTAGACAACCGCCTCATAAGATACTCACTTATATACATTTTTTATGATATAATTATTAATATATAATCCGCACGTCCCAAAAGAAAATAAAATTATGTTTTATAAGTTTGAGTTAATTCTTAATACAAATTTGTATAATTATTTTTACAACTAACTTGCCTTAGAAAAAGATATATATATATATATATATATATAAAGCAAAATCCTAATCCTTCCGTCCCATGAAAAAGAGTCATATTTCAAGGAAAAGTTGTTCAAAATAAAAAGTTATATTTCATCAGATTTTAATTAAAAAATATGTAATTCTTTTGTAAGTAACTTGAGATTAGTTATAACAAACTTTAAATGATTTACATAATAAAGAAAGGGGAATGACTTAATGCATCACACAAGATTATACATTCTCAAAAATAAAAAATCGTATTTTGATGAAATATGCCTTTTTTTTTATGAACGAAATAGTAATTTCTATGTTATTTTGATTGCAATGTAAAATTCAAGTAATCTACATTGAGATTAACTCCGTAAAACAATATAGGCTATATCAAAACCATATCTATCACTGCTACAATAAAAATATGAATAGTTTTATGTTTTGTCCATTTTTTGTAATGTCAATTTTAATCCTTCCTCATATAATTTAATGTAATTAAAATTATTAGTGTTTCCAAGTTTAGTTAGAACTCTAATTTAATAATCTAATCACAAAAAAAAATTAATTGATTTTCACGTATGATCTAAAACTATATAACGAACTAATATATATAAAAAATCTTCATCCGATAGAGGCAAAATGATGATGTAGCAATTTTTCCAAGCAATAATATTTGTCACATCATCAATTTAACATCATAAAAATATTGTACATCAAAACACACTATATATATATGTGTGTGAACGCGTCTATGCACAGCTTCCGGCTTGACCGGAAAAAAGACTTTTCTAACATTGTCATCATTGGTTTTGGCCCAAATGTCATTATTGTGATTATAATGATTTTTCAGAAAAGGCCAATTGCTAAATAGAGTTTTTTTGTTTTTCTTTCTCACAATAAAAAGCACCAACCCTTATAATGTAGGGTGGGCCACCAACACACCTAAGTAGATCAAATATTCCAAGGAATTGATATTTCTATTCTATATTTCTATTTCTATTTTGAATTGTATCATTTGAGCAAACAGTTCCAACAATGAATTTCAACCACAAAAGTTGATAAACAATGAGAAATAGAAAGAGGAAGGTTTGGCAAAGAACTAAAATGATGGATAGACAAAATAGCATACACACGAGATCATCTTTTATCCAATACTTCAAAAAATAATAAAATAATAGATTTTCGTAAAAAAAAAAAAAAAAAAAAAAACCAAATGTATAACAGGAAGAGAAGGCAGTCGACAACCAGAAAAATCGATTTCAAAAATTGCAAATATAAATATCGTAAAAAAAAATAAAAGAAAGAAAAAAACCTGAGTGGTGATAACGAGGAGCCATCCAGCGAGGAACGAAATATGCCTGTCATAGAAAGCAATAATAATATCCACAATCATAACCGCATAGGCCGGCCCATTTCCAAACGCACTCCCTGCGTTCGCGAATATGGAAATCAACACGTGCTCCTTTATGTTAAACGGGCCCGGGTTGAGCGACATCTCCTGGGGCCCGAGCCCGGGGATCCGAACCGTCCACGTGGTGGTGGGCAGTACGGCGGCCATGAACCGTCCGATTGGGAGACTGGCGACGAGAACGGTGATCTGAGTGATGATGAGCGGCTCTCTGCGATAAGAGAAGAACTGGTTGAGGAATGAGAGGAGAACGCAGGATAAAAGCCCCAAAACCCACATCCGAAAGGTCCATACGGGCAGGTCCGGGTCGTCGGTCACCGGTACGGTCAGCCGGACTTCTTCTATGGGGGATAGCTCGTCGTCGTCGCTGTCGGAGTGGACGACGTCGTTTATGGATATTTCTGGTGGTGGTTGGGAGAGAGAGAGTGGGGACTCTACTTCCATTGTTCCCATCGTTGGGGATTAATGAAGCTACAATGCTAGCTAGTGGGGTTTACTGATGCTGTGTGTAATTATATATATATTTGCATTTAGAGTGAGAGAGAGAGAGAGTGGAGGGAAATGGGAAAAGGACAAATATGAGAGTGTAGATGTAGATCACTTGCTTGATTTTTTGAATTTATTTTTAATTATTTAAAAACTAGTCTCAACTTTCTACATTTTTTATGAAATTTAATACATGTAGTATGTTGATTAGGGATATCGTTGGATACATGTTTGTGCTAATTATTTTGAAATAATAGATGAACATGAAGTATAGTAAAAGTTTTCAATATCCTTAAAAGCAAAGGCCATTTAACTTTTTTTATTGTTTTATTTCTTTCAACTTATATATTTGTTAATATCACAAATTGTTGATAACGATAATAATAATGATAAAGAAGAATGTTTTTGTTTCTTTGGATTTGGTTTGTTTATTTTAGGATGCAAAGGTTGTGTTTAGGTGGTTGATATGATTGAGGAGGAAGACCAATAATAAGTTGTTCGGCATCTTGATGGTCTTGCCTCACTAAATAGTATAAACAAAGACAATTATTCATGTATTGGAATTTAACCGTGTTATGCACAGTTTTGGTTTCAATCGGTGTTATTCTTATAAACCATCGGTGCCTTTGTGGGATTTTTTTTTTTTTTTTGAGGAAATAGCCCTTTTTACGTGAAATATTATAAGGGTGTACTATAACTATTATAATTTAGTCCATTTCTACTCTAAAAAGACAAATGTACTTGATATATGCTGATAATTGAATGAGAATGCATGTCTACCTTAGAATTTTCATGTAAGCTTTAAACTTTAGAATTTTCGTGTATGTCTAAAATATTAGAAATTTTCGTGTAAGCCTAAAAAATCAGAAATTTTCGTGTGAGCCAAAATTTGGAATTCTCGTGTAAGTTTGTTTTTGGAAATTTTCATATAACTCTGTTTTTGTGAATTTTTGTGTAAGCTTATTTTCTAGGAATTTTCGTGTAAGCTTATTTTTTGGGAATTTTCGTGTAAGTCTAGTTTCTGTAAATTTTAGTGTAAGCCTAATAACCTTTTTTTTTTTGGAATTTTTGTGTAAGCCTAGTTTCTGCAAAATTTCGTGTAAACCTAAATACTCTTCCAACCTTAGAGAAGTTTTACACGAAAAATTGTGGGTGCGAATTTTTGACTTTGACCACATGCTCTTTATTGGATGTGATGTGTTATTGTCAAGTCAATTACAATTTGAGGGGTGATGGGTTATCCTAAAAAAAAATTGTAGTTTGGGTATTTATTATTTGGATTATAGTAGAAAGGATAATTATTATATGTGTCGTGGTATAAATAGATTCTACTATATTTGGTTATGTATTCTTGAGTGTTATCCCTTTTTTATTTCCAAATTAAATTAAAATTAGAATGATAAAATGTTGATATATTATACTAAATAAAAAATTTGTTTGAATTAACAATTTTTTTAAAGTAGAATTTGAAAAATAAATTAGATACAAATTAAAAATCAAAATTACATTTACAACTTACTACTTTAGAAATTATAAATACAATTTAAATTAGGGGTGGACATGAGTTTCGAGAATAACCGTAACATATCAAAACCTCAACCATAAGCACCTCGAACCAACAAATATTTATCAATTGTTTGATTTTATCCATACTGAATCACTCTAATTCTTATTTTCATTTTTTTGTGTATAAAAACCAAACTGAATTGAAGGACCAAGTAGAACTGACTTCAAGTAAATTACTATATACAAATATATATATATATATATATATATTATCATTTAATTCATTTTTTGTATATTGTGATATAGAATTAATTACAAATTTGATTAAATTATAATACTATTTAATACTGCAATATATTCAGCGTTACTACAATTTAAAAATTTTATAAAAGCAGATAATAATATTTGAAAAATATTTTAAATAAATAATTTTGGAACACATAAAATATATTAAGTATATGAGATATTTATTCACTAATCAATTCAGAACTTTTGAAAGTGATTGTTTCATGTAATGAGGAAATCAAGAATGAATAATGCTCCTAAAAATCGCAAACTTACATCGTCTAATATCCACAAAGATATTATATATTTAGTTGCAGTTGAGATGACTAATGTTATTATTAAGGATCTTGGGAATGACTTTTTCTTCATTTTAGTTTATGAGTTTGAGATGTATTAGTCAAAGAGCAAAAAAGAGTTGTTATATATTATGTGCATAAGATTGGATGTGTTATTGAATGTTTCTCATGTCTCGTACATGTTAGTGATACAACTGCACTTGAGAAAGGTGTTAATTCTTTGTTCTTCATTTATGGTTTAAATATTTCGAATTTGAGAGGTCAATGTTATGATGGAGCAAATAATATGAAAGGTGAATTCAATGGACTTAAAAGTTTGATGCTAAAGAGGAATTCTACTATGTATTGTATCCATTGTTTTATTCATCAACTTCAACTCACAATTATTGTTGCAAAAACACACACACAAGTAATGTATTAGTTCTTTTTTTTAATATTGTTACACACTTATGTAATGTGGTTGGAGGTTCTTGTAAACAGAGAGATATGTTTCGAGAGAAACAAATGAAGGTCATTGAAGGGATTGCAAGTGGTGAAACTAAGACTGGTAAATGATTGAATCGGGAGATGACATTGAAGAGAACTGGAGATACACGATGGAGTTCTCATTATGGTACCATCATTAACTTAATGAATTTATTTTCTTTTATTATTGATGTTCTTGAATACATCATGGAGAATGGTAATGATGATACACAAAGGGCTAAAGTAATTGATTTATAATTGATTTGTTGGATATTATAAATCAATTTGAATTTATTTTTGTGCTACATCTTAATAGATATATTTTGGGAATCACACATGAACTATCAAAATTCTACAAAGAAATGATCAATATATTGTTAATGTCATGAATCTTGTTAAAGCATTAAAAGCTCTTTTACAGGATATGAGAGATGATGGTTGTGATAATTTGTTGATTGGAGTTTCCAATCTTTATAGCAAGAATGAGATAATTATGCTAAACATGAAAGATGTATATGCATCTCGAGGAAGATCAGGACGTAGAGTTAAGAAAATCACTATTCTTTCATCATTATGAAGTTGAACTCTTTTATTCTGTGATTGATGTGCAACTCTAGAGCTCACGAATTGGGCTCACTTACTAGAAACAAACATGTTGACAAAATTTCAAAGCAATCACTAAGTTCAAGTTCAACTCAGAAAAATTATGGAGCTCAAAATTCAGAATAAAACAAATTGTACTAGAAAAAACAATTTTATAAACGACTTTGATTACCATAAAATGATTGAATTGTGTGATACCAAACCTCTCACTATTCACTGACCAATATAGTTCATACATCCATTCATTTTATGAATTGCATGTTGTTTATGTGGTACTTGAGTTTACATTGATATCATATATAATGTGTTAGTTTTAGTTATTTATTTATTTAAACTTGTTAAAATCTTGGGTTTATTTGATTGTTATTAGTAATTGAAAGACTCAAACCTATATGCTAAAGGTTATATTAGACATGAGAAATTAGATATACAAATATTTTTGGGTAAATTACAAATAACCATCCAAACTATACTCATTTTTACACTTAACTACCTAAACTTTTTCCGGCTGCAACTAGTCATCTCACCTTTGTACCAGTTGCAAATGACAATCTAAGACCATCGAAACACTATTTTCCTATCAAATCGAATCACGCATGAGGCACATCCTATACTTATGAGGGTATTTCTTTCATTTTAAATTTAATTTTAGGGAAAATAAATAGGATTCATACATTTAAATCATAATCCTCAATATTCTTCCCCAATTTTGTTGGGTATAGACAAGTTGGACAATAGGAATAAATAATCATGGATGAGACTTTATTTTGTGGTCGAAGAGCTAAAAGAAACACATGTTGGACTGATATGAATCCTCAAACGTGATTCAATTTGATCAGAAAATGGGATGATTTTAGATGGTCGTTTGCAACTCGCGCAAATATGAGATGGTTAGTTGCAATCGAAAAAAGTTTTGGTAGTTAAGTGTAAAAATGGGTATAGTTTGGATGGTTAATTGTAATTAGCCCAATACTTTTTATATTTATTATTGGTTGGTTGGGAAAATAAAATTTTATAGGTAAAAATTTTATATCGTGGATGGCCCCAAATTATATAACATTAAAAGAAAATTTTATAGATATTATATTAAAAGAAGAAAAAAATAAATATCATACTAATAAAGAATATAAAATGGATTAATAATGTGATTAAATTGTAGGATGATGACTCACAATGCAAAGAATAAAAAGGAAGAGGAGTCTGTTTACTTTTAAACAATGACTCACTAGTATTAGAGTGGAGCAAAAGAGATAAAAAATAAAATCCAAAATGAGAAAAGAAAAAAAACGAAAAGAGAAAGAATGGAGAAGGATATATAAACTCATAGATTTATGTAACATGTTTTAGTTTATGTAGTTCATGCATTGTGAACCAGGTGATATATAAATTTATGGACTTATTAATCATATCATTGAGTTTCCATGAGTTTGGAAATAATGTACATGGATGACGACCTACTGAGATATATTATGAGATTATTTTAGTTTAAATAATATTTTGATATTGTATCTTAACTTCTGTTTTATCCTTATACTCTGATGTATATAAATAAATAAATATATATATATATATATAGGTAGATGTGATTGAAAACTATGATACATGCTATGAAACATGCTATATATATCTTAACGGGTTCATTTGTAAGAAAAGAAAAATCAGTTACTCACATATCTTTTAATATGAAAATCTATTATAAGTCCAGCCATGAGCTATGTTAAAAGGGTTAGTGTCACAAAATATCTAATTAAATATATATATATATATACACACACGACAAAGATATAATATTTATCAGCATCTAATAGATGTAAATAAAAAGAATAATATATTAGCCAAATGACTTCAAAGAGATTTTATTTTGTTTTCTACAAATGTCCAAATTAATTTTTATTAAAATATTAAAACTACTTGTTACAATGAATTATTAATAGATGTTACTTATTTAAGAATCCTACAATTTTTTTTTTTTATCTAATTCAAAAGTGTTATTTATATTTTAAAAGTGCTACATATATACTAAGTGTTGCACATTACTAAAGTGTTACAAATATATTATATAATATATAATTTAAAAGTGTTATAAATATGTGTTAAGATAAAAGTGTTGCATTAAACCATTTACGTTGATGCTGTTCAAGTTTATTGTTCTTAAGAAACATAAGTTTACTGTCATGTATAGGTTGTTGCGATTTAACATTATATACCAACGTTGAATGTTCTATTTTGTTTTATTTTGAACAAGTAATTGATCAAGGTATTATTAATTTATTATAACATTGGACATGAGCTTAAAAACTTTGAGAAGTAATGAACTGAAGTAATTAGCTTAAAATCTAGGGTACCTATTTGAGTCGAGCCGCAGTCAATATCAATCTCAACAATTGTTGATTGATAGGCTCACGAACCTTATCGAATCTAGTATATTTCTAAATTGTCATCTAAATATATTTAGATGGATTTTTATGTGTACTATATTTGTACTATGCAATAATATTTTTACGAGTATCATGTATAACTTTAAAAATTTTATATCATATATAAAAGTATATTACATGTAATTCTCTTGTATCATGACATGTATGCCTATCGTGTAATAGTTTTGAAGAACTACATGATACACTACACATAAAAGTATTACATGATATATATAAAATTATTACATTATGAGAATAAAAATATATTACTTGTGAACGACAAATTGTCAAATTAATTAAGGATTTATCTGAGGTCATGAAACTAAAAATAATACATGATACACATAAAAATATTACCTGATACAAACAAAAAATATTATATGATGATAATAAAAGTTGTAATATTATTAAATTACAATTTCTCAAATTAATCATGAATTTAAAATTTTGGAATAAAAGATAATACATGATACACATAAAAGTATTCAATTATATTACTAATTGTCAAATTATAAATTTTCACAAGTATTACGTCATACATATACAAGTATAATATGATACAAAGTATTACATAATATATATGAAAATATTATCTCACTCATTTTGATTGGACTTTAACCTATATTGACACTAACATTATTGATCAGGTAATTCGACGTGTTTCACGGGTAATCCTATGTATTTCACGAAATAAAATATGGAGAATAATGTCGTACAAAAATTTCCCTATTTAGATTTACTTACGTGGAGCAGTCAATATGAATCGAATCTTGTAGCCATTTTAATTGGATTATAAATTATAATAGGCTTTAGAACATTAATTTTTATACATGACCGAGTGAATTCGAATCAATTAAGATTTTGAATTCATTAGTGGACCTCAAACTTAAACTTATATTATACACGTTTTTCTAGTTACATACTTACAATTGAAAAATGAATATTCAGATTTAAAATATCTTGTTTGAATTGAAATAAAATGGTTGTATCGTTGGATAATGAAGATTGGGAAGCACGCCCCTTGGTTTCATCGAACTGCAGCTGATTGCTGCTGCAAGCCTGCAACTTAGCTGTACATTTTCTTGAAATTGTAATACAACATATATTCACCTAATAAATGATCCAATAATTAGAAGGTACAATTTACTTTTGGTCGATATTTTCATATAATTCCAAAAAGGACAAAAGTCAACTTAGACGACGTCGATGAGTAACGATGATGATAATGAGTTGTTGTAGGTAATGAACAAAAATCCGCATCGTCGATTTTTGGGTAATATTTCGAAATTTTGAGGAGTTCGACAGAGAAAACACCGATCATATTTTTTCTACAAAATATCATGAAAAATCGGTGAAAATTGTTTTCAGCCAAAATATCGCGATATATAGCGATAATGTCAGCGACAATTTTTTTTTCCTTTTTTTTCCTTTTTCTTCCATTCGCTATATTGTCCTTTTTTTATTTTTCTTTTTTCTTTTTTTCCCCTTATTTTTCCTTTATAAAATGATGCTGATTTTTTTTCCCTTTTTCCTTATTAATTTAGTTTAAGTGAATTTTTTTTTTTTTATTAATCTTTTTATAGTGTATTTGAAGGATATCTATTAAAATTGAGTTATTTATTTTTCTCTTTTTATATATCTATATTTTTGTGTATGAGTGGATCAAACAATTACTTTATATATATTTAGTTAAATTGTTTAAAATAAATTAGTACTCTAGCATTTAGGTTCCTCTCATAATTTAATTAAGTTTAGTTAATTTTTTTGAAATTTAATAAAAGGATTATGATGAATATAATATTAGTGTATCTCTATATTTATTGTAAATATATCATTTTATTTGTAATTTTAAGTTCAATATATGTATTAATGTTAGTTATAATATTTTGTATATTACTACACATATTTTTCAATTTTTTTACAAAGTTTCCATATTTTTTAAGAAAATGTCCGATATTTCCACCGAAATCGATATATCCGTCGATATTTTCGTAAAATTAAGGTACCGATATTTCTACCGATACCGATATTTTGGTCCTTGGTTGTAGGTGTACGATGAAAATATATTACAACTAATTGTTTAATGTGAAAGAGACATTCATTCGGCTTACTTGGATACAGGGACAGACACAGCATAGGGACAAGGGGGCACTGGGCCCCTGAAATTTTAAAAAATAGTTAGGGGTATTTTCGTAATTTCACTATTTTAATTAAAAAAATATAGGATAACACTAGTTCAATGCACAATACAGTTTGTTTTGCAGATTTTCTTCCTTGTCTTCCACCCAACATAAATCCCTCAGGCCTCAACTTTGTTTTTAGATTTTTTTTCTTTCTCTCAATGCCTTTCTATCTAATTTTAACATAAGTATTATTTTTATATAATTTTTATGGTTTATTTTTTTCTTTATTATTGTAGATTTATTATATCTTAAATTGTATATGTGATATAATAATTAGATGCAAAAGATTGATGAATGATTTTGTATTTTACTTACAAATTTTTTATCCGTACTTGTAGTTATGGAAAAATAATAATTTATGGTAGGTAATTGTCAAAATATTCTATAAAATTTGTAGTTTTTTTTTTAATAGTGATAAACAATATTTAAGTTAAAGTGAAGTTATAAATAGAATTTATCAAGTATTGAGTAAACGAAGAAAGTGAGATGAAATTTAATAATCCAAATGTTAGATATAATTAAGTTACTAATTTTGGATTTCATTATTTTATAATATAATATATTAACTTTATCGAAATTATAATAAATTTATGTGCTTAATTTAAAATTATAGTTTTTTTTTATAAATTGACGTGGGACCCTGGATCGAAATCTTAGGTCCGTCACTGCTTGGATATATCCTTGCTCATGATTTTTTTTAAATATCCTACTTTAATATAGATGTCTTAATACCTTGAATATAATTAGTGAACCGTAGTGTGTGATGCACGTATTTTAATAATTTTTTACATAATAAATAATTATACATATAATATATGATAATTATAAATAATAATATATATACATATTTTTTAAAATTTCCATCTACTTCACATAATAAAATGATAATTTCAAGATGTCGTTTACGTTGACACATCATGTATTGTATTACAAAATAAAAAATAGAATTTAATTTAAGTTACATTGGTTTCATTTAATACTGTTTAAAAATGATTACAATAAAATATATAACAATTAAATTATTTGATATTGAAAAATACAGTCAAAACTAAAATTTGATCGTCTTCCCACGTACATACATGATACATCGTATGCTTTGGGCAGGATGGGGTCTGCATCTTTCTACCCGTATCGTTATCTCATCTCATACTTTAAAAGGAACAATTGGCATTGACATAATAAATTCAATATGCAATTGTTGGATATTCTACTTTGATGTAAATAATCCTACGATTAAAATATGTAATTGAAAAGTTGTATAACTTTTATGTTGATATAAATGTATAAGTAATATTACATAAAGTTTTGAATAATATATATCACAAAAAAGGTATTGTCAAATTGTGCCGAAATTATTTTATTTTATTAAAGTTAAAGTATTACTTAAAAGTTATGATATTTGTACCTAAAAGTTATATACTAATATAACATTAAAGTATGGTAATGCTGAAGTAAAGGTACATGAATTTTTAAAGGTATGACGGTGCTAATAGAAAACTATAAGTAATATTATATAAATGTTATCATATTTGTACATAATAGTTATACTAATATAACATAAATATTATAATATAATATAATGGTTACCGCATGAATTATATATATAATTCCAGTGTTGGATCAGGATCATGTCCAGTTGCACCGCGTGCAACTAGTGCATTAAACAATTGCTACTCATTCAAACAATTCTATTAGAATCACTCAATTTCAAACTTGATTCTCATTCTCAAGTAGGACTCTAATTTTAAAATAATAATCAATACCGGATTTATAGTAAAACAAATCAGGGTTTCATAATTGAAATGATTCTATGTCTCAATTTTTCATCTATAAATACTCAAGACGAAGATTGAAAGCCACACTAAATCTCAATCTGCTTTTCAAAAAAATAATTATTTTATAGCGATATGAATATATATACATCTTATGTATTTGTACAGGGAAGATATCCTTGTAACCATGAATAGAGATTCATGCTTGCACAGAAACAAGCTCTATCTCAGCGTTTTTTTCCCAAATCTATATCTATATATATATAATAACAATTACCCCCTACAAATAGAAATGTAAAATTTTTCCCGCTCATTTTCACTTACTAAATATGTAATATATTAATAATTAATAATTGATAATTATTAAATATAGAAAATATATTTTGTGTGATCTTCTACATATAGAAATTACACCTATCATTAATTATCTCATATTAACCAATCACACATTTTCCTTATTTAGTGGCAGTATAACTAAATTTAAGCATTATTTTTCTCCATTAATTTATGACCTAAATAAATAAATAAATAAATATATATACACACACAATTGGTGAGTAGTAATTAATTAAATTATATATATATATATATATTGATTGAATAATAATTACAATTAAATTCAATAAAAAAAACTCGACTTTTATACATAAAAAAGTAACTAAAAAAACATGATTAACAATATTGAAATAGCAATAAATTGATGATTATGATATAATTTATAATACATAGATTGGTAAACTTTGACTGCATAACTACATTTCAATATGAGAGATCAAAAAATTCAAGATTAATATAAAATTAGTTGAAACATATTTGATAGATACACTAAATAACAAATTAAATGATACATGTTTTTTATTTTTAAATGTTTTAAATAATTTGTATAAGTCATTCGCAACCAATTTTTGGAATAAAAGCAACTTCTTTTTTATTTAATTTTTAGCAAAAAATATTTTAAGTAATTTTTTCAGTCCATTTAATATTTTTAAATGTCACAAATAAATGGAACTATAACAGAACAAACAACTTACCTATTTTGTTATTTTAATACATTAGTTTTAATTTGTTATGTGTATATAAGCATAAATAAATTAAACAAATAAATTTGAACAATTAATATGTTCTTCGGAAAATATCTTAATATTTGAAAAATGTAAAATAATTGAGTACACTTATGAACTTTAAAAATAAATTAATATTTGATGGAATTTAATAAAAAAACTAACTGTGAACTTTAAAAGAAATAATAATACTTGATGGAATCTAATAAAGAAAATATACAAACTAAAAAAAAGTCAATATTAAAATTTAAGATACCCTTTTATATTTTAATTTATGCAATTGTATAGCTCTAATTAGACTTTTAATAATGAAATCAATAAATATATTCTAATAGGGTTAATTACATTTTTCAACCTGTTCTATGCATATTTTTTAATTTTGCATCCTAAACTATATTTTTTCTCCGATCACATCATATACTATACATTTTGTTTACTTTTGCAACCTTCGGTCTATATTTTCCAGCGAGAAAGCGCCCACGTGATTTTCATGTGCTATTTGAGGGTTATTTTCATCATTTACACTTCTAAGACATTAGTAAATTCGATTCATCAACTATTCTCAATGATAAAGAGATCTAATTTTTTGTTTGAACCTCACCGTTAATCTTCATTTACTCAAATAATTTGCAAAAAAAAAATGTGGGAAAAAGTAGGGCGAAATTCGTTTTTGAAGGGGGAGTTAGTTAATGACCTAGAAAATGACGAAAATAACCCTCAATTAGCACATAAAAATCACGTGGGCATTTTTTCGTCGGAAAATATTGGTCGGAGGTTGCAAAAGAATATAAAACATGTAGTATGGGTTGTGATCAGAGAAAAAAAATAGTTTAGGATGCAAAATTAAAAAAACATGCATAGTATAGGTTGGAAAATAAAATTAACCCATTTGAATATATAGTGAAACACTTATTTAATATTCTCCATCAATTTGTTATAAGTTTGTTCCTTCAGTAGATTGTCAAGATTTATGACAATATTATGACTATGAACATCATACTCAAGTTTTCAAGTGAGAATATTAGAAAATTAAACTATGTCGAAATAGTGACAAATATATGAAAATTCATTGGGGGATTGATAGAGGGATGTAATTGGAGAATGAATGTTATTTGACATTCTACTATATATGGCGATGTGATGAAACTTTTTTGAAAAAAAATATTTAAAAAAAGGTTTGTTATATCTAAACGATATTCTAAATAATCAAAGTTTGTTTTATATAGTCAACGTATCTATATCAAAAAAATTACAACACTTGAAATTTATATACCATGCATCATGCTGGTTACCAAATGAAATTGAAATATTATCAAGAACTTGATTTTTCTGTAAATTGACATTTTCACATTAAACTCGGAATATTTAATTTTTATGGTCATGCATCACAAGGGTATCATATTATATTGAAATTAATCTCAAATAATATATTATTTTGTGTTCAATATTTTCATATCAAAACACCAAAATAATAATTTTTATATGCCAATATGACTAAAATTTATTACCCATGTTAAAAAAAATCTCATCTAATCCGAAAATATAATATGTATTAAGAATAATTAATCTTTCAATTTGGTATCTAGATCATTAAATCAATTTTGTTTATTTGATGAAATTGATTTCAAATCTTAGCATGTCAATTAGAAAATAAATTCAATTTTGTTCATATCACTATGAATTTGACACCTTTTTTTAATTAGAAGAAAAATTGTTATCACAAATGAGTGATAAAAAATGTAATTAGAAAATAATGATAAAGAAAATGATTTTTGAAGTTGATCACATCATTATTTCCCAAATGTTCGTTCAAATATCAAGCATGCAATGATTTTTTTTCCCTATATAGATGATAGATCTCTTCCAGTACATTAATAATATGTGATTTAATTTTCATTTTCTTTTATTGTGGATTTTGTATCGATCATTAATTAAATATTATTAATTTATAAAACTATTATGTGTATTTAATCTTTGTACATCAATTAATTATTAATCTTTGCATGTCAATAAAATGAATAATTATCCATCTGTTTGAATTTGCACGGTTGTATTGAATGAATTTTGAATAAATTACATGAAATTATTGCAACATGTACACTTTCATGTGAAAATTTTAGTAATTGTCTAAATATATTTTATATAAATAAAAGATATTTTGGTATTTATTATTTTTAAATAAAATTTCAAATTTTGATATGTATATTGATTTACACATATTTATAGGATAATATTTTTCTATAATATACCATATATAATATCCTATTTCATATACCAATCTATTGTTCATATACTTGGAGTATACTTTATTTTGAGAATATTATCATCTTACACAATCGGTCAGAATATCACCAAAATAATACACACTAATATGATATTATATATATATATATATGATAAAATCTATATATAAAATTTAAGATGACCTTTATATTATGATTTATGCAATTTTATAGCTCCAATTAGAATTTTATAACGAAATCAACAAATATATTCTAAATAAATACAATGAAACACTTATTTAATATTTTCCATCAATTTGTTATAAGTTTGTTCTTTCAATAATCGTTCAAATTTATGATAATATTATGATTATGAACATCATACTCAAGTTTCCAAGTGGGAAATATCAGAAAGTTAAACTATGTCAAAATGGTGACAAATGAAAAATTCATTGGTGATTGGAGTTTTATTTGTAGAGAACGTAATTGGAGACTAAATGTTATTTAACAATCTTCTATGGTGGTGTGTGATGAACATTTTTTTTAAAAAGAATATTTAAAAAAATGTTTGTTCTATCTAAAAAATAATCAAAATAATCAAGGTAATATTTCTCTTTTATATTGTTTTTTTTTCTTATTTGCATCGCATCATATTTTCACTTGATTTTATGTTCTCTGATCGTTGAATTGTTATCAAATGTTACTGAAAGATCACATTCTATTCAAAGTTAGAGAAAGATTTGTCCATGTAATTCAATGAGGGATTCAATACAAACTTTTGTCTGTCAATATTTATTTTGACTCTGGTGACATTCTAATTTGAAAAGAACACGTACGATAAATCTTTTATCTATTTTAAATCATTTATAATAAAATAATTATAGTAAATTTACAAGAGAAGTATAATTTTCCGTTCCTACAGAGCTTTTGAGAAAACTTTGTTAAAGAATTTCTACATAAAAATATATTAAAACATAAAAGTTGATAGTAATTTATCAAACACATAAATTTATACTTGCATGATATGTGTATATAAACATAAAAGTGATCAATTTATTAATCCACGAGTATTTGAGCTATAAAAGTACCATATTTTAAAATATAATTATTTATTTTTTAATATTTGACAAATTATAGGTTATAAAGGTTTCATGTTTTTTTTTTCTTCCAAAAATTCTATATATATATTAATTTTAAAATAATTTATTATTTTATTCAAAAAAAAGCACAAACATCGGGATTTATTTTAAAAATTAAATTATTATTAATAGTTTTCCCAATCTAATATTCATATCTTATAATTTATAAATTGAGGAGATCTTTTAAAATCAGAATTCCTTTTTTAAAATTTCATAATTATAAGGAGTTTTCCAAATTTAATCTTATAGCTTATCATATTTATAAATTTAGTAAATCATTTTTATTTTGTGTAATATTTTATCACATTTCTATTCTTTTATTTTTATATAAATCATAAAAATGAATAGTGGTGAAATCAAAACGTCATGGACACACACATATTTATATTATTATTTCCTACGTTTTACATAAATAACCAATTTCTATATATTTTTTTAAAAACCTATTGTAAATTTTTTTTCAACAATTTTAAGACATTTAAAAAGATACAATATAGAATTCTTCAATAGTATGATAAATTTAGAAATTCAGTACAATATCATAATTTTTTCCCATTATGAATATTTTATTAAGCATATATTTGCATAATTTTTTCCACATTAATTATGACAAATAAAATTAGTAAAATAGTCATATAATGTACAATGAGTATATGAAATATTTAAAATTAATAAATTATTTGGTATTATATTAAATTGAAATAACTCTAATGCACTTTATTGTTTTTCTTGGTTAATATATTTATATCAAAAAATTACAACACTTAAACATTATATACCCAATCATCACACGGTTACCAAATGAGATTGAAATATTTTTAAGAATTTGATTTTTTCTTAAAAATTAACATTTCACATCAAATTCGAAAATTTAAATTTTATGGTCATGAATCATTGAGTGACATATTAGATTGGAATTAGTCTAAAAAATTTATTATTTTATATTCAACACTTTCATATCAAAATATTAAAATAATAATATTTATATACCCGTGCATCGCACGGGACCTATACTAATTCTAATAAATGCAATATACCAACATTGAGATTAAGATATTCGAAATCCTGAGATGGAAACACTGCTATGTCAGGATAGCTATCTGCCTTTCTAGAAAAATGGACATCTCGAGAATTTTTTTTTCATGGATATGATATATGATTATACATCTTATGTTCATCATCATCATCATCATCATAATAATAATAATAATAATAATAATAATAATAATAATAATAATAATAATTCTAACGCCCCGTTTCATAAAAGGTCATTCTTGACTAAGACGTATAAAATTAAAAATAATTATGTGTCATGAACACCGGCGTAGTCAAGTCCGTCGGAGGAAAGTCTTCAGGCGTCGAGGAGGAATCGGCTAGAAACGGAGGTGAAACATCTGAGATGGAGGAAGATGGGAAAGTAAAGGGACAACTAGTGGTGTTAGGATAAAAGATGGACACGCATCTCGGGGTAACTCAGAGCCGTCCAGATAGTGGTGAAGAAATATGAGTATTAGCTGTTGGATAATTTTATTAATTAAGCAGATCATATATTGCAGATTAGTCTATCATCTTTAAGTATTTTTCTTGTGAGTACTTTAGTTGCTGTTATTTTCAATTAAGGACAGTGGTCCCCTCCAGGGTGTATTAGGCGTGGGATAATGGATGAATGCGTATGCAGAAAATTCTAACCATCTTCTCTCTCTTAATTCTCTCTTCCCCTTCTCAATCATCTTTCTCCCAATTCATTTCTCTCAATTTAATTACAGTTGTATTCAGAAAATTACAAAAATATAATTAGTGAACAAATCACTACATTTGGTATCACGAGACAGGCTGCTCTCACATTTCCATGGCGGAAGGAACACGCTTCAAAGACCTGCAAGAGGCACAAAGAAATTAGAAAATATGCTTGTCGTTGAATCACTCCGATGGCAAGCTAAAGATGAAACACTACAGGAAACAGTCACAGGTTTAACAGATCAATATTCAGGTATTGCTAGTAAATTAGAGCGTCTCACAAATACGCTTGCTAATTTACAGCTTCTTTTACTAAACAATGATAAAGGGAAAAACAACTCAGATAGGGATTCATTATTAGGAGACCCCATCTTGGGATCTTCTAGTACCCCCCATCGTTCTCATGCTCAGAAAATCACCCAGTTAATAGATCCTGCTCCCGTGACCGTTCATACCCCTGTTCCTCGGGTGGAATTTTCGAGGTGTGATGGTACTAATCCGAGGGTTTGGATATTAAGGTGCAACGGTTATTTTAAAATTATCCCAAACATCCCAGATTCACAGAAGGTGCATTTGGCATCTATGCATTTTGATGGCAGGCGGCTTTATGGTTTCAGAACTTTTCAATCAAACAATCTAATCTCACTTGGGATCAATTTATTGAGATCGTTTCCGCTAGGTTTGAGGAATTGAAAGAAGCGTCTATCATCGCTGCTTTCAATAAGTTGAAACAAACGGGATCATTCAGGGAATATGTTGATAAATTTGAGGAGTTAAAGGCCTGTTTGATGTTGCTCAAAGGGGAAGAATTCTTAGAGTCCTATTTTGTTGCTAGCTTCATCAGTGGTCTTATTGAAGAATTGCAATCTTCAGTAAATATGTTTGAACCAACTATGTTACAACAGGCTATCAACTTGGGAAAGAAACGTGACATTACCTTGGAGGTTCTATCTAAGAAATTTCGACCTTATTCCAGGTCCACTAACCCTAACTCTAACCCTAACCTTAACCCTAACTCTAATCCTAACTTTCAGCAGGGCAAACAGTTTGATTCTTTTGGGGGAGGCTCAGCCAAGTCACAAACTATTCCTCCCAAACCACCATTTAAAATACTAACACCAACGGAAATGGCTGCTCGGAGAGAAAAAAGGGTCTGTGTTACAATTGTGACGAACCATATGCTTTCGGCCACAAATGTAAACAGAAACTTGTCTACATGATCTTACCGGAGGATGTTGACCAGCATATACTAGATCACTATCTCCCAGGTTTTCTTCTACCTGATCCTATGTTTGCCGATCCTATTGAGGATATCCAGATATCGTTCAATACGACATCGGGGGAGGGAGACCTTACTACTATGTGTCTTTGGGGTGAATTTGAGAATCACAAATTACATATCCTGATTGATACGGGGAGCACTATCAGTTTCATCAAGGCAGCCACAACTAAGAAACTTGGGTGTCCCTTATCCAAGACAACCCCAATTTTGGTGAGGATAGCTAATGGTGATAAAATGATAAGCTCTCATCAAGTGGAAGATTTTTGTTGGAAGATGCAGTTCCATTCATTTTCATATCCTTTAAGATTGTTAGAGAATGAGGGTTGTGATCTAATTTTGGGTGGAGATTGGCTTGGTCCTGCACTCCTATAGAATTAGACTATGCTAAAATGACTTTTACAGCCACCTTAATGGGTAAACGAGTTACACTACAAGCTTTTACGACTTCTACTGATTGCCAATTCATCTCGGAGTCTTCCCTATATCAGTTAATGTACTCGGATGCCTATGAGGAGGTGGAAGAGATATATTTGCTCACTCAGGTTTCTATTTCCAGCGGTTACAATTCTTCCTTACAGAAGATATTAGATTCATTTCAGGATGTTTTTGCTGAGCCTGTAGGTTTACCCCTGGAGAGAGGGGTTGAACATCAAATATTGTTGAAACCAGGAAATACTCCACGATAACAATACCCCTACAGAACTTCGCATACCCACAAGCAAGAGATTGAAAAAATTGTGGCAGATTTACTTAATACATGGGTTATTTAAGAGAGCAAGAGTCCCTATACCTCTGGTGATTTTGGTTAAGAAGAAGGATGGTACTTGGAGGCTTTGTGTTGATTATAGATATTTCAGTGACCTTACAATCAAGCATAATTATCCAATACCAATTATTGATGAACTCTTGGATGAGTTGAACGGGGCTATGTATTTTTCAAAGATTGATCTTAGGTCAGGCTATTTTCAGATCTTAATGACTCCCGAGGCTAGACATTTGACTGTCTTTTGAACTCATAATGGTCATTATGAATTTTTGGTGATGTTGTTTGGGTTGTGTAACGCTTCCGCCACATTTCAGTCTCTGATGAACAAGGTATTTCGAGACTTTCTAAGAAAGTTCGTGCTTGTTTTCTTTGACGACATATTAATCTATAGCTCAAATTGGGATCATTGGCATCATTTATCTACGGTCTTGGGGTTATTACGAGATAACAAACTGTATGCTAAGATGAGTAAATGTCTTTTTGGACAAACACAATTAGAATACTTGGGCCATATAATTTCTCTAGAAGGTGTAGGTACAGACCCGTCAAAAATAGCCTCTATGACACAATGGCCACAACTTAAGACTATCAAACAGTTGAGGGGGTTCCTTGGCCTTACGGGTTATTACAAAAAATTTATTAAAGGATACGGGCTGATCAATAAACCACTCACGGTACTGTTGAAGAAAGATAATTTTTCTTGGGGAGAGGAGATAGATTTTGCCTTCAATCAGCTAAAGAATGCTATGACATCAGCCCCTGTTTTGGTATTGCCAAATTTTTCTAAGACATTTGTAGTTGAAACCGATGTTAGTGGGAAGGGCATTGGAACAGTTTTAATGCCGGACGACAAACCTATTGCCTTTATGAGTAAGAATCTTTGTCCTAGGAATCAGTCTCTCTCCATTTATGAGAGAGAATTTCTTGTTGTTTTGATAGCTGTCCAGAAGTGGAAACACTATCTTCAAGGGCAAAAATTCATTATAAAGACTGATCAACAGTCTATGAGATATCTATTGGATCAACGGGTGGTTACCCCTTTACAACAAAAATAGATAACCAAATTATTAGGCTTAAACTATGACATTCAGTACAAAAAGGGTACTGAAAACGGAGCAACTGATGCCTTATCGCAGAAACAAGATGTTATGGAGGATTGTGATGCTCTCACTACTGTCACACCTACTTGGATTGAGCAGGTGGTTCAAAGCTACTCTACAGATGCATTTTTACAAAGGATTATTGCGGCTAAAACTATTGATGGGTCTTCTTATCCTGATTTTCTACTAACTTATGGCATCCTACGATTTAAAGGGAGGGTGGTTGTTGGTGACTCCCTAGGATTGAGGAAACTAATATTTACGACTATACATAGTTCGGCTTATGATGGCCACTCAGGGGTGTATGATACTTATTTACGGGTCAAGAAGACTTTCTACTGGCCTAGGCTAAAGACAGACATCGAAGATTAGGTGAAGGCTTGTGAGGTGTGTGCTCGGAGTAAATCTGATTCGGGTCTTTATCCGAGACTTCTCCAACCCCTCCCTATTCCTACACAAGCTTGGTCCCACATATCCATGGATTTCATTGAAGGATTGCCTAAATCATGGGGAAAATGTGATTTTAGTGGCCATTGACAAGTTCAGCAAGTATGTCTACTTAATAGCTCTATCGCATCCCTATACTGCCCATACTATTGCTAAACTGTTTCAGGATATTATCTGTAAACTATACGGGCTGCCTGTGAGTGTAGTTACAGATAGAGATAGGGTTTTCACAAGTTTCTTTTGGAAGGAATTTTTTAAACTCTTAGACACTCAACTAAACATGACATCGGCTTACCACCCCCAATCCGATGGATAAACTGAGCGTTTAAACCAGTGTTTGGAACACTATCTACGAAGTATGGTTCAGGATCATCCAAAATAGTGGTTGAAGTGGCTGCCCTTGGCGGAGTACTGGTACAACACTAATTATCATACCAGTCTCAAGAGTACTCCTTTCCAGGTCCTATACGGCTACCCGCTCCCTTCGTTTTCTCTAAGTCCCTACTTAGACACAACTACAACAGATGCTCAACAAATTTTCCAACAAAGACAACAGTTCATCGAGCAGATCAAGAAAAATCTACAATTAGCCCAGGACAGAATGAATTTTTTTTCAGACAAGCACAGACAGGACAGAACGTTTGAGGTAGGGGACGAAGTTTTTCTCAAGCTTCAACCTTTCAGGCAGAACTCAGTCTCCCTTTGAAAGAATCTGAAGCTATCATCGAAGTACTAAGACCCTTACAAAATTCTCGAGAAAATCGGCTTTGTTGCCTATAAGCTAGCCCTACCTCTTGGTTCAAGGATTCACCCAGTATTTCAAGTATCATTACTAAAAAAGAATATGGATAAGTCAAGCGTACCTTCAGCGATGCTGCCTTTTTTCAGCCCAGATGGGGTCTTCATGATTTATCCTGCTGAAATCTTGACTCGTCGTTCGCTTCTGACACCAAAAGAAGAAATATTTCAAGTTAGAGTTGTATGGTTGGAAAAAGACTACCTTTATCACTTGGGAAGATGAAGAATTTATGACAAAGAAATTTCCGAAAGCCCATCCTTGGGGACAAGGATCTGTCGCCGTCGGGAGTATTGTCATGAACACCGGTGTAGTCGAGTCCATTGGAGGAAAGTCTTCGGGCGTTGAGGAAGAATTGGCTAGAAACTGAGGTGAAGCATCTGAGATGGAGGAAGATGGGAAAGTAAAGGGACAACCGGTGTTAGGACAAAAGATGGACACGCATCTCGGGGTAAATCAGAGTCGTCCAGATAGTGGTGAAGAAATATGAGTATTAGTTGTTGGATAGTTTTATTAATTAAGCAGATCATATATTGCAGATTAGTCTATCTTCTTTAAGTATTTTTCTTGCTACTTTAGTTGCTGTTATTTTCAATTCAGGACAGTGGTCCCCTCTAGGGTGTATTAGGCGTGGGATAATGGATGAATGCGTATGCAGAAAATTCTAACCATCTTCTCTCTCTCTTAATTCTCTCTCCCCCTTCTCAATCATCTTCCTCCCAATTCCTTTCTCTCAATTTAATTACAGTTGTATTCAGAAAATTACAAAAATATAATTAGTGAACAAATCACTACATTTTGAAACACACGTTTCTAAAGTTTATGAATTTAAAACTCTTTAAATAAATTCTTCTGCAACCTTTAGAATATCAGCTACCAGCATTCATCGTTCGTGTACCACAACTTGAACTCTTTGAACTGAAAAAAAACATTTAATTATGGAGGAGTGAATGTTTGAGATACACTCAGTGGAAATAACTTCAAACGTAGTGAAAAGAGCATAAATAAAAGATACATGGAATATAAATCACATCAATCAACATTTGGAAGGTCTGCTTCACATGGGAGTGCGGTTCAACCCGACTTATTATTTATCTCAAGGCCTTGACCTGATGTATCTTGGGGCTTTAATTCTGTATATCTCGGGACTTTATCCCGATATATCTCAAGACTTTGACCTGATGTGTTTCAGGATTTTAACTTGGTATATCTCAAGGCTATGATCCGGTGTGCTATTGTTCAGGTAGGTTTCAGTCATACAAACCAATAAATAAATATTCACAAACATGATCAATACCTCATGGGTTCCAAACTGCCTATCACGTAGTTTCAATCGCTTAGCACGCAAAACTTGTAATCACTTATCACCAATATCATTTGCATTAAAAAACTTCACTGGAGGACACTTACGTCTAATATCATCATGATAACATATAAACAGATAATAATATTAGTTTCATAGCATGTAGCAACGATCACACATAAAAAGGGCATATTGTTTATAAATACGTAATTATGAGAAATTACCCCCACCTTAGGAGTTGCTTGAGTATCTATTTGTAAGTTGTCAAGCAAGTTTAGATAGTTCATATTTCCTCATTTTCTACTTCGAATATTAAAAAGGTCTTAATATCTTGCCTAGTTACTCTAAGACCACTAGTAATTAAAATACGATCTTTAGGAATTTCCTTGATCACGAGAGAGATTGAAAGGACTTTATATGTCTTGTAGGATAAATGAATGAAAATAAGCAATTCCAAGATTAAAAATAGAATTTTAATAATATTTATGTATACTTAAAAGTATTTTCTAAAACTAGTATTGCAATTAAATTTCAGCTAAAAACATGTATGTAAAATTCATCAAATATTCTATAATTTATGAAACTTTCTCAAATTTTCACAGTAGCTACATAATATAAAATACTACATCACATGAAAATTTCAGCTAAAATTTACTTTCACATAAGTACTTATTAATTTTAGAAGTGTCTTGAAAACAGGGTATCAATTTTGCAGAAAACAGACTATTTGTAAAATTATGTAAAAAATTGTATGATACTCCAAAATTTTCAAGGTAAATTTTTAAATGTTTTTAAGTGCTATTACTACAACATAATAAAATATCGCTTATGAATAAGATTCATATAATTAGTTATGATCTTTAAAAGTTGACAGAAAACAGTAGATAAACTTTACTGAAAACAGGTTGTCTTGTAAACTTTAGCATAAATCTTACATGACTTCAAAAATTTCATGGTAAATTTCTTCATGTCCATAAGAACGGTTACTATAACCTAATAAAATATCACATATGAATTCGAAGTTTAGAACTCAAGAGAATAGATTTACTCAGACCTAAAAACAAAGCGAATTTGTCTCAAAACAACACTATATTAAAAAAATCATAGTAAATCAGGTTTCACTCCAAATCTTATGAAATTTTACAAAATTGTTCTTGACTTTATATATTTGAACGTGGTAAAAGTATTTAGTCTAAATTTTCTACAAGCTCACGAACATTACAGAACAAACATGCAGATACCATACTTCCAGTATATGTACCACTTTGCATATTTAAACAAATTATAAATATAAAATTCTCAACCTAATGCCAAGAATTTCTAAACTATTCTAATATTCATAAAATACCAGAAGTTAAAGAAGAAAGTAGAGGTATTTAGCTTAAATACCTTCAAAGCTTAAAAAGATGCATAAAACTGAAATCTGCCATAACTTTTGCTATCCACCAAAACTCCTAGTTCTTGGTCTTTAAGTTAATTCTAATACTTGATTCTTGTTTATTACTATAAGTAGTTCAGACTTGAAGAGATTTTAGAGAAGAAATATGAAGAAAATAAGAAGAAAAATAGTGCAAGGAAAAATGAAGAGTCTCTCTTCTCTTTTTCTTTCTTATGTTAATTCGTAAGGTGGATGGAAGCAGGGTAAGGGTGAGGTGGAGATTTTAGGGGATGAGGTGGAGAGCTTTGGATGAAAGGAAACGCTGGTAAGAAAAGTAAGAAAACTAAACAACTACTGTTATATTACCTTTTTTTAATCTTTAGAAATTAATAAATGTTCACCATGGACAATTTTATAATATGACTATCGATGACGTGTACACAGTGGATAGGGTAATGGGGTTGATTTGTATATATTCATGCATATATCTCTAAAAAGGAATAAAAATACTACTACCATATGTAATATATAAAATTATTTTTACTAAATAACTTTCATTATAAAAGAAGATACAATTCTCATTTCATGCATGTATGTTGAAAATTACATAATGTCTTGAGGATTTTTTTTAAAATGATATTTTGATATATGAAAACATGTTCAAGTAAAACATTTTTACCACATAAAGTCACATATAAAGACCATACTTAAAATTTCATTAAAACAAAAACGTTCATGACACAATGAGTAAGCTTATTATCTAAACCTAATATAATTTTACTTCATTTAAACTTATCTATCATCTTATCTTTTATTTTCATCAATGATTGTCGAGTGAGTTGTGATCAATCTCGATCTACCCTTTTTTTCTTCTTTTTCTGATTATTATTATTATTATTATTATTATTATTATTATTATTATTATTATTATTTAAGTCTCATTTCAACTATAGAAAATTCTTGTTATATTTTGCATAATTGAATTTTAATTCTGGGTGTTATAATAATAATAATAATAATAATAATAAAGGTTAATTTCATTTTCCAACTTGTATTATGCATGTTTTTTAATTTTACATCCTAAACTTTTTTTTCCTCCGATCAGAACCTATATTATACATTTTGTTCACTTTTGCAACCTCCGGCTAGTATTTTCCGGCGAAACATGGTCAACGTGATTTTTCCATGCCAACTAAGGGTTATTTTCATCATTTTTAGGTCATTAACTAATTTCCCCTCCAAAAATTGAATTTAGCCCTAATTTTGCCTCATTTCTTTTGAAAATTGTTTGAGCAAATGAAGATTAATGGTGAGGTTCAAACAAAAGTAAGATCTCTTTATCATTTAAAATAGTTGATGAATTGAATTTACTCATGTCTTTAAAGTGTAAATGATGTACATAACCCTCAATCAGCACGTAAAAATCACGTGAGCGTTTTCTCACCGGAAATATTGACCGGAGGTTGCATAGGTAAACAAAACGTATAATATAAGTTGTAATCGGAGAAAAAAAATAGTTTAGGATGCAAAATTAAAAAACGTGCATAGTAAAGGCGGGAAAATGAAATTAACCCTAATAATAATAATAATATACTACATTAATTTAAGCTATGGTCTGGCTAATTTAAGATATTTAATTTTAAGAATTTTTACAGTTAATTCAAGCTACAGTCTCGCTAGTCCTTAGTATGTGATGTGTATTGTGCTGATGTTTTTAGTTAATTTAAGCTTAAGAATTTATTTTTTGGTTGCTTTGCAGAGTATGTGTCTCAGTCTTGTAACTTCGGAGAATCCTTCAATGATACCATGTGAAAAAGGAAGAGAAATTGTAAAGCAATTGAGAAGCTTGTGGAGAAGAAGTTTGTCATGTCTTATAGACTTACCGCACCTATATTCAGGTGCCTGGCTCCATAGATCATCAAATTAATGGTTAGTGTCTGAACAATTTTTATTCAAAGTTTGTTATTATTGCCAATGTGAGACTTAATTTCACTTTGATGGTGTTATGTAGTTATTGATTAGTGATTGCTTACTCTAATAAAACACATTCAAGTAATGACAAAATTATACCAAAGATTACAATCTAATTTTCACTGTAAATAGTCTAATTCTTTCAGATAGGTGTAAATTTTTTCGTTGGCTACTGATCACTCCTGTGAGTAGAAATATCAAAGATTTCGAAATCGTTTAAGAGTTCATGATGGTTATAATTTGAATTATAATTATTTATTCTTTTGGGTGATGATTAGATGTGTGCAGTTTTGCTGCTTATGGCCATCTTCTTATGCAAGGCCAAATAGCCAAAAAAAAATCCAAAATTTTTGGGGGTTTTGTTTTTTTTGGCCAATTCTTTTGTTTTTGTCAATTTATCCACGATTTTAAGAATTAATTGTTATTTTGGCAAAATCAAGATTTGAGTTGAAATGAGATGATAATTATACGAGGCCTGAAGCAACAAGATGAGGTCCCTCGTCAGCAGAAGCAGGGAACATAAAAGTTCAAAGACCCCAAAATGGTGGAATAAATCTCAGCCTGATATCAACTGGAAAATTGTCGAAAGCCTTAAACTCCTCAGGCCCATAAAATTTTCCTTCAAAAACAGCCTGTGAAGTCATTATTTTACTGGAAAATCTCTGTATGTCTTCACGCGTCATAACCTTTATACACGGCTCTAAAGCTTCCTAGTTTGTACCCTCGTTGGCTTTCAGGACAAGAGTATTCTTGGCGACTACAAGTTTGAAGATTTTAGGGACTTGAAACTGCATAATGGTTAAGTTTGGATTTTGGGGAGAGTTTGAGGATAATTGACCATGGAGGAATTTTCATGTGAGATGTGTGTTTCCACTTCATCAATCTGAGACATAATATTGAGGATTGAAACAAAGGATGATTTGGATTTAAATACAACTAATTTTTAAAATCGTGGATAAATTGACAAAGACAAAATAATTGGCTAAAATAACAAAAATCCTAAAAATTTTGGATTTTTTTGACTATTTGACCAAATATAAATGTATACAAAATAAATTCTTATGGATTGGAGAAAAGACGTGTGATATTTTCCATATTTTTAAAGTATATTTGATTAATATAAATAAATCTTATTAGATTCAAGTTCCTGCGACGCCCTATGTACTCGATAGTTTCCATATTTAGAGTAGTACATTTAACTCCATCAAAATCTATATATCCATATAATAATAAAACGTTAAAGTCCACTTTTTATATTTGTCTTATTTAAAAGTTCCGAAATTATATTATAATATATTAATATCTGGAAAATATATTTCAAAATTCCTATGTACATGAGCTAAATGATAATTGTAAAACGACAACTCTTTGTATATTTATTGCATAAATTATGGATGGTTTGTTTGATTTGTATTGTGGCATGATTTTCAAGTTTTATTTAAAACTAAAAAAAAAAATCTAGCAATAAAATTATGAAAATAAATCAAGAAAATCATAGCAATTGTTCACGTAAATATGATATCGCCAAAACTTGTGTGTCCCCGGGACACGGATCTTAGATCCGTGTCCCCAACCCGACCCGCGTCCAACGAGCGCCCCACGCGCGTCCACGCGCCCTGGACGCGCGCGCGTGGGCACCTGACGAGCCCCTCCATACGCGCACCTGATAGGTATCCATGGGATACATGATAGGTATCCCATGAATATCTTGATAGTATCCATGGGTAAGGTATCCACATGTATACTTGATGACTTCCACATGTATACTTGAAGGTATCCATGGAACCTACTCCATACCTGATAGGTATCCATGAGATACTTGATAGGTATCTCATGGATATCTTGATAGTATCCATGGGTAAGGTATCCACATGTATACTTGATGGTTTCCACATGTATACTTGATAGGTATCCCATGCATATGTTGAAGGTATCCCATATATACCTTAAAGGTATTCACATGTATACCTTCATGTATCCAGCCATGGATACCTTGAAGGTATATATGTGATACCTTGAAGATATCCATGTGATACCTGCGCGCACCTTGGTCACCAAGCCGCGCGCGCCCATACTTCCACGTCGCGCGCACACCGCGCGCCCACCCACGCCGCGCGCGCCCACGCCATGGAAACCTGAAGGTATACATGTGGATACCTTCAAGGTATCCATGGGATACCTTCAATATATACATTAAAAAAAAAAAAAAACTGAGCGAAAAAAAAAAATTATGTGGGGCCCGCGGATTGGGCTGGGGACACGGATTGGATCCGTGTCCCGGGGACATAAGAGACACACTCATATGATATTTGTAATATCATTTTTTTTCCCAGATTTATTACAATAAAATCTGGATGGTAGAAGGAATTTGCATCATGCTAGGAATTTAAAATTATACTAAAACACATATTCGAAAATCGAAAGTGAGATCCCATGCTTTTCACAAATTTTTCTCCTAGCATATAATGTAAGAGTAGCACTCCTATGCATTTAATGCACACATGCACATAGGTCGGATTCGGATACGGGTTGATTCAGATCCACGCACTTTAATTTTTTTTTTTTTTTGGTCCCTGACCTCTAGGTTATGTCAGTCATACCTCTATATTATATTATTTATACCTTTATGTATAAATATCATATCTTTATTTAATATTTTCTAACTCTAAAAAAAACTTTAATTTCACCACAATTTGTACATGTTTACTTTTATGTGATATTACTCATATCTTTATGCAATATTACTCACACATTTATATCAACATAGTCATGTATTTATGTAATATATAAAGAGTAAGTCTCTTATGAGACCGTCTCACGGAATTTTAATGCATTGCGTGAGACGGGTCAACCCACAACCCAATTACCTACCACCCAAATCCTACAATTCACATATTGTTTGTGAGTGATTGGGCTCCGTCTCACGAAAACTATCCGTGAAACCGTCTCACATGAGTTTTTGTGATATATAAATGTACAACTAACATAACTAAAAAGTATATCTAACATAACTAAAATGTATGACTGTTATAACTAAAATGAATGAAAAGTTAATATGTTTATTTAAAAAATGCTAAGGTACAACTAACCTTACAAAATGTATGACTAATATAATTAAAAGATATGACTAACACTACTAAAATGTTTAGTTAACATAAAATAAAAGTTTGACACCTAGGAGCATGTTTAGGAGAATTTTGTCCGCGACCTAGTAGAGTATGCGGATGTGTGGCTGTACGTGGTGGACTGGATCGACCCGAGTGCACGGATCTAGGGTCCGTACACCGGGTGAACAAAAGTTTTTATCATAATTTAATTGTTACCAATATTTATTATCAAAATTAAAAAATTTCCCCACATATATAATTCTCGAATATGTAGCTAAACAAATAATTCCACAAAGACTTCCAATTTGAACCTCAAAATTTCCCAATTTAAATTAGGTTACTAAGGGTATGTTTGTTTGGAGACTCATGAGTCAGGATTTGAGATTTGAAAATCTCAAATCTTTGTTTGTTAGGAGATTTAAATTAGGATTATAAAATCCACTCAAATGCTACTTTATTTTCCACAAATCTTAACACAATGGCCATTTACTTCCTTTTTGACTCATCTCGAGATTCATCCACAATGATGCAATACTTAGCATCACCAATTTCTTCTCTGATGTATCTTTGAATTTTACGCGCATAAAATGACAAAATCTCCTTTTGAATCTGAGGAGAAGTATAAGAAGCATTTCCAGGAGCTTTTTCCAAGAAAATATAATAATTAACCTTACACTCTAACCTATTAATACATAATTTTCAATACACACCTAAATTTTTACTATTACAATCATCCAATCATTACTATTACATCAACTGATAATATAATATTACACTTACTAACTTTTTCAGCATTGATTTGACATCTACAGTAATAATCCTACCCTATAAATCCTCATAACAAACACAAATTTTAACTATTCACCTTTATTTACAAACCCCAAGATTTTAAAATTGAATTTCCCCAATTCTATATAATCTCCAAACAAACATACCCTAATATATCGTATTGTACAATTGGACCTGCCCCAATCGATTCCCAAATTCAAAGAAAGGTCCAAAATAGTAATATTAAATGATAAAAGGAATCAAAGCTAGCACGAGTCAAGGTTGGTTAGTTAAATATGTCATAAACAAAGTAGGCCTCTTTTTTTATTTCCTTAATTAGTAGAATAATTAAAATTCAATTTTAAATTAAAGAAAGAAGCTTTTTCTTGCTTTCTATCATATCGTCACCTTTTTGATTCAATTTTACTCCACAACGAAATTTTGTTGACTCCTTTTCTTTTCAAAGACCACAAATATAGCTTTCAATGTTCTAATCAGATTATTTACTGGAATTTGTTCTATAGTGTTTTTTTTTCCTTAAATAGTGGGACTGCTATGGCGGAGAATGATGGCGTTAGAACGCTGCATCAAATTGCTCAAGAAGATGAGAGGAATCTTCATGCCCATTATGATCAGGTCACTTTCTCCACTTCCTTTTTCTGTCTTTGATTTTGCTTCTCTGAAAAATCAGATGATTTTATATGTGTTTTCAGCTTCATACATACATAAATACATAAATACATATATATATAAACACACACACACACACGGTTTTTTTTTTTTCTTTTTTTTTTGCGGGGGATTGGGTTGGGTGGGTTTGCAAGCTGTAGATGATGATTGATTGAAATTTATTCATTTCGTTTGTTTGATTTGATGAATTTCAGGGTTGCAACACCTATGTAGTTGCAAGTTCTCGGAAAAATCTAAAAAATGCTTTAGAATTTTCTGGTAGAGTTTTTGGGTTTTAGAAATCAACGAATTCTTCTATTCAAATTGAATTCTAGAATTTTTTTTCGGAGCTCGCTCGCTCTCTCTCTCTCTCTCTCTCTCTCTCTCTCTCTCGCGAGCGAGTGAGTTTGGGAGATTTTTGGATTAGTGAGGAGTAGAAGCTCTTATTGATTCCATCTCTTGAGTTAGACAAAGAAGTGATTTGAAAAACACCTTATTGTTAGTTACTATAAGATATTTATTGTACATTGTGTCATCAGTCTAATCAAGAAGGTAAGGATCCTATGCTGATTATGCATGAGCAAGAGAAGATGTGTGAAATTTATTTGGTTCTTAGTTTTATGTTTTACTTATCTTCAGATCAAGAGTAAACTGGGAGAAGAATGGTTCACTAGTTACCAGAAATGCTAAGGGAAAGAATTAGGAGTATAAAGTTTAAATTACTTGATCATGCTTGTTCTCTTTTTGGGGCATTTATGTTGTTGATAAAAGAAGTTCGGAAAATGTGATCTAGTGACAGTTGAACAAAAGCTTCTCTTGCACTACACATATAACCCCCACTATCACTAAAAGTAGGGTCGTATTTATTTACCATGTATATTATATGTTTGTTCTCTTCATTCAATTTTGGTCAAATTCAATGTATGCCAATATTTCTCAGCATGAATGAGGACAGGTTATGTAGAGTTAGTATATTGTTGAACTAAAGGACCATTGAATTGTAGTCAGTTATCTATGATTAAAAAGAGTCCAGTGTATCAAGTTGGGGATGAATCCTTCTTATTGTCATAAGATTACTATTAAACAAGTATAGATATGGATGGGATTAATTTTGGAAATGAATGTTATCAGACATATGAAAGAGAAGAAGCCATGTTGATGCCACCAAGAAGGCCAAATCTATCATCTTTGGAAATACCCGAGCGGTCTTTGGAGACTGCATTGTCCGATTTCACTACAATAGATATTCCAAGTCCAACTTCCACTAAATCAGGATTACCTCCCAGACCAAATTCGGCAAAATTGAAATCATCAGTAAAAAACATGCTTTCTCAGAAGAGCTTCAGGGGTAAAAACCTATCTCAGGAAGCTGAAAAGACAGTTCTTATAATCCCTGACACAACCCTTTCAGACAAGCCTTCAACTTCGAGATCATTTTCCTTGAACAAAATTTTATTCTCACCATCAACAAAATCAGTACATTCATTACCCGTGACACCAATGGCAAATGCTGATCAAAAGCCCTCACAGGAAAATCATATGGGTCGCGAATCTCAGACAATTGTGAGTTTGTTTCCTAATTTATACCTAGCAAAACAAAGTAATCTTTTGTTTTCTGCTCAGCACTTTCTGACTGAAAGTTTTGTTTTCATTACAGAAAACTGAAGTTAAACATGTCATGACACGCTCATTTTCAGTTCCAGTTAATATTAAAACTAGAAGCTTGAGGCGAGCAGATTCATCTGGAGCTTTGATACGTGTGATATCAACAAACCACCGCCCTATAGCAGAGGAAAATGCCTCCTCAGATATATCTCCTGAGGCAGAATCTGGTATAACATTTGAATCTGTGCTTATGGTGCATGTAGGGTAATAATATTTGTCATCAGTGATTTTAAACCCCAACACCCCCCCCCCCCCCCAAAGATAAGATCATGAATAAGATGGATATATGAGTCCATTTAGAAGGGGTATGCACACCTACTTGCCTGTTCCTTTTTGTTTATTTATATTCACAAAATCTATATAGCCAGCCCCACAAGCAGCAGGAATGGGCTTTGTGATGATGATGATTAAATTTAGTTATTTCATTGACTCGTTTGAGCTATCTGCAAACTCAGATGATACTGGGGAAGACATTCCAGAAGAAGAAGCTGTTTGCAGAATCTGTTTTGTTGAACTTGGAGAAGGGGGTGAAACACTGAAGATGGAGTGCAGCTGCAAAGGAGAGCTTGCACTTGCCCACAAAGATTGTGCTGTGAAGTGGTTTAGCATCAAAGGCAACAAGACCTGTGATGTTTGTAAGCAGGATGTCCGTAACCTTCCGGTAACCTTGCTAAAATTGCAAAATCCTCCTAATGTGATACGAAGATCATCTACTGTGCCACAACAAAGGGAGGCACCTCGTTACAGGTAAGCTAATCCTTATTGTTAATTATTGTCTTGTAACAGTCTTGATTGATATCTGTGTTTTATTACTAACTATATGGTAATATTGAGAACTCAAGTGTTCATGTTTTCCACAGGTAGACGACTATTATTTATGTGTAATCTTCATTTCTTTTGGATTACTTTTGACAGGAATTTATCACCTTGATAAAATAGAGTTCATATATTACGCTGGTCTGATTAAGTATTTATCTCAAGCTGATGCTTTATTCACAAAGCCTCGTTCTTAATTATTTTAAGCCCATAATTTTTGGGGTTTTATGTGATTTACGGATTGTATCTTTCTTAAGAGCCTCATCTGATTCTGATGTAATTGGCTATAGTATGGGGAAAAAATCCAGGTATTCATTAAGCTAATGAAACTTCAGACGAAATTTTTCAATAGAACTCACATGAGATATTCACTAGAAGCTTTGTTTGTTTTGTGGATCTTTTGGTTTATAGTGATGGCACCAGAAATATATTAGTTTCGTTGTTTTTGGTTTTAAGTAGGGGAGAAGAAGCTGGCACCAGCTTTTACATTTTACCGACTTTTAAAGATTTCGTTAGAAAAAGCCATTTAAGTCCAACAAACCTCAAGAGCTGGTGCACATCAAAATTAAATATAGAATGGCCTCTGGTGAATAGCTAGTAGATTACATCCACTGAAAGAAATAGGATTTTATCCGTAGCTGTATTTTCCCCAAAGATTACCCTCTATATGTGAAACATTATTGATATTTTAGAGATTATAAATATCCACACTTATCTAGAACATTAGGGAGGTAGAGCCTTTTGTCTTTCTAAGTTCCCAAGTGAATAGAATCTCTTTGTTTCATTATTTACTATTCTTAATCGCATTCCTAATATGTCACCAGTTAGTAGTTCTTTTAATGCATTCGTAAAGGTAGTGTACTAATTAATAGGATATGCTTAGTGACACAAGCCTTATACCTAGCTCTATAAAGTTCAATGCTAGGTGTTAAACCTGTTTTCCAGATGTCAATGTAGCCTTTCAATTTAATTCTCCCTCCACACCCATATCCGTCTTGCTAATGCTACACTGAGCAGAAGAAATATGATAGTATTCTCCAGATAATATAGCTTAAGATTTGCTTAATTACCTTCTACATAAAGAATCAAAATTGTGATGCTAACATCTTAAATATATTCCAACATTCAATACCAACTGCAAGGAATTACAAATTGTCCATCTTAGAGTTTTTGTCAGATCTACAATTTTATCATTTTAGGAATTATTAACAGGTTTAATGATGCCACATAATGCCTGATAATGGTTGTTCATACGCAAATATTTCTCTAGTTTTTTCTCCTTTATGTTATCATGATTCATGATATTGATATTAACAGCTTGACTCACACTTTAGTAATACATGACTGCTATTTTGGTACTTGAATAAGCGGAACACTATTCTAGGTTTTCTTCATTTTTCTGGGATTACACATTTAGGAAAAGATTAAAAATCATAAATAGTTGTAAAACTTAAACGTTTTGTTTTTTGAATGACTAAAGCATTTCTGGTTTTGTAATCTACTTTAATTCTTGACAGGGTCTGGCAGGATGTGCCTGTTCTTGTAATGGTCAGCATGCTTGCATATTTCTGCTTTCTAGAGCAGCTTCTGGTAGTCCTTTCTTGTCTTTTTCTCTTACATTTTTTTTTTTTTTTGCTGTGTTTATTGTAAATTGCCTAGTGTGGCCGAACATCTTTCTTTATGTTTACCTCTCTTTTGGTATATCATGTTCAACAAACCATTCCCCCTTGACCAATCATAATTCACTGCCTCCTTTGCCTATATTATGTATTCTGAACTTGCGATCTTTGTCTGTCTCATAAAAACCAATGTACGAGATTTTCATAAGGTTCATGAGATTATTTGAGTACAAACATGTGACTTGATTTTTTAGACAGATTATAGACAATACTAAGGCAATAAAATCTCTCATTGCACCCACAAGCTTAGCCCGGCAAGTGCATCTCTTAACCTGACCAAGGTCTTGAGTTTGAGTTCCCCCACCCCATAGTTGTAACTTAGAAAAACAAAGTTCAAGTCCATGGAGCATTTTCTTTATATTCTCTTTTCAAATGTTTGCAAACCACTACAGCTTATTTATGGAGTTAGTTTTCATTGTGTCATGCCACAGTCGACTACACTATCTTTCATCCTCATTTTATGTTTTGCTCATTATTCTTAATGATTTTCACGTTACAGGTATCGGACATGGGACCTCGAGCTCTTGCCATCTCTTTGCCTTTCTCATGTGTTTTAGGTCTCCTTTCATCCATGATAGCATCTACTATGGGTAAGATCAACATGTTTCATTCACCAATATTATCGATGTCTTTCTGGTGATAGGCAGGTTACCAATTAATATTGTGTGGAGCTTTGTTGTGTATTTCTTCATGCTAACATATCAATTCTAAGAAGGAATAGGGCGTATCAGAAGAGTAGGCAACTGAGGCAATCATCTAAGGTCCTTAATGTTGAAGGCGCGATATATATCTATTACCTATTACCTATATAAAAGTGTGGATGTTTCTTACAAAATATGGATTGTCAAATATATCCATATCAAAGATTATTATTTAAGGTTATAATAGTAATTTACGATTTTCATACTTAAATAATTTTATATTAGAATCCTAGCTAATTCAAAATCTTATAGAATCTCATTATAATTAGAACTCTAATATAAAACTGTTATATATAAAATATTTGTATTATTTCTTTCCTTAATTTGAATTGATCTCCACGTGCAACGTACATGATATAAAACTCGTATACATATATATACACACACATAGATAGATAGATAGATAGATAGATAGACAGATAGATAGATAGATAATATATGAGGACAGTTGTCAATTCTTGTGGCCAAACAGGGAGGGATATTTGAGTTACTTGTGGAACAAAATAACTCTCGCTCTTTCTTTCTATTTATAGTATCAGAACTACAGTACTAACTAACTACCCTAACCAAATGATTAGGCAGACGATGTCGTTTCGTTGGGAAACACACAAGATAAATTAGAACACACTTTCAACATACTAAACACACTAAATACCAGGGTGGGGGTGTTTCTACCCAATATATATAAGGTAAAATGAAAAATACTCACTTTATAAAAACACATGAATTCCACCCAAATTGAAGGCAAAATTACTTTAGTACCCTTCAATTTGAATTTTGGGAAAACTTAGAATGAAAAGAAAGAAAGCTCTTCACCCACCACAACTCCTTCATCTGAAATTCCTACTTACTCACCATATCGAGATCTGGCGACAACAAGATTAATGACGAACTATATAGTATAGTATAATGTTGTTTATAATTTTTGAATAAAAATATACGTTTTTGGATGTAAATCGGAGCTGTAAAAAACAAAAAAATCACGAAAAACGTGAATAACACAAAAATCTGTATTATTAGGAACAGATCACGATGCTCAGCTTAGATCATGGTGGTCACGAGCATCGTGATCTATTTTTGTTTTTTTTTCCAACAACTTAGATCACGATGCTCTGCAAGATCACGATGGTCACGAGCATCGTGATCTATTTTTACGTTTGTTTGCCAACAACTTAGATCACGATGCTCGGCTTGGATAATGATGCTCAACTTAGATCACGATAGTCATGACCATCATGATCTATTTTTGTGTTTTTTTTTTTTTTCCAACAACTTAGATCATGATACTCAACTTAGATCACAATGGTCACAAGCTTCGTGATGTATTTTTGTGTTTTTTTTCCAACAACTTAGATCACGATGATATTTGAGCATCAAGATCTATAGATCACGATGCTCGTAATCATCGTGATCTAAGCTGAGCATTGTGATATGTTCCTGGCATAGATTTTCGCATATTCCAATTCAAAAATTATAAACGACATTATACTTAAGGGTGGGCCGGTACGATATACCGTACCTTAAATCCCATACCGATTATCGTATCGAAAATTTCAATTTGGAAAATCTCATACGTTACTGTACTGAAATTTCGGTATAGGTATCATAAGTAACTATACCGTTTCATACCGAAATTTCGGTATATCGAAATGAAAAATATATACCAAAACTTCGGTATACCAAAAATATCGTAATACCGTAATACAAATTACATGCCGAAACTTCGGTATACCGAAAATACTGATAAAACCAAAATGAAAAATATTATATTTTTTAATTAATATTAATATTTTCGGTATTTCGGTATATATCGAACTATCGAAATTTTGAAAATATCATATTGATACCGTACTGAAATTTTCGTTTTTTTTTTTTGGGTACGGTAAGCCCGATATTTCAATATTCTTACCCACCCCTAATTATACTACACTTTAAAATAATGTTTATCATATCTCTTTTGAGCAACAATCTAGTGATGAAATTTCACTAAACTGATTGTATTTAAGAAATAGGAGGAATGGATGAAACAGGTGAAAGAGATGAAAATAATATTTTTTCAACCTACATATGAGGGGATAGAGGTGATAAATATGGTGGGTGGAATTATTAAAGGGGGTGGGTAAGACATTTATGACATTTTGTCTCAATTTTGAGTAAAAAACTTGTTTTCTTATGAAGTGAGTAACATTCATTTTTTGTTATACTTAATGGATAAAAGACATATTTCTACCTAAATACTATGTATATGACTCTCCTTATATAATGTGACAATTTGTCGAATGGTGTGAACTTATTTCCAGTAAAATTTATCTTTATTCTTCATGTAAGCTTTTCTATTTTTTTCTCTTATGTTTCTTGTTCTATAGTCACTCTCTAAAAGATAAATGTTTGAATAAAAAACTAAAATACTTTAATGATGATTGGCAGTGAGCAAGAGTTACATATGGGCTTACGCTTCTTTCCAGTTTGCAATAGTCATCTTATTTGCTCATATATTTTATGCTGTGGTAAGAATTGCTTCCTCTTCTTTCTCTTAATTTACTTTTTCTTTTTTTATCTTCATTTTTACTATAGATGATGACTAGTTCTTGCTTGCTAAAAAACATGTGCAGCTCAACGTAAATGCTATTCTTTCGGTGCTGCTTTCCTCTTTCACTGGATTTGGTATTGCAATCAGCACCAATTCACTTCTCGTAGAGTACCTAAGATGGAGAGCGAGCCGCTATCCCGAGTCCTCACCACAGCAAATAAGCAGTGGCGTACACAATCATAGACACCGGCACCAAAATAGTGATCCCAATAATTGATCACTACAAACTCCACAAATGCAGCAGAATGTGTGAACCAAAGACTATTGAATAAAGATTTGAAGATGGCCTTTTGCAGATATCCACCAAGCAATTACTGAGATCTACCCATTGTGAAACTCGAGGGTTGGATACTCGATTACGGCAGTGCAGTAATTCAGCTACGCTCCTCAGAGACTAAGTCGGAATGGAGAGCTATTATGTGTGACTTTGTTTTCAGGATACCATGTAACTATTGTAATGACAGGGTTTACTTGTAAGAAGTTTCACATAGTAATTCTAACTGCTGCCTCCTTTTCAATTGAGCAAAATTTAATGACCACAGAAGGTAATTAATCATATGATGCTAAGTTGGATATATATATATATATATTTTTTTTTTAAATTCCATTTTGGTGTATCATTGGGTGCAATTGTTGCTTAAATGAAATTCTTTTGATTAGGGAGAGTAAAGAACTTCCTCCATCGGACTGTAGGCCCCTCAGTCTGGTGAAATGTAAATTGAGGGATATGTTGGACTGTAGGCCCCTCAGTCTGGTGAAATGTAAATTGAGGGATATGTTGGAGTGACAGACATATGTGTGAGAGCTAAATGATTCCAAATTGACATACAACTAGGCTTAAATGCAATTCTTGTTGTATCACATGGTGGCTTCACACCATCAAAGGTTGAGAGTACACTCTTTTTTAATAGTTTTATTGGTATTGCCTGGTTTGATCATTCATTAGGGTTTGATATTGCAGGTTTTGATAATGAATATTTAAAAAAAAGCTCTAATCTAATTAAAAAATAGAAAATAATATTATTTTAAAATTAAAAAAATATGGATTACCATTTTAAGGCTCACAATAACTATTGAGATATTTAAACAATATTATAATTTTAATTTTAAATTTTCAAAAAAAAATATTTTGTAGGGGTATTTTTTAAAATCTTGAGAGTTGATACAACAATTTAGATTGGTTATAATGCAATAGAAGAAGGTTTAGTGAATAAAGTGCACAAACTTTTGTAGTAGAAATAATAAGTTTTGAAACGAATCCATTTTGTATTTCCTCCAAGATAGCATTAAGATCATTTTCTTTAAATCCATGGATAACATACAACTTTCTCTAGACATTCTACACCATGCCATCTTATCAAATTAACAGACATTAATGTACCCGTCGTACGATGCACGAGTTTCTATTAATATATCACATAATGAATGATTATTTATATAATCGTTTTCACCAAGTGATTTTTAAAGGTCTAATTGTTAAAAAAAAAAATCATAATCATTTCCAACATTGCAAATTAAATACTAACTTTTTAAATTTAGCAATTTTTTTGTTTTTTAACTAACGACTTTAACTCACGAAGCATAATTGCATTTTCTAACAATCCAAGTTATGTGTCAACAAAATAACTTGTAATAGTATGTTTAAATTCATAATTTTTTTATGTAAATATGAAAGTGGTAATCTCTAAAACATATAATTGATTAATTGTTATTCAAATTTTAATATTGAGTTAAAATCGGTTTCTTTTTCTTTCTTTCTTTTTCCCCCCTAATGTCAAAAGGTAATTGATCAAATTGCAGATTTAGAAAGGCAATGGTCCTTTTTTTTTTTAATTCAAAAAACAAAAAAAGGAAATTACAATTTTGCAAATTAGATGTGGTAATTTATTTATTTTTCCAATTAAGGCTTTCAAAAATAAATGTAGAAAACTATAAATCATAGTTTATATTAGAGAACACTAAATATTTGTAATATAACAAAATAGAGTTATTTCCAAGTGATACAACCAAGGATGAAAATATCGGTATCGGTAAAAATATCGGTATCTTGATTTTACGGAAATATCGATGGATATATCGATTTCGGTGGAAATATCGATTTTTTTTTTAAATATGAAAACTTTGTAAAAAAATATATCTAGTAGTTTATAGAATATTATAACTAACATTAATACATATAGAACTTAAATTTCAAATACAATGATATGTTTACAACAAATATAGAGATAAACTATTATATAAATGTTGTCTGTTATGATAATATGACAATTTTTACATGAACTAGTAATAACTTGAACTCCTGTGAGGTTCAAATGAATAAGATGACATGTCATCTTGATTCAAACAATATTGATATCATACTGGATGTCATCTAATAAAATTGAAGAGAATAAGATGATTTTCATATTAGATATTAACTTGGGTCTGGCTATCCACACTCCCAAATCTTCTAAACACATACCATTTTTTTTAAAAATGATTTAAAAAATTCAAAAAATAGTAAAATTCCAACTTTACCCTTATGAATTAAAAAAAAACTGAATTTTTTTTCCAAATTTCATCCCAAACCCGTCTGCTTACTTCTCCCTTTTTTTTTTCTTTCTTTCATTACTTAAACCTTGAATTTGTAAGGGGATAACGTATGAAAAATTATTCTATGAGTTAACAAACTATATAATAATCGTGTAAAAAGAACGAAAAAATAACAACAAATTTGGGACTCATTCGACCCTGGTTTGTCGAACACAAAGAGGTGTGTTCGACATTTTTACACGATTTCACACAATTATTATATAGTTTGTTAACTCATAGAATGATTTTTCATACGTCATCCTCTTACAAATTCAAGGTTTGAGTAATGAAAGAAAGAATAAAAAATAAAAACATAAAAAAAAAAAGAAGGGAGAAGCAAGCAGACAGGTTTGGGGAAGAAATTTGAAAAAAAATTCAGTTTTTTTTTTTAATTCATAAGGATAAAATTGAAATTTTGTCATTTTTTGAATTATTTAAATCAAATATAAAAAAAATGGGGTATGTTTAGAAAATTTTGGGTCGTGGATAGTCGGGCCCTATTAACTTTCCATGCAATAAATTCATAAAAAAAAGAAAAAAAATAATAATATCGCCGATATCGACACAAAACCGATATATCGACAATACACCGCAGTTTTATAAAGGGACTCACCGATATCGACATTTTACCAATATTTTACCGATATTTCCCGATATATCTCCGATATTTTGATGAAAAAAAAAAGTTGCGTATTATTATTTCGATAATTGAATTTGAGCTCGAAATTTTGTGAAATTTCATCCATGGATACAACAATGATATCAAAACTGTAAACTCAGAGGAAGAGAACAGATGGCACACCATTTTTTGTGTAAATTAGTGAACTAAGAGCTCTAATCTATGTTTTTTAGTACATAAAAACATACTATATGCAATACAAAATTCCATGAGAACATGTAATTTAGAACCCTAAATCACCGTATAATACTTCTGGCATTTGGTTTTGTCGTTGCCTCAATGAGCCTGTGCATCCATCTGTCTAGCATTCCTGACCATATAGATATATACAAGTTATAAAAATATATTTACGTTCGAAAGTTGTAAATTCCACAAAGGCATACACATCTGAACTATTTCTATATAGATTCGAAACCAAAAGGGTGGAACAAATAATTCAAATTCATCAATGTATTTTAGACAGTTTTAGCCCTTGCAGGCTATCAAGGATGCTTCAGCAAAGGTGGGATTTCATTCTTATGGGATTTAAATAAGTAATTTTGAAATCTTAAAATCTCAATATTCAATTTTCAAGACATGTAAACTTTCAAAGACAATCAGGGGAAACAAGAGCTGACCTGTCAAGGCAAATGTGCCACCAAGTACTGCAGAAAGACGTGTAATGAAGTGGAGAAAACTACGACGTTCTTCCCTAATGGTCACAGTAATCGGTGACAAGTCATACAAAAAGTACACAGCTGCATCAAAAATGCAATGTTGATCTCAGCACAGGATTGGTAGGAAAAGAACAGGCTCACAAGCATAAAAACCTTAAGTCTCTGGATAATGGAAGACTTACCAGGCCACGACCTATCAAAATCTTTAATCTGTGAAAAGTACTCAGTCACAGAGAATTGATTTGTAGGCAAGACTTCCTTTGAAATATACTTGTATTCAGTAGGAACAATCTACATTATAAGAAACACAAGAATTTCAAAAGGAAGAACTGAAACAAAATTGCAAGATGATGAAAGGTAACACTGTATAAACCAATAACACAACATTTCTGGAGTCTAACCACCACCAGAGAGAGAGAGAGAGATGTTAAGTCCGAAAAGTCATTCCAAGCTAAGACATAAAAAGCCGGTATCTGTACAAAATCATGCATAAATCCAGTCCTTTTATCGAAGTGTCATCCTTTACAGTTAAGTTTGGTATCTGACCATCAATGATTTTTTTATGACTAATCCTTTCAAAAGGAAAAGTAACCCTCCCATTTGTGCGAGGACATATATGAGTGAGAGGAGGTCAGCTGCAAAATGATTCAGATATGACTTCCTTGCAAAAAGAGATCCAAAGTTGATTATTTGCTTGGAATATAGGGTTAAGGAGGTCGGTAAGTATCACAGTAAGACTCAGAACTAAATAGAACCAAGAATGGTTGATACTTATCATATTGAATGCGATGTCTGAGGTCTTAATTTTATTGCCTTGTCAGTTTAAGGATACTGTGATATATTAATCCATCCAAAAAAAAGTTCTAACATTACATATCGCATGCCATATTTCACAGTTTCATGAAAAACACATGTAATTCAAACCTTTATGTAATACTTGAATGTTCCACTTGCTTCACGCAAAATTCGGGATGTGTCATCAAGTGGGTTATGTATTCCAGGATATTTGGGCCCAAACGACAAGTCATGAATTATATGACTCACATTGACATGAGAAGAACTTTCAAACATCTGCACATAAATGAAGATGGTGTCCAGATCATATATACATGGTAAAAAGTTCAAATAAAGAACTTGCACAATTAATATCAAACTCCAACAAACAAAACCATTATTAAGAAACACTACCATGATTTAAAAAAGGAGCACTGCTGCGCAGGCTTTGACATTATAATCAAGTAGAATTAGTGCTTAGCTTCCAAAAAAACACAAGAAAACCAAGGCAATGTTCCTTCTATTCTAAAAACCAGATGTTAAAAGATAGCATTCAGTAAATGCCACAACATGCCTTTATTAAGCTTAATTGTGGTGTGCATAAGCTGGACACTCAGTTGGATGAAATAATTTTTGGGAGTCATTATGGCGGATCTACCCGATCTCCAGTCTTCATTTAACATCAATAAATGATGACAGATTATTCACTTTTCATGCATTAAGAAGATTTAAAAACATAACTAGTAAGCATAACAATAAGGAAAAAATTCATAATACAATCTGTTCATCTATAAACTACTTGGCTTGTGAGGAGGGGGGGGGGGAGGGGGAGAGAGAGAGAGAGAGAGAGAGAGAGAGAGAGAGAGAGAGATTACCAAGCACATGATTAAACAACCCAAGTTTTTTGTGCCAATGATACCATATGGAGAAAATAAAGGAAATCTAGGGTAAGAGTAATCAACTTAAGTACCCAAATAAAAAAAGATACATTTAAAACACTTGCTCCCTATTTAGTTTCATTTTAATTAGGTCCATTCATTCTTTCAGCAGTACTCTGGAAACAAAAGACATATGTGATTTTCCCATTTCCTATCCAGAAGTCTCAAGATATGATGTTTAGATTCCACCCTTCTTTCAAAAATGAGATCAGAGATTATCCAACTCAAATATCGTAAGCAACTTGTAATACTTTTTAGTCAATGCTGACCTATTTTCCAGGTGTTGCGAAGTGTCTTTCTGAAATAAATTAAACCTCAGAATTTGCTAACTAAGAAATGTAAAGAAAATGAAATGAATACTGAGCGTCAGTAAACTCAACACAAGAACTATATTTTTCCATATTCACTGCATCCTTGCAGTGTTTATTTAGCAGCTTAAACTGCAAAATCAACATGCTAACTCAACAACCCATCGATGAAAGAGGGGAGACAAAAACATTTCCTGGTAGCAGTACAAGGATAAAGACAAGACAAACAAAAATGAAACTCCACATAGAATGTACTTTAAGAGTTTTAAGTTTTTGAAAGGTGTAATTCAGTCCCCATGGATAGAGGAAGATTCAAAGTGGATTCATAATAATCCACAAAATTACTACCAAATCTGATATCAAAAAACAATACTAGAAACAAAAGTGAACTTTTCAGGAATATACTTCCTTGAATTTGTTCATTATGCTCTTTGCTCAGGAATTCCGAAACTGCAATCCAATCTCGTGAAACACAATAAAGATCTTAATAACATCACATTTCAATCCATTTATGTAGGTAAATCTATTAATACTTAATTTTGAAGAAATAATTCGAAGTATTTAGCTTTGTTTTTACTCATAAACCAAGCATGTCAATTTTGGACAAAGAAAATAGAAAATTTAATAAATACAAGTAAATGCAACAGCTGACCATTTGTGCAACAAAAATGTTCAATCCATGGACTGAGATATGGAAGTTCCCAGCAACCCTTTGCACATCTAAAACACCATATACCTGCAACAAACGATGAACTAAATGAGGTTGAAGTGCTGAAACCAAGCAGAGGCTGCATATTGGATGCCTTCCTTTAATCACTACACTTGATTGTGAAATTAATAACAGAGTAGGGGCTCCACCCTGTAACTGTGCTTATTTACAACAATAATAACAATACAATTAATATATACTGCAGATGCATCCAATTTCCAAAAAAACTGAATTGTGTTGACAACAACTGCTATTACTACAATATAGACTATACTAACAATGACAATACCCACTACTCCATCCAATTTCCTAGCAAATATCAAAATAATTTCAACTACAACCACTACCACAAAAGGAAAATCCCAATTGTATTGACTACCACTACTATCATCACTCAATGACTAATGATAATAATGATAATGATAAATAATAATAACAACAGAGAAGGCAGGAGGTTTGAAGCAGACAAAAGCATACCCGACAACCTTCGCCATTAGCCAATGCATGCTTCACCTTCTTAATCATATTTTCAGCTTCTTCATCAAGGGTATGATGTACTTTAACAGCGGATTCCTCGTGATGATCTTTGTGGTCTGATCACCATGTTCATAAGAGTTTTGTTACAAATCATCATCTCATCTCAATGTTTACCCAAAGAAAATTCTACATATTACTAAAATGTAGGTCTACATAGATTACATTGAAATCATCATGTCTACGTATCAGCAGAACATCTAAAAACCTAAGCACATCCCTAGCAACAAAAATAAGGTCAGGCTGAAAGTCATAGCTTTTAAGGCAAGGATTCCATGAACAAATAGGATGACAGGTTATGACAACTAAAAAATTGAAGCACAAACTGAGTCCTAGCTACTGAAATAATGTTAGACTGACTACTATAGAAGGCAAGGACTCTATGGATAAAAGGGATAGCGGGTTATGGAGTCACAATTGTTGAAAGCAATTCAAAACCAGAGAGAGAGAAAGAGAACACTAAATACATTAATTGAAGCACAAACTGAGTGCTAGCTACAGCGATAATGTTAGATTGACTACTACAGAAGGCAAGGACTCTGTTACTAAGTCGCAGTTGTCAAAAGAAATTCAAAACGAGAGAGAGAAATAGAACACTACATACATTTCTCCATCACACTGTAATTCCCATTTTTGAATTGCCTAAGCTCTAAAGTTTGTGCTATAATTATTCCTGAGTCAGCTAATACCATAGAAAAGAACAAGTTGAATGAGCCAATTAACCATCAAATATCCATAAGATTTTTCTACCTTCAATACTTGTCCACTGATACTTTTAGCTACCCGCCCCAGCTGAAGTTCTAGCAGTCAAACACGCTCATAAGCAAAGGTTGCACAAGAAGAAATGATCAATTATGCTAAAATCTAACTCAGCTAACATACAATATGATTGAAATAGTTCAGAATAAACTACATCTGCAAAACCAATCAAAATTCACATATTCCTACTAGACATGTCACTTTAATAACCAACTAGCTATACAAAGCTCTAAGACTACAATACATAAAAATATCAAATATAATGGAGGTCTCAGCAAGGAAATGAACGAGGCAAAATTAAGTATTCTGGTTCTTGGAGGGTGTAATTTGGGTAGTGGGAGGAAAATGTAGAAATGTGTCTGGACATCTTGTTGAGAAAAATAATAATAGGATGCATTTTAGTAGACATTTCCATCTGTGGATGTCAACGGACTTTTTTTGTAACTGGAATATTAGTAAAGTCTGATGCTCGGACTCTCCAAAAATGAAGGAAAACTGAAGTCTGGCAGGTGTAATCTGGTGGGAGTGCGACATACGCACCATATCCTCCACCAGGAAATTGGATGAAGCTGTTTGTGGCAGTCCAGATCAACAGCAGATAGGCACCATTGAAGCGAGTTGGAGGTGACTGTAAAATATTATTGTGTTCTGGGTGAAGGAGAGGAGTTGTTGACAAAGCTAAATGAAATATGGAGGATTGCAGATTAGGGTGAAGACTCTGCAGCATCGTAATTCTGAAATTTTGGAATCTGTTTTAATTTTTAGGATTAGACTTTATATTGTAGTTGTAAGCCCACATGAAGTTAGTGTCTCTGCAGCGATAATTCTGTTTCAGAATCTGAATAAGGGTTAGAATAGATTAATACATCTGTTTTCCACCTAAGTTAAATGTATCTATTTAAATTTATTCTTATACAGCCATTTATGTTATAATCTGAAATCTCTAATTAAAATTACTATACATAAATATGTATAAATATATTGTGTTTGTATAGACATATTCCCACAACCATATCCTAATTTGGATCATTTTATCTGTGTCTGTGTATACTAGTTTTAAAAATTAACAAGTTGGACTACTAGATATGCACCAGTGTCGGACACCCATACCCAAGTCCAAGTACAATAGTTAGCAAGGTACAAAATTATTTCAATCTTGTAATGATTTATATGTATTTTGAATTTTTGACAGAACTTAGGAGAAGGAAAAGACTTGAGAAAATGAAACCCAAAATGTTTCAAGAAATGCTAACGAAAAGGCACACTATAAAGGGATCAGATTTAAAAAAAAAAAAAAAAATCATGATTCCATGAATCATGAAAAACCAAATACAGTCACAGATGAACTAACCATGGTCATGAGCAGCATGTTCTTTCTCGACAAGGTCGCTCAGGTACTCTGTCCCAATAATATGGCCATTACTATTCAAACGAAGCTGCAGAAACAATTAACTGTAAGCACACTGATTAAGGAAATGTCAAATATCACATACATGCCACCCCACCACCAAAGTGGGGGTGCAGGTGGGGAAGCAATTTAATTTGTTAACATATCATGTCCACCTGAAGTATGTCAACATTTGTATTTGCATTTATGTATCAAGTAATAAAAAAATGAAACATGCCTTCCATATATTTGTGTCAAGATCAACTTCATGCTTCCCAGACATATCAATTGCATCCACACTTAGAACTGCATAAAGTAGCATCAAGTTAAATAACAGGTGGATATGTGATTGCAATTGCAAAACAAGAGTTTCAGACATACATCAATTCAAATATTTTATTCAACTGAAGGTAAAGTAAGGACTAAGAAGAGGATATTGAAAATAGAATAAAAAGCTAACCATCACAAGGCAATGATGGGAATGTTACGTTGATATGGATTGGAAGTGTTTCTCCACGTTTTAAGTCAACAGACATCTGAAAAAGTAATATGTTACATAACAACCAACAAAGATAAATATAGGTCAAACTATTCCTGTCAAGGAAAAGACAAGGGAAAAAAGCAAAAGAATATTAAAATGATTTATAAAGTCAATAACCTGGTGTACAGTATATGTTGAAAGATAATAAGTCAACTCGTGCACGAACAAAGTTGCCATGATTACCAGTCCAACAATGGACACTGATACAGAACGTGAAAAGTTTAAAAGTTAGAAGTGCACCCATCATCCCTTCTCAAGAAGTTCATTTTACAACCATCACAGCATACAGTCAAATCTTGTCTCGACCCCACAGTTGAAATGTGAGTTGTCCCGACCCCACAGTTGACCACATTTACTTAACTGAAACTATTCATGATCATGAATGAACGGTATGAACCTATTCTCGGCTTGCAATATAAGATAAAACAAGAAATTCCAAGTACTCACTTGCTAATTTACAAGCTCTATTCAATTACAAGCTAAAGAAAGAAAAGGAATAGCACTAAGCACGAAAAGTTGTGAGACAGAAAATAAGAATCACGGATATAGTTAATACCATAAGCCGACCAGATGCACCCCTTGATAAAAGACATCATCAGTACCCAGAATTTATTTCATGGCTTTTTAGACCAAACTACAATAAAAAAATATTCATTTTCCCTATTTTTGTTGCCACTCAATGTCAAAATATCTAGCAAATATAACAATTAATTGACATAGTCGAGCTTGAATTTGTTCAAATATTCCCCCAACTAAAAATCCTCCATCTTGTGGCGCACACAATTTACAGTTAATCTTTCAATAGGAATTCTGGATTCAACAGCAAGATAGCTTCCATTGTTTCATGATCTTACTATACAGCAGCAAAACATGAAGCATTATACACTACGGAAGCTAATCAGAATTACAGATCAAGAAAAAAAGTAAATCAAAGTCCTAGTTTTTGAAAACAAAAAACAGGAAATAAAAAAGATTACCAAGGGCGCCAGATTTTGTCTTGAGAAGCAAATGGTCTTCAGCTCTCGGAAATGCGTCGAGGCTTTTCAGTGCTTGCTTCAAATTACCCATCTTTCTCCCTGCCTTCTATAATTCTGTAACCCTAATTTCCTTCTCAAATCAAGCAATCATGGAATCACCTCTCTGCAATTATAAATGAACAAAACAAGGAATTCAACAAACAAATGCATCATTCTGATTCTATATCGAAGAATTCTAAATTACGATGAAATTCACTAGGCGTCTTCAAATTTAGAGAGAGAGAGAGAGAGAGAGAGAGAGAGAGAGAACTGACCTGTGAGAGAGAGTTGGGAAATTAGAGGAACTAGAGAGAAATCGAAATCGGGTGCAGAGAGATTGAGAGAGGGGAAGAGTGCAATTGGGCAATCAGAGCAATTTGAGAAATTTCCGCCTGCAACTGCAACGAGCCATACCAAAGTAATCAAACTGAGATTTAAAAAAATAGAAAACAAAGAAAAAGAAAAAAAAGAAAAAACAAATTACGGGCCAAAGACAAGAGAGCCGACCAACAAGAGTAGTCCACTGTCTTCAAACTCCCAACACCAACCCTTTTTTCTTTTCAAATAATAATGAACACCCCATCCGATTAATTTGAGGATGATAACTCTAGTCTTTATAATTGTTACCATATAAATTATGTAATGTATATAATTGATCTGATTTTGAAGTTAAGAGCACTTATCTCACTAAGTATTAATCAAGAAATAACTGTTTCGACCTCTCGAAATTGCTATCACGTAAATTGTGGGATAATTAGTAGCCCCTCATTTATTATTGAGCTGTCTCGAGGCACACACATTACTTATATTTATAGTCAAATAATATTGAAGTCACAAAATATTATACATAAAAAGTTGATAAGTGTTATGTTATGCATATTTTAGCATGGTGTTTTAGTACCCTTTGATGTGATTTAAGTGCATTTTAAAGTGATTTTAATTATTTTCGCATATAAGTTGCATTTAAGGGCATTTTAAAGGATTTAGTGTTTTTGAAGAAGAAAAGTGAACGTTTTGATGTCAACCTATCATGTGGGAGTCAAAATCACTTAAAACCACGAGAAACAAAATTTAAACTACTTGAAGATCGTAAGATTTAAGTTATATGAAAAACTGAGCCGCGCAGGTGTGGAAGAAAGACATCTCTCAAAAGATACAAGTTCAAATTCAATAATTCTTATCTCTCTTTTCAATTCTCTCCAATAAAGCAGAAAATTAAGAGAAAACGGAAATTGTGTAAAGATGTTATATTTTCATCATGACAAGGCTCTAGTATTTTGGGCATAACTTATTATAAAAAAAATTCCATTTGATGAAATTTGTAGCATTGTAAGACTAAATTAAATAGATACACCTAACATGAAGCCAAATTAGAACAGAAAATGGGTAAAAATAAGGTTGAAAATCGGCGCATGGTCGTGATTTTATCCTCAGATATAGCCATGTACGGCTTTCATGGTCTGATCGTGTGTGAGAATAATTCAAGCATAGTTCTGTAGTGGGGCACGGTTTGGCCGTGTCATAGGACTCGGACCATGCCCTAATACTCCTCACCTAGAACTCAATTTTTGTCAAATTTGCTAGTCCTACTTGACTTTGAGACCTTCGAACTCATATATAAACTAAAATCTAATAAAGGAAGGTACCAAGACTTAGACGACCCACACATAAGAACATATTTTAAGGCATTCGGAGGAAGGGATCAAGAATTCAAAGATGTAAGAATCGGAAGATGTTGACTTTCTTTAGATTTTTTTATTTCTTCCCCTTTTTAGTTAGATTTTTCTAGTTTAGATATTATATTATCAAACTTGTCTATGAGATTTTTAATATCCATACCCAGCTAATTTTCTAGGGTTTCTAAGATTGCAAGTAGTTTAATTCGAATCTTGATGGATCTTTGATTTTCTTAATTCAAGTTCATGGTTTTGAACCATGTTAATGTGTATGATTTGTGTTCTTGTTCGGTTATGTGATCAGTAATCGAACATGTTTTAGTAATTGAATCGAAATTCAGAAGATGAGATTTAATTACGGAACAGTAAACACATGACATGTTTGTGAATTAGATTAATAGATTAATGAACTTATGTGATTTGATTTCATCCTATGTGTTTTTCGAGTTATAATTTGTTCATCAAAATTGGATTTATTGAGTAGGGATACCTTTGGTGACATTTAATCAACTGATTAACTAGCTTAGAAGAGTGGATAATTTGATTTTTGTGATTGCTCATAAAAGGCGATTAGCTGGTGAACTTGGATTGGTACATAACTAAAGGAGAATTGGATGAATTCATGTCATAGAAAGTATTTTGCTTTATCTTGAATTTAGTTGTTTGTATGGGATTGGTACATAACTAAAGGAGAATTGGATGAAATCATGTCATAGAAAGTATTTTGCTTTATCTTGAATTTAGTTGTTTGTATGTGAGTCATCGTAAGTTTAGTTATAAATCTAAAAACTTGTTTTATTCGGTTGTTTAAATAGAATTGAGTGTTTGATTTGAGTAATTAATTAATTAATTTAGTTTTGAATCACTAGTGGAATAGACTTTGTTCACTATTTCTACAGTTTACAATATACATTTGCGGGTAGCTAAAAGCATATCCAGCAGTCTGCACTACAGTAGTGCAGATTAATATACATTTGTGGGTAGCTAAGAGCATCTCTAGCCGTTTGTACTACTGTAGTGTAGAATCTGCATTACTATACTGTAGTGCAGTGTTTCATCTCCAACAGTCTGCACTAAATTTTACACAAAAAAAGAATATTTCATATTATTTCTAATTAATAATTTATTTAATCATATTTTTAAAAATTTATTATAATTGGATAACATATTTACACATGTAAACATTATTTAATATAGTTTTAACCTTTTGTATTTTAAATTTAATAAATAAAAATTAATATTAACATCATAAGCTAAAACCTTTGTAAATGAAAATAAAAGTTTTAATTGGGTATAAAACAAAACCAGCCATATCTAATGGGCCTTGGGGGCACTGGGTCATTAACCCACTAAAATGATATAAAATGTAAATCCAAAAGACAAAAAAAAATCTAGCGCAAAACAGTTTGATGCTACAAGTAGCACGACACTGTTCGAATCTTCAGAGCAGTGCCGAGTGAGGCGCCCTGTTGGGAGGATAAAAATGGTGCCCAGCTCTAAAGTAGAGCACTGCTTGGTTGCTCTAAAGAAATTTAGTTAACAAAAATAAAATAAAATAACCAAATAATTAGAACAAAAATTGAAATTAGTTTTTCTCGATGTGATTTCTTATTCTCAAAGTGTTTTTATCCATCCTTGAGTCATTATCTATATATATATTTATTTATTTAATAACAAGAAAGTTTGGACAAAATGGTAAATTTCTTTTTACAAAAACTGCTCATAATCTAAATGTTAGATATATATAAAAAAAAAAAGTTATTGATCCTCTTGCAAGTGTTACTGATCTTTCAAAAATTTTATCTACCTATTTAATAATAAGAAAGTTTGAACAAAATGGTAAATTTGCTTTTTACAAAAACTGCTCATAATCTAAATGTTAAATATAAAATTATAAATTAAAAAAAGAAGTTAGTGATCCTCTAGCAAACAGTTAGTGATCTTTCAAATGTTTTTTATCTTAATATATTGCCAAAGCAATCGGATCGGCTGTAGGAAGGCCACACTCCGAGGTTAAAAGATGGGTGTAGGAAACAAAAGACACAATCACAGACATGTGAGTGAGTTTTGATCTTTTTGGATAGGTTGTTGATAGTTATAGTTGTTTGACCACTACTACTTAAGAGAATGAATGAATTAATTCCATTGTCTTTAGTTAAGAGATGAATGTTTGGATTCATGATTCATGTGATTCTCTCTTCACCCCTCCTTTCTAGATATTGTTCAGGTTGTTTGGAACATTCCTGTGCAAGAAACTAAAAATTATGGAAAATAGCCTTAAAAGCCTAAACTCAGCTCACTTTAGCAAATTTCAACTTGACCAAACCCTGCTACATCTCTTCCCCATTGATCCCCACCTCCTTAACCAATGTCTCGTTTTAGAAAAACAAAGTTGTCTTCCTCTCTTATACTGAAATATATTTCCTTTCCCAGAAAGCTAATCAAAAGAAATCACCTCATCAGAAGGCAACTCTCCTCCATCACTCTTGAAAATGGCAACATATTCTCACAATCCTTTGTAGATTCCTTCGTTGGCCTTTTTGTTTCGAAGATCCGAACTTCAACTTTTGACAAATCAATCATCCATAATGGCCCATGCTTAAACCTAATGCAAAACTCTGCTCTTCTCGAACCTATCTCTCCAGCCATGATCAAAGCTGTTTTGTATGATATTGGGCAAGACAAAGCCTCAGGTCCGGATAGGTACTCTTTGGCTTTTTTTAAGAAATCATCAAGTGTGGTAGGTGGTGATGTTTGTAATGTCGTTTCTAAATTTTTTCTAACAAAAAACTTTTAAGGCAACTTAATCACACATTTATGCTCTAATACCAAAAAGTGATCACTAGCTCTCCACCAGTCTTCAATTTTCTGTCTATTTCTTATTGTAATGTGATCTATAAAATCATAACTAAAATCATTGCATCAAGACTTGAATCTGTTTTACCCTCTCTTATTGACCCTGCCCAGGCTGCATATATTAGTGGCCGAAACATCACAAATAACATCTTCCTTGCTCAAGAAATTATCAGACAATATGCTAGAAAACTCATCTTACCTAGATGTACCATCAAAGTGGATCTTAAAAATGTTTATGATACAGTCTCTTGGTCCTTTTTTGCATGATGTTTTATACTCATTGGGGTTCTTAATTTCTATTTTTGAAGGCAAAAGAGGGCTTAGGCAAGGTGATCCGATGTCCCGCCCCTCTTCATTATTTGCAAGAAATTTTTCTTAAGATTGATTAAGACAAGAACACAACACTCACTTTAATTTTCACTCCTAGTGTGGTGAATTGGGAATTTCACATCTTGTCTTTGCTGATAATTTAATGCTTTTTACTGGAGGGGATTTTCTTTCGGTTAAAATTTTACGTGATTGTTTGCATGAATTTAAATTTATTTCATGTCTTTATATTAATTCATCTAAATCATGCATCTTTACTACTGGAATTCAGGGTTGTGATTTAGATAATATACTTGATCTTCTTGATTTTCCCTTGGGTACTTTACCGATAAGATACCTTAGTGTACCACTTGTTGGGCAAAAACTAAATGCAACCCATTATGCCCCTTATTTGATCGCATTATTGCATACATTAACTGTTGGATAGCAAATTCCATATCATATGCAGGCAGACTTCTCCTAATCAAATCTGTTTTCCCAGAGGTTGAATATTTTTTGCTACAAATTTTTCCTCTCCCACGAAATGACATTAATCACATCTACCGATTGTGTAGAGTCTTCCTTTAGGGTAAGAAATTTGCTCTCATTGCTTGAAAAGATCTTTGTCTTCCTCTTGAAAAGGATGGACTTGGTATTAGGGATGTTCATGCATAGAACGAATCATTACTTTGTAAAATCTTGTTGAATTTTCATCTTAAAGTAGACTCTCTTTGGGTTCGTTGGGTCCACTCTTTTTATTTCAAAAATCAAAATTTTTGGGATTGGAATGCTTCAAAAAATGTTTTCCATCTTTGAAAGAAAATCCGTGAGATTAGAAATGACTTAAAAGGCATTATAGGAGATAATGTGGTTGTCATTCAAAAACTAATATCTATCTCTTCCTCCAACGGTTTAATCTTTGTTGCAGCATATGATATTTTTCGTAGGCATGGTACTATTCAATTCTGGAAAACAAAAGTTTGGAAGAACTTCATCCCTCCAAAATTCTCTTTTTGCACTTGGCTTGCTATAAAAGGAAAAACTTGCTAGTAAGGATATACTGTCCTCTTGATACTAATCTTGTTTGTGTTTAGTTTTCTCAGAGCCTCGAATATGTCCCTCACTTGTTTTTTGAATGCAGCATATCTAAAAGATTGGAGTTCAATCTGTTCATGGCTCTCCATCAATAGATCGATGTGTACTATAGCAAGTGCACTAAAATGGATCAAAAAGGAAAAGTCCGGTGACGTGCTTGACAAAGCAAGAAAATTGGGTGTTGTCCTCACAGTCGTCTCAGGCGTGTGGTTGACTGGAAAGTGTTCTTAGCAACTGAATTGTGATTGCAGGAGAACACGCACCTCCTCACATCTAAAAACACAGTGAAAAACATGGCTGCATTAATTAACATGTTTTTGTTTTAGTTAATCACATGATTATATTAACTAGTGTAGATGCCCTCACACTTGGCAACCTCACATTACTTTTACAATAAATATGGCTAATTAATAATTTCAAAATTTATGTTGCTGAGGAACATTACTAAATAATATAGAAATGTGAATTAAATTTATCTAAATAACACATATTAGGCTTCAATGATAGAAATTATTTATATATTTGAGATTTATAAATTTAAAACTTTAGAGAAAAAATATAAATAAATATGATGAGTGAATTGAATAATATAATAATTATTTTTACAAATAAATAATTATTTAATTATATTATGCTATATTTAATTTTAAATTAAATGATATATATTACACAAATCAAAATTTTAATTTTATTATATAAATAATATTTAATTTTTTTAAACTTTACTAAATTTAATTTATTTTCTTATAAAATCCGGTGTATTATGGGATACCTGTGCTAGTTAAAAGAAAAATTCCAACACACTTAAACAACACGTCGAAGTACAACTGTTGACAGAAGATCAATTTTCCCTATGTAATATGTGCTTTATACCACTTTCCCGCTGCATAATTACCGCCGCTGGCAATTGAAAAAGAAAAAAGAAAACAAAAACAAAAAAATCACCGCCGTGAATTCACCGTCGACGGAAGCGCCGCCTCTCCGCCGCCGTGTTCAAACCAACCATTAATGGCCTCGATCAATTATTAGGAGATAATTTTTGTACAAATCGAAAAGGTGGTAATAAAATAATTTAAAATAAAGAAAAGAGCAGCGCACTCAGCTCCATTTTTCAACTCCTTTCATTTGATAATATTCTCTTTCCACTTTACCAAACCTAATCCTCTTCCCACCTGTGGAATTCAATTCTCCTTTTTCAAATTTTAATTGAATTATATTCTCCTGCGAGTTGGATAGTTGCCTCGTCCTTCATTTGCTCAGAAGAAATTATTTAACTATTGCAATTTGAGAAGCTGAATACAGCAGGATCGTGTATCGGTTGCTAATCCAAGCAATAAATGGTGGCAAAATAGTGATTGAAGGGGGAAAAATGGTGGTGCGAAAGGTGGGGAAGTATGAGGTGGGGAGGACGATTGGGGAAGGGACATTTGCGAAAGTGAAGTTCGCTCAGAATACAGAGACTGGAGAAAGCGTCGCAATGAAAGTTCTCGATCGCTCCACCATAATTAAGCACAAGATGGTCGATCAGGTTGTTTACTTGTTTCTATGCTTTGTTTTCCATTGTTGCTCATTCTTCAGATTTGAATTTTCCTGAAATTGGGTGCAAGTGCGTGATGATTCTGTTTTTCGTTATTATTATTATTATTTTTGATTGGTATTGGTTGAATTTGAGATTGATGTGAAAGCAATCGGTTCAGCTAGTAATGGAAGGTTTGGTTGAATTGAGCTATATGAAAAAGTTCACTAGGAGCTGTTACTTATCTTGTGGGATTAGATTTTTGTATTAAGTTTGAAGTTTTTATTAGTTGATGAAGTGAAGATCGAAAGGTTGAAGTACTTTTGTTCAGAGGATTTGAATTGGATCATGCTAGAATTTGTGAAGGGATCATTAGATGATTGGTATTGAAGTATCAAGATTTTTAGAATTCCTTTGAAGATTATGCATCTTCTCCCAGATGCAACATTATTTATCATGCAGTTAATAGCTATATTACTTATTCATATATCTTGAAAATTTTGTTTTTCATTTTTATACTGCAGATAAAGAGAGAGATATCTATTATGAAACGTGTTAGACATCCATATATTGTTCGTTTACATGAGGTATGGCCAAAACATAGACTGCTAAGAAGCTTTGTAGTTCTTGATGATGTTTAATTCTATTGTTTTTGCACAAATGTCAATCGTTTGGAATTTTCTGTATCAGGTTATAGCAAGCCGTACAAAGATCTATATCATATTGGAATTCATCACAGGTGGTGAATTGTTCGATAAAATAGTGAGTCCCTTTTCCTAGATATTTTGCACTTTGAGAAAGATTTATTCTGGTATATTCAGAGGGCTAGTGTAGTTAGCATGTGACATATAAGTGTCTCGTGCAGGTTCACCATGGGCGACTTGGTGAAGCTGAATCTAGAAGATACTTCCAGCAGCTAATAGATGGTGTGGATTATTGCCACAGTAAGGGAGTCTATCACAGAGACTTAAAGGTATTCAATGGATGACTTATGAAACAGAAAACTTACATTTTTATTTTTCGAAACTGAATATCTACTACCTTTTACTGTTGCAGCCTGAAAATCTATTACTTGATTCCCAAGGAAATCTTAAAATCTCCGACTTTGGGCTTAGTGCATTGCCTGCAGAAGTAAGCATTTGTTAAGGTTCTGTAAATTATACAATGATGTAAAAGGTGCTAATGACAATTTTTGTCAATAGGGTGTCAGTCTTCTCCGAACAACTTGTGGTACTCCTAATTATGTTGCACCAGAGGTAACTTATGTAGAACTTTTCCTTTGAAGTTCAATATCTGTACATTAAGAAGAAAATATCACTTCTGTTTATTTGGTGCAAATTCTAGGTTCTTAGTCATAAAGGCTACAATGGTGCTTTGGCGGATATTTGGTCATGTGGGGTCATCCTTTATGTACTGATGGCTGGGTACCTGCCATTTGATGAGCTTGATTTGACAACATTGTATGGGAAGGTATTCAACCATAATCTTGTAACATGGAAGCACCTCATGTATACGAGAGTTCAACAGGAAATTATTTATTTAATGTTATAACTTTTTCAAATACCTTATGCAGATTGAAAATGCGGACTTTTCATGCCCATCCTGGTTCCCTGTTGGAGCGAAATCCTTGATCCACAGGATTTTGGACACGAATCCTGAAACTGTTAAGTATTGTTCTTTGATGAGAATCAGAATGCTTCACGTTTTTCCTCTATTTTAAGTTGAATCAGTAATGGAAAGTCAAAATATATTTTTGGAAGTGTCTTCATGGCCATCTTTTTCTCATTGAAGAGGTCATTCTTAGGTTGCCTAAATTTCAGCATTCAGTGATTCACCATAATAATTATTAGTGTTTTGATTGCCTATTTGGCTTTTGCATCCACCATGTACTGAAGTGGGCAACTTTCTGAGGTCGTTAATCGTTATGCTTCAATCTGTATAGTACCTAGTGTTCAATGGTATCACTGATGATTGTATTGAAGAAAGTTTTGGAAAGATAACATAGTACTGGAACTCAACCTATTATCCAAAGAATTTGGAATTAACTGATTTTTTTTTAAACACGATAATTTGCTTGGCCCTAACTCATCTGGTGCGGGGATGATTTTGTGCAGCGCATTCGAATTGAAGAGATCAGAAATGATGAGTGGTTCAAAAAGAATTATGATCCTGTCAAACTTGCTGAAGCAGAAGACTTTGATTTGGATGATGTTAATGCTGCGTTTGATGATCCAGAGGTCAGTGAGACTTTAGTACTGGTTTTCAATTTTCAGGAATGCACTAACAAAAAAACATATTATTTGTTTTTGTTTAAATAAAATACCTGAATGTGTTGAAGTGAACCTTTTTTCTTTATAACCATTACCTCAAAATTTACCACATATGCATACCTATTGGGTTACAAAATAACATTTATGGAATGTTGGTTTTTTTTTTTTTATGATTCAATGCCTCCTTTTTCTTGAGAATAATTTTCTTTTCATGGATATTATGGAAATGGTATAACTGTATTCAAGGTTTACTTAGGAGTGGATACATTGCAAATTTGGTCCCATAAGTTAAGGGGATCGCACTTTCATTCAGATAATTTTAGAGTCTAGCGAATTAGCCAATGATTTAAAAATGTTTAAGCAAATTTAGGACCTGAATTTCGTTTTTGGAAATTTCACGACACTTTGGGGAACTCCGGCGAGTTAAGCCGATGTGACACAGTTTTAGCTGATGTGATGGCTTGTGTTGTGACTTGGAATTCAAGTGACAGATCATTAAATACAACATTTTAAAGTAAAAAATATATTTAAATAATTGTAAAAATCATCAAATATAACCTGAAAAAAAAAATATGAACTTTTAAAAGTATCAAAATATTATTTAAAATTGGTTTAGAAATCAAAATTAAATAAAACAATAACTTACAAAATACAAAAATTCTATAATTAATCTGTATATTATTAAAAAATCTCAAAAATATCAAGATAAGAGTCTGGATAATTAAATAAAAAATTGAATAAATTCTAAAAAATTTGCAAGTTAACATAAAAATAATAAGCAAAATTTGATTAATAATAAAAAAAAAAAATATCATAAAATTCTTAATATTATTTAAAAATCTAAAAATATAAAAATGAAATTTGAATGATTTTATAATAATCTAAAATATTTGAACAAAAGTCTAGTAGGTTTAGGTGCAGTGGATAGGGTTCCTGAGACAACGGTGTGTTATGTGATTTTGTTGAAGAATTGTAGTTACAATGTTATAAATATTTCTAATTTTTTGAATATTGTTTAAGATTTTATTAGTTTTTAATCCAATTATTCAAATTTTGATTTGATAGTTTTAAACTTTTAAATACTATTGACATTTGTTTTTGAAATTTCATAATTCTAGAATTTATCATATAGATTTCATTTATTAGTTTTATAATAACTAATATACTTTTAGATTTTAGGGTTAACATTTAACAAAAAAAAAAAAACTGAAGTATGATCCTTTTTTGCACAGTGCAAAGTAAACTTATATTTTCCTTCAATTATACGCCAAAGTCCACACATTTTTTATTTAGCAACCTCAACCCCGTTTTTGATATCTTTTTAGGCCAACATTGAATTTTATGTTCTGTTTTCTCTAACCAAAATACATGAAACCTATGCCAAAATAGTCAACAACTCGAACTAAACGAAATCCCCAAATCAATTTTATGATTTCCATTGGTTCAAGCACAATTTGAGGAAAAATTGAATGAAAGTTTTGATTTTGATGAGAAAAGTGATTAGAAAATGGGCTTAGATTGCAAAGTGAAAAACACGTGGACTTTTGGGTGTAGTCAAAGAAAAAGAATGTTGCAAAGTGCAAAAAGGGTCATATTTCAGGTTGTTTTTTATTTTAACCATAGATTTTTATATATCAATTCAGATTATACGTTTTTTTTTTAGTTTGTGTATTTTTAGAATTATTATTAAGATTTTATTATTATTGTTGTTATTATTATTATTATTATTGATGTTGTTGTTGTTATTATTATTATTATTATTATAATGATTTAAACTATTTTAGTTTTATTTGGTGGTTCTAAATTTTTTTTAAATATTATATGTTGTGATTTGGCACTTGAATCCCTATCAGCAACACAAGATACCCCACATCAGCGCAAAGTTCGCCACATCAACCTAACTCGCCGTAGTTCCCAATGTTCTGCGATAAGTGTCCTGAATTTGTCAAAATAAATTCAAATAGTTCTAAAATAACTTAAACTTATTTAAATTATGGGACTAATTTTCCGGATCCTATTCTTATGGGATTGAAAATGCAACCCTCCTAAACTTATGTGACCAAATTTGCAATTTACCCGGACTTTGGATATTGGTCAGCGACTCAGAGTGAAAGGCTGCTTGTTCTTAACAAGTGGGGTAGTTCCCCCACCCCAACAGCGATGCATCACTTTTCATTTTGAATATTAGTTTTGCAGTACTGGAAAATTTTACTTAAATGATAGTTTGTTATCACTTACCATATCATAAAATCTGGTGTGGAAGTTTTGTGCTGGCACTCTTTGGGATTTCATTGCTGATATCATTTCTCTTCATTTTTCTTTGAGTTGAGGGATGAGATTGGATTATGCAAATATGGACAAAAAATATTGATAAGTTTTACATGGATATTATGGAGTTCTCTCTAATAAACCTTGATACAAATCTTTAAGAGAGAACCCCAGCCCTGAACCTATTTTCTTCATTTGTATGAGTAAAAGCAATTGGTTATTGGGAAAAATATTATCAACCGTCACTGCCCATGATATTGTTAACTCAAGTCTTCCTGCTGAGAATGCCTTTAGGGAAGTGTTTGTAGTTTCCGATCCCACCATTGTGGTTATTTTCACTTTACTTACTATTGAAGTCTAATTAATATGTGGACAGTTTTGTAATGGATTTGTTGAAAACATATAGTGTAGTTTTCCCATTCAGAAGTGGCTTGAGAGGTAGACCTCTTTGTTTTTCAATCAGTATTGCAAGTCACAATCTAAAGTATTTGAACTGTCTATTTATTCTTATTTCAAATCTTGTTCAGTTAGAATCTGGGTAAGAAGTAAATGATATTCTTGCATGTAAAGTATGATGATAAAGGCCTGAGTTTATCTATAGAGTTTTATGTGCAGTCAACATATTGCTCCTTTCTGTATGTTATTGAGAGATTTGCTTTGTTTGAAGCACAAAGTATTGATTTCTTTTGTAGGAAGAATTACCTAATCAGCAATGTGGGAATGATGATATGGGCCCTCTGGTTCTCAATGCATTTGATTTGATTATTCTTTCTCAAGGGTTAAATCTTTCAGCATTGTTTGATCGTAGGCAGGTAATTCGATCATCATCTCGCTCTAATTTGTTATTTAATCCATGCTCTATCTGTTAAAGTGTTCTATCCAGTACCTTGTCTTTCTTGAAATATATAAATGATATTAAGATGCTGCAATCTCTTTTACATGTTATTAACTCATGCAGCTAGTTCGATAATGCAGTAATTACTGAATATCGAAACGAGTATTTAATATTTGGCCTTCTTAACAGGATACACTGAAACATCAAACGCGGTTTGTTTCACAAAGACCAGCCAAGGTTGTTTTGTCAAGTATGGAAGTTGTTGCACAATCAATGGGTTTCAAGACACACATTCGTAATTATAAGGTAAAGAGGTTACTGTTGGAAGTTCTACTTAGTTTCTGTATTCTAAGAAATGTTCATTTTTTATTGCTTTTTATATGCAACGACAAATTATCTGGCCCCTGAATTTATTACCGTATTGTGTAGATGAGAGTTGAAGGTCTTTCCGCAAATAAGACTTCACATTTCTCCGTAATTATGGAGGTAAGTTAGTTTTTACGCATCCTTCCTTCCACTCGTTTCTTCACCACCTTAAATATCCCACCATTTCTTGAACAGATCTTTCAAGTTGCACCAACATTCATCATGGTTGACATTCAGAAAGCAACTGGAGATACTGAGGAATATCTCAAGGTATTCGTTTATTCTGAGTGAAACAGGATTGCGAGAATAGTTAGTCATTGCATTCTATTATTCATGCACTTTTTCTTGCAGTTCTACAAAAACTTCTGTAACAATCTCGATGACATTATCTGGAAGCCACCCGATGAAATGTCCAAATCGAGGGTTACCAAGACCAAGAGTAAGAGGAGATGATCTTGCATTGTGGAGGCCATACCCATGTTAACTATCTTCTTCTTCTTCTTCTTCGTAGAACTAATATTGCTTAGCTTGCACGATAGTGAGAAGAGTCGAGATGAGCTGTAGACAAGATACCCTTGATTTTTGTATGTTGTGTAGTAAAGTTTTTTTTTTGCTAATGTAACAACTTCTTGCCCCTTATAACGCATGTGATATCCTTCACTCTTATACTAGCAGGGGGAACTCAAAGTATATACACCTTTTCTTGTATTTTTGGATTCCATGGTGTGTAGAAAATATGCGTAATCTTTGTAATCTTTTCTTGTATTGATGCAAAAGAGAGAGAAATATATCAATAGAGAGAAGAGTGGAATTCTTATTTGATATCTTCAATCTCGATGTTCAATATTATGGACGTAAAACTGAATTGATTATTTATAGATCTCCAAAGGCTGCAACGAAGTGTTGTATTCCATTCAAAAGATTGTGATTATGGATTCTTCTTGTGATTCTTCATGAAGTGTTGTGTTCCATTCAAAAGATTGTGATTTTGGATTCTTCATCTTGTGATTCTTCATGCTCCACCAAAACGTATTTCACCAATCATTTGGTGAAACACATTTTCATTTTAAATTGATTACTTTTTTCATTTTAAACCGAATCTTGGTGGCAACGCTTCACCATTTTTCTCTGTCAATTCCCTTTCTTCTCTTTCTTTCTTATGCGTGTATATATATTTATATGTTGATGATATATATTTATATTTATATATAACAATCCCCATATATTTACGTAATATAATATTGATAATAATAATAATAGTATAACTCAAACTCGTTTACATAATGAATAGGCATGAAGTGGACTTCGCATTTAACTTATAATTGAATATGGTACACTTTGCTAATATATTTCAATATGTATGATTCATTTGCTCCTTTTATTTGGGTACGACCTACTTAATATTGGTCCTTTTTTTTTTTTGATTTATATCATTAGGCTAAAAATTTAGGTATACTATGAGTCTTGTTTTGTATCATGGTGTTAACAAGTACTCCAGATGAAAATAAGTTGTGACTCATAACTTTTTTCAAATGTTGTTTTTTTTCCCCTTCAAAATTACATAGCATCCAACATGACACATTTACTGGATACATGAACTCTGCTAGTCAAGAAATAGAATTGTGAACCAATTTGTAATAGTTGACAGACATGTAATATATATATATATATATAAAATTTTCTTTTTTTTGCTAAATTTAAAAAATTATGATTAAATTGTAATTATTTATTTATTTAAATGAGTTGGGAGAGTGGAGGAAAAGAAGCCGGTGAAGATTAGAAAACGGAGGTGATTTTACACATGATTTATTCTCATAAAAAAGATAGTATAGTGAGAGGAATTTATACCTCAAATGAAACACATTAGTATGCACAACCTATACAGATCCATTACCCATTATTATTTTCCATAAAACATTTAGATACTACAAACACGTGAGGAAATTTTTGGAGTAAGGGTCTTAACCTTTCATCACACACACTTTCCTTAGCCACTTTAGTTGTAGAGATCATACACAAACAACCAAACAAAACCCATTTTTCCTTCTTGTATACCTTATAAAATTGTTTTTCTGGTTATCATCTTTAAAAAAAATATCTGATTCAAGAGAGGAACTAGACAACTCATGTTGGGGGACTCGTTGGCTTTGTGACGACTAAATTACCATAAATGAGTATTTTAACACTCAAATAAAATAAAATAAAAATTTAATGTAATATATGTATATGGATAATTAAATTAAAAAAAAAAAAACTTTGCGAGGGCTAAAGCCCCACATGACATAAGGAGGCTCTGCCCCTGCTCTGGTTGTATGTTTTGTAACATCACTTCTTGACCATCTTTATAAAATCTTGTAGTACTTTTCTTTAAATGAAAAGTTATTGACTTCAATCTTCTTAAAAAGATATTTGGAATTCCTCTTCACTTGTTTGCTCTTCTATAACAACTTGAACTTCTAAATACATGGTCATTTCTTCTGTAGGAATTACCACTTTTAATTTCTTGAACTGGTGATAAGTATCATCACAATTGTAATAAAGAATAACCATATTAAAATAATCATATTAGTGTCATTTGATAGTCACCTCGACTTCTTTAAGAGAGAATGCTAACATTATTAGAATTGAGAATAATAATTTGATAATTTCAAATCTGAATTGATAAGTTACATTTTTAAAACCTCACATTAACCAATATATATAATTCGGAGGCCTTAAACTAATAAAATCTCATTAACCATTTATTTACATGCCTCTCCAATCCTTACTTGCAACCACTTATTTGTGGTCCTCGCACTATCAAGCTACTATCTATCACATTGTTGTTACCACTTGCTAAAACAAATTAATGAACTCACTCATTTCCTCTACAATAATCCCTTAAATAATTTATTTATGGGTTCGTTCACAATCTTCACAACTCACCTCATTTATCAATTAGGTTAAGAAAACAATAATTAATTTGATATATTATAAATTAAAAATAGATATAAAAATGACTAAATTAATATTGAACTAGGAAATTAACATATAAAAATGATATAATTTGAACATGCAATTGGTTAATTCACAAATAAGCCACATATTGCCACATCATTATCTTTCTATCTCTAAGCTTGAGCTATAGTTTGGAAACAAATTGTTTATTTTGTGGGAATCAATCCCAACCCCAATGAGGTTGTCCTAACAACAGTTGCACCATAGTACCATGGTTGTTTGTGAGTTATTTAGAGAGAGAAAGATGAGAGAGAGAGAGAGCCCATTGCAGCCCATAGTTTTGGCCGCAATCTGGAAACCACTAATTTAGGATAACAATGATGATGAAATCATATCATCTAAATCACTACAAACCCTTCATTTCAATCTCTCCTTCACAAATACATTCATTCGCAATCTCAATCTATTATCCCATTACCACAACAAAAAATAAAATAAATTAAGATACAATTATCCTCCACAAAGTTAATTAACAATTGAACGATTCTCAAATTTAATTGCTACACACATCTTCCTCCATATCCTGCATTCCTCACCAGTGCCTGCTTTATATCTTCCGAATCCAAAACTCCCCTCTTCTTCAAATCCTGCCAAAATTTAAGTAAAATAATAATATTATTAACAAGAAATAAATAATTAAAAAAAAAAAAGTGTATATGAACCTCAGAGCAAGAAGCTTGGAGTGCGAAGTCATTGAAGCAACTAATAACACAGTGCTGAATTTCAAGGCCTAAAGCTTCAAGTGTGGTCACTGTTGATAGCAACAAACCAGGCTTTCCACCACAGCATATCTCGATTCTTGTGTCTTCATTTCTCCTCTCCACCTCAAACTGCACCCAATTATTTATCCTTTTTTATTATTATTATTTAAATCAGTCTATTTTTCTTCTCATCTATATTAATCTTGATTATATTATCTTCACTTAATCAACAAAAAAAAAAAAAAAACATTTCCTTATATGTGATTTTAACAAAACTTGTTTAAAGTTGTCAAAGCATTCATTGCGTTTAGGTTAGGTTACAAATGGAAGTACATATTCGGAATTTCAAAGTTGTCACACCATTAGCCACGTATACTTTGAGGCTGTAATAATACAAAAATTGAAAAAATGACCCATCAATCAGACATGCTACACTTTTGACCATCAGAAAATCCACATGTGTTTTGATTTGCAACACTACCTAAAATTCGTATCTTTTTCACAATTTTCAGAATGTCCTTTTAAAATTTCAACTCGGACCCAGAAAATAATAATAAAAAATTATTATTTTGTGGTGTGTATACATACCTTAGGTGAATTTCTGAGTAAAACTTCATTGGGCTTAACATCCTTGAATATGCTCATTAAGCTCAATTGATTTGATCCCAATTGCATCTCTTCTTGCAAGTTATTGATCCTGTCAAGCAGCTCCTTCATGTAGTCTATTGTGTCTCCAAGTATAGATGTCCTATCCATCTGTCAACAATTATCCACCTTTTTTCATTAATTTACCATATTATCACTAAATTATTTTTTTAATCCCTTTTCTAGTCTTCTTGTATGCCATTAATTAGCTACTATTAATGTAGAAGAGTTATCACCAAATTCAGTGCACACACATGTAATAAAGTTACTCAAAAAGGGAATTAAAGGACTGCACCAACAAACAATTGTCTAAATTAGAAAATTGCACTAATTTCCTACATACCACAACTAGTTTTAAACTATTATTTTTTCTTAGCATTAGTTTTACCATCTTGAATCAATTCCAACCAAACAACACTTGGAAGTTTTAAATTTAAATTTACCTTATATTCCCGAAAATAAGTGTTGTTTTAGAATTTTTGTCACAAATTAAGGAACATAAAAATTGGATAAATATATCCTTTACTCATTAAGAAATTCAAAATTAAAAAAAAATCAAAATAATTCCATAAAAAAAATCATATCAAACCCCTAAATTTTAGTGAAGGATATTAATAGAGAAAATTTAAAAATAAAATGTCATAAAAGTCTAAAACGTCATTTAATTTGAACCAAAATTTACACTTTAAAATGACACTTAAAAGAGAAAAGTTTAGAAAAAGACGTGTTAATTGAAAAATGTTATTATTATTTAATTATTGGAAAAAAAAAAAAAAAAACCTTGGTTATTTTGGGGACAACTGATCGGAGCATGGCGAGGCGGTCGTTTAGGCGCTTACGCCGCCGTCTCTCCGCCATGAGATTCTTCGAGGGTTGTCCGTTGAGCTTTTTCACTTTGTTTTTTCTCTGAATAAAATTACCCATGTTCAATCTCGGCATTTCGGATACGGGTTCGGTTTTACATGGAGCCCCGATATCCAGATTCCCGAAGAGGGTCCCACCATCGTCGTCTTCAGGAAAGGACATGGAATAGTAGTCTTCTTGGAGATAAGGCAGCGTTTGGCTGTCCAGATTTAAGCTCGACGAATCCACGGCGAATTCAGGCTGGTCTCCAAACGGAGCGTAGCAGTTGAAAAGGGAGTGATCCAAGAAACAGTCTTGGAAATTAGAAGCATTATTAATGGTGGGGAGATTAATGTTGTTGTCGTTGATGACGTCACTAGAATCAAGAGTTGTTGTCCACTCATTAATGGTGGTGTTGAAGTCTTGCAGGTTTGTGTAATGATATTGCCCCATTTCTCTTAGACCTAGTAACTCTTCCAAGATGCCACCACCATGTTCGTTTGTGTAATACTCCATCTCTCTCTCTCTCCTCTCACTTTCTCTCTCTTTCAGAAGAGTCAGAGGTTTCTCAGCAAGATTGAAGGAAAGATACAATGTTCTTGCAGGCGAAACAAACTATGGTTGATAAAGTGAGGATGCAGCTAGCTTGAGTAGTGGTGTATTATATAGGTACAGAGAAATAGAATGATATGTGGACTAAAATAACCCCATCCCCCATTTGCTTATTCTTTTTTTATTTTTTTAATTATTTTAGGAAGAGACATGTCTGCACACAAATGTAGAGTTCATTGACTCGTAGTAAAAATGTAAATATGTTTTTAGTCTCTTTCTAATTTTGGTCTGTGATACCCTTTAATTTGAGTTTATAAAATATAAGAAAACATCACTCTTAGTCACTTTTTAAGGATATCTTGATTTTTTGTTAGAAAATGGATTAAAAATATTTCTATTTGTTAGTGGGGAAAAAATATTTTTTTATGTGAAAGTAATATTAACAAATATTTTCCCAATATATATATATATATATATATATATATATATATATGTGGTAGGATACTAGCATTTACATTGGCTATTCATTTGGATTTTTAATTTGAGGAAAAGACATGTCTATACAGATATGTATTTGGTGGAATACTAGCATTTACTTAATTATCTACTTTGTGGCAAAATGGGAAACTTGTTGTACATCAGGTAACATTAACTACTATATACAGTTAAGTACTATTTTGATTATTTCTAAAAACAATATGCCGTGGTCCAAATATGGTAATTAATAATTAGGGTGCATTTTATATTTTGAAATATCAAATCAAGTTTAGGGTAAGTGAAAATTATGATCAACTCCTTGATCAGCTAAAGAATTGACTGTATTTGATATTACTTTAAAATTCAACGATGATATAATAATATGATACTATTAATAAGAAATAAGCATATCCAGACTGAAATAATTGATATAAACATCTTTTCCAATTATGTTAATCAACCCACCATAGGGACATTAATATATTTTAAGAGTTGCCTACGGTGGACACTTTATAACATTTTCGTCATCTTTTGTACAAAATTGAGAGAAAATGTCAAAGGTAATCGATCTACAAGAAACATGCATTTCTTGATGCCATAGTATCATTCTATCATCTTCCCATCTTGTTAAATGAATATATATATGTGTGTGTGGGGATACTTGTTCGATGAAATGTCAAGAAAAAATAATAATAAAGGAATGTGATCATATATATTGTAATTGTAGGTGAAGTTTTAGATAGAGAAAGGTAGTGAAAAAGGGAAAGTGGTTTAAGATGTTAATATTGAGGACATTTGATGTTATGTATCAATGAGATTAAATCTAAAATAGGAATGCTCTGATAACTTTGACCCATTTTTCTGTCTCCGCCCAAAAGGATATGGATTCCGAACAACATCAGACCCTTCTTGTCACCCCCCCCCCCCCCCCCCCTCTATCAATTAAACATGTTATAAACAAACTAGATTTCGGTATAGATTTTGCCTCTAATTATTTTATTGGAATAATATATATGTTTGGGTATTAATTTCTAGAGTTTTAAGTTTATACATAAACTATAAAGTACAAGAATTTTAATGGAGATTAAAATATAAAGATCCAATTTTTCAGAATGAAAAAATATATATGCAACCGATTCAATTTTTGTAAATAAATTTATTATAAGTATCCAATTAAAAAGGAGCACCGAGACTCAAATATGTTTTTCTTTTCCCTCTTTCTTTGAACCCATCACTTAGGTGATGTTTGGATTGGTGTTATGTAGGATTTGAGAAATCCGACTTTGAAATCCTGGGTTTTTGAAATAAAAGTAAATAGTTAAAATCTGTGTTTGTTTAGAGATTTTGTAGGGTATGATTAGCACTGTAGATGTCAAATCAATACTGGAAAAAGTGTTATTATGTAATATTATATTATGAGTTGATGTAATGATAATGATTGGATGATTGTAATAATAGAAATTTAGGTGTGTATTGAAATTTGTGTATTAATAGGTTATAGTATAGAGTTAATGATTGTGTTTTTATTTAAATAAAGTAGGATTTTAGTAGATTATATAATCCTCTTCTAACATCAAAACAAACGGGGATTTGAATGAATTCAAATCCCAAATCCCGACTAGCAAACACTAATCCAAACATCATCTTAGTGTCATTCGCTCTCTTTCTTCTTTTTTTTTTTTTTGTAAATTTCAAGAATAAATACATGGACGTGTACATGGATTCTAGAAATGTGAAAGATATATTCTATGCTATATATATATATTTTAATAAAATCATTTACAAGAGATATTCAATTTCAAAAAACATTTACATAAAATCGTTTAATGGATATAAAGTTTTACTAATAAATAAAATTTATTTTTACATATTCATATATAAAAATTATGAATTAAGAATTGACTAATTAATCTCATAAAATTAAATTTGTACATGTAAATTTTGGGATAGCTGTAACCGCGTCCAGTTTAAATTTTTTAAATACATGTAGCCGGGGAAAAGTAGACGTGGGAGTGGAAAAAACAAGGGAAGCAAAAATTCCAAAGAAATATTTGAGAAGATGGGGCCATTTAGAGAACCTTAATTTTTGGCTTAGCTCACAAATTCAACCTAGTTGGTGGCTCTATTTGTTGTTACTTGTAACTTTTCTTAATAATCGGCAATTATCAAATTTAATGGCATATGTATCTTTCATTTTCTTAAATTCTCATAGTTCCACCTAGTGGATGACCTCTACTATATTATACTCTGATTTAAATATATTAAATTGATCACGAGTCTTATAATTCAATGGTATCCCACTGTTATAAAAATGTAAATTGTGATTCAAGTGGTATTCCACTGTTATAAAAATGTAAATTGTGATAATTATGGTTCAAACCTAAATCATGTAAGTTTATAATCATATATTCTCTTTCTTCCAGTCCCTTGACTCATTTAGAAAGAAAAAAATTTATGTTGAATTACTATCTAATTCCCTGTTTCATTTTAATGTTCATTTTATATTTTAATATCTTTAATGCACATTAATTGTTAGTTAAAGTTGTCATATATACATGTAACCGTGATAGTTATTTTGAAATTATACAAGATGATCAGTCACATATTCGGATTGAGAATCTTGTTTGACAGAGATATTAAAATTGAAATTAACTAGAAATATTAAATAACTAATATAGACCATGGTATTACTTAATTAACACTTTTTGGCTTATAATACATGTCGTATCAAGAAGGGAATAAACGAATATATATATTTAAGTAGCAAGTTTTGGCATAATCGGTCTTAAAGAGTTGGGCTATTTTCTATTGATATTTGATTTAATAATAATCCTACTAATTAATTAGTACACCACTATCGTCATTCAGAGTCCAAATTCATTCTTAATTATACTAGTTTTGCTCTTCTTCTCGTGTTTTGGCTTCTATATATGAAATAGTATATAGACTGATGATTTGTAATTCTTGTTTGAACATGTCTTCACATATTATAAAATGGAACCAACAATATAAAATAAAAAAGAAATAGTGTGTCACTTACTGATCAATATCTTATCCATCAATGATATTATTGTGAAAAGTCTAAGAAATTATTTATCACAAAAACTTGTGTGCTCTCATGGATAGTTTCTGTGAAACGGATCAAGTTTTACCCATAAATTAAATTCATTTTCACTAATTTACAAGTGAATTGTGGGTTGACCCGTCTCACATAACATGTGAAACGATCTCACATAAGACTCACTGTATTTTCATACATAAAAATTAAGAGTGAATCTTACGTGAGACTGTCTCACGACGTGAGATGGGTCTACCCACCCTTCACAATTCACATGTAAATTAATGAAAATGAGTTTAATTTATGGATAAAAAATATCTGTCTCACGAAAACTATCCGTGAGACCGTCTCACTCAAGTTTTTATGTCAAAGAAAATAAATTCTATAGCTTATAAAAATAAAAGTTATTTAAAAATAAATAAATCAAAGATGTGTATAGTTGGAAACAATAATATAATTGATGGATAAGATATTGAACAGTAGGTGTCACACGAAAAAATATGAAAGACAACTTATTTCAAATTAATCGACAGAAAGTTACGTCGGTAATTAAAAGACAAATTAACGACATTATTTTGTCTTACAGCCGAAAATAAAATAGAGGATCCGTAACGATATCGTTTTGGAATAATTTTAGCCAAAACAATGTTGCTTTGCTCAAAATTACTGTTATTAATTTTACTATAAAATAAATAATAAAAATAGCAAACGAAATTTAGTCAGTGATATAACAAATTAAAACTAGAGCATCGCAGGGTCATTCCATTGGTAATTACTGACAGATACCGTTATTGTATCGTCAATTTCGGTATCATGCATACTCGATACTGTGTCATATTGAAAATTTTCGGTATACAAAAAATACATGTTATATCGAAATGAAAAATACTAGTTTTCTAATTTATTAATGTGGAATATATATATATAAATTAAATTTAATAATTTTGATATTTCAATACATAACGAAACATCGAGAATATTAAATTACTATATCGATACTGTATCAAAATTTTTGATGTGTTATCATATCATATCAAAATATTGATATTTTTAGTTATGATTAACACAATATACTAATATTTTCGATATTTTCCCATTCTGAGTACAAGTCAGAGGGATTACTCTCAAACAAACTAAAACAATAAAATTGTCATATGCGTCACTCATGACCTAATGACCTTCCCATGATTCTATGCATAATATACTTTTTTGTTTGGGCTATTAAACAGATTGAGCCGATGAGTTTGGATTTGTTTGTATATCTAAATTTATTTGTATTCATATTAATTAAACGTTTTTTAAAACAATTATATTTGAAGTCAATGACGGACCCAGGATTTTAATCGAAGGGGACCCCAGTCGACTAATAAAAAAAATACAATAATTTTAAATTAAGAATATAAATTTATCAAAATTTGATAGAGTTAATATATTATTTTATAAAATTATAATAACATCCAAATTAGTAACTTAATTACAATCTAACATGACAACATCAATGTAAAAAAAAAAATTAATTAAACTAACACATTACAACATTTTTCTTATATTTTTCGTGTTTTGAAATTGGTGCATGATATTTTCATTGCTAACACAGTATACATTGGAATTAGATGAAGAATGAATTAAGAGATAGAGAGAGGTAAATAATGTAAAAGAGATCCCTAGAATTAGATTTGTGTAGACTCTGTGAAAGAAAAAAAAAAAAAGATGTAGAAGAAAAACACATATCTACATTTTCTAATTTATTTTTAATACTGATATGCTCACACAATATCAATTGAAAAACCTTATCAAACTCAAAGAAATTACCTTAAATAACTGAATTTTTTGATAAAGTAAAATGGAAACCCTCAATACTTAATAGTATATTGTTGGCAACAAACGGGATAAATAAATTGATGAAATTTAACGATTAAAAACAAAAAAGAATTCAGTTAAATTAAACAAAATAATAAGATAAATTTTGTGCATAAATTAATTTATAAAGGGGGATTGAGTAAGAAAATACTCAACTAATAACAAAAATATCCACAGATAAATACAAATAAAAGTTAAAAAGAAATAAGTGAATGAATGAGAATGTTAAATTAAATCATGAAAATTAATATTTATTATTATTTTTTAATTAAAATATGAAATTACTAAAATACTCTTATATTTTTTTGAAAATTTCAGGGGGCCTAGTGCCCCGACCCCTATACACGTCCGTCACTGTTTGAAGTAATCATCCACTCAAAATATACATATTCAAGGGAAAAAAAGTATTTTAATCCTTCAAATTTATCTTATTAATTATTTTTTCTTTCTTTGTCTTTCGTCACTTTTTATCTTTATAATCTGTGTTTCAAATATCTATTTTTTTGTCCACTTACCTGCTATAACATGTAACATCCTTTTATTTTAGGGTGAATATATCTACCACTTTCAAGGTTTGTAAAAATTGCAATCGATTAAGCCTTTAACTATGAAAAAGAAAAAAAAAATCATACAATGATTCGATCGATTTCTAAAAGTAATTTGATTCAAACTCATTCAATTTATTAATAACATACTATAATATCATAATTTAAATTTTACGATGCCTTATGTTGATAACTTGATCATTGATCAAAGGAGTCAACTTGTAAAAAAAAGTAAAAATAAAGAGATTTACATGTTATAGAAAATATATAGACCAAACAAAATGATTTTTTTGCTTCTGAAAATAGAAGACTAAAAAAAATGAAAATCTAATTAAATAAATTTAGAGGCTAAAAACTTTTTTCTCATATATTTATCTTAAGTTAGGCAAATAAACCATGCATTTTAGGAGTGATGATGAATACATACAATAAGACAAAAACGTTTGTGCACCTGGTGCATGAACCTTAGATCCATGCACTCAAGTCGACCCGGCCCACCATGTGTCCGTATGCACCCGTATGCACCACCAAGTTGCGGACAAAAATCATCCAAACATACTTTCAGGTGCCAAACCTTTTTGTTATGTTAACTATACCTCTTAGTAGTGTTAGTCATACATTTTAGTTATGTTAGTCATACCTTTTGTAAGGTTAGTTGTACTTTAGCATTTTTTTTAGATAGACATATTAATCTTTCGTTCCTTTTAGTTATAACAGATACCTTTAGTTATGTTAGATATACATTTTAGTTATGTTAGTTGTACCTTTATATATTACATAAAGATATGACTATGTTGATATAAATGTATAATTAATATCACATAAAGGTATGAGTAATATCACATAAAGGTAAACATATACAAATTGTGGGGAAATTAGGATTTTTTTATAGTTAAAAGTATTAAATAAAGGTATGATATCTGGACATAAAAATATGACTAATATATTGTAAATGTATATCTAATATAACATAAATGTATGACTAACATAACATAGAAGTCAGGGCAAAAACAAAAAAAAAAGTAAAAGTGCGTGGATCCTGGTCAACCGACACCCAAACTCGACCCGCTTGCATGTGTGCATTAGGTGCATAGGAGTGCTACTGATATAATAAAATGTTGCTTTTTTTTTTTGCATTGTAGGTTTTGCCTATTAATTGATGAGAACAACACTTTTGTTTAAATCGATAGATATGGGCACAGGTATCCAAAATCGATATTTTTATTCGTAGGTATCTGTAATTTCTAATATAAATAAAAGAAAAAAGAAAAAAAAGGAATTTGTCTTGAATTAAGAACTCAATCTAAATTTCAAACCTTAAATTGAGAAAAAAAAAATTAAATTGAGTCTCTTATTGAGAAACTTTAAAAATTGTGTCTAGAATTGAAAACTAAACTATAAATTGGGTTTTGTTATGAAATTTATTTTATTAATTTAGTTTCGTAACTTAAAAATTGTTCAATTTCAATCATTTATTTACATAAAATCTTATAAAATTTGTCAAAAATGATAAGTAACTTGTTGGTCCCAAGTGGTTAGAGGTTCAGAGGGTGTGAATGAACCTCTATCAAATTTTGAGTTTTAAAACTTTTCTGTAAGCAGGTTACTAATTCTATAGAGAATGCAGCAACCTCTCAATTCAGTAAGCTGGCAGAATGCTGATTCAGTTTACTGTCTTGGTTATCACAGTATGCAGCGGAATATCAAAGATGGAGTTTCTTTTAAAAAACGATTTTCTTTTACAAATATAATTTTGTCAGAATTCTTTTAGCAGAATGCTTATGATAAATGCAGCAAGATAAATATATATAAAAGATATGCAACAAGTAAACAAAAGCAGTAAACACACAAGGGTTATAATGGTTCGAATGTGGTGTAACCCTTCTACATCCACTCTTCTCCTTCATACAGGAGGAACTCAACTAGGTCAGATCGATTTACAAGATACACTTTACAATTATCTTCCCAATGAGCTAACCTACTAGAATCAACAGATTCCTAGGCCAAATCCCACAAAGGGTACAATAACTCACACAGAGTAAATAGCCTACACAAAACTCAACACTTAGCGAGGATCTAATCCTTCCAACTAAGGACACCAAACTTAAAACAACCTAGCACACAGCAAATGGTTAAAAGTATATGAGTGTTCTTCAACTGGTGCAACTTGGAGTCAACCTTTAGAACTTGAAAGCTCAAATGCTTGGCTCGACTGCTTCTGAAGGTTGAGTGACTGAACTTGCTAAGAAAGCTTGAGAATAGCTTGAGAGAATAAAGGCTTTGAATACAATTAGTTGTACAGTTGTTCAGTAGTCTCCTCGACATACTAACCTTCTATATATAGTGTATGAAAAATGCATGTTGAAGAGAAGGATTGTCCTTTGAAGAAATTCAAAATGATCTTTACAATCTTTGCAATAAATGATTCTAGGAAAAACTGGATTGTAGGGCATCTCTATATCTTTCCCAAGCTTCATGCAGAGTTTCATGGTTCTCTTGTCTGAACTATGCTATATCTGCCTTAAGCTTCATGGTTTTGCTTGGAGGGAAATACTTCATGAGGAACCTTTTCCTAATTTCCTCCCAAGAAGTCATTGGAGGATTTCGGGATTGTAACCAAGCTTTAGCTTTATCCCGCAGTGAGAAGGGGAAAAACTTGCACCTTATAGCATCTGGAGTCACCCCATTCATTTTGACTGTATCACATATTTCCAGGAATTGTTGCAAATGTGTGTGAGGATTTTCAACAGCACTACTCTCATATTGGTTCTGCTGAACCATGTTTATCAGTGATGTCTTCAACTCAAAGTTGTTAGCATTGATGGTTGGTGTTGCAACTCCTCCATAAATCATATTCTCTGGAGGCTGGAATAAATTGCGGATAGGATTTCTTGGAACCTGCTCAGGTGGTGCTGGATTGTCATCCATATCTGCTATTAACTTCTCTCTTGTTGTTTTTGTGTTGTTCCTTCTACACGTAGCTTCGATCTCAAGGTCCAAAAGTACTAGTTCTTCCCTTGTAGACCTTGTTTTCATACACTACCTGTACCAAAAAAAAAATCTAAATTACTACTAAGATTAAAATTCAAAATATTAGTCTTATAGTTTCGTCACCAGTCCCCGGCAACGGCGCCAAAAACTTGTTTCACTAAAATTCTTTAACAACAAAATGCGCAAGTGCATATACGTTATTGTAGAAGTAGCAAGACCAGGTCGTATCTACAGGGATTGAACTTGAACTATAAAACTAAGTACTTTTACTATTTAATCCTAACAGTATCTAGAAAATCAATAAAATGGGGATTTTGTACGTGATAAATAATCAGAAAAATAAATAAAATATCAAGAGAATATCAGATTAGAGACAATTGATTCTAGGGTAACTTTCATTTATTTCATCTATGTTTTTATTATGATCCTAACTTAATCAGTCTTATCGATTTATGTTTAAGAGCAACCACGAAATTATGTTATCTCTCATTTCAGTATCAATAACACGTTGATTAATTGTTCATGCACCCATGTCTGAAATACACAATTAATTAATTAACTCCTAAAGGTTCCTAGGGTTGTATTCTCCTCACGACTTTTCTCCCCCTGTCGGATGCTAGGTACTTGTTCGTGTCCCCGATGTGTTAGTGATCTTTATCTAATCAATTAAATCTATCTACTTATTTATTAATCAAACTAAACTCTCCTCTCTCGAATCTCGAATTTAGTCAATCAATAAGATTCAATTAATCAACAAGTATTAGATTATAAGACGAACACACGAAGAAATAAATTGAAAAGATAAATAAATCAGGGTTCAAAACTCAAAAAACATAGAATCCATAAATTACTCGTTCCCTAGAATCAACAAAAAGTTTAGCTACTCATGATCAAATATGAAATCATGGACAATTCGATATTAATCATGACTAGTAAAATCAAAAATATGAAAGAACTCGTGTGGAAGTTCTCTTGTTTCTTGCTTTGTCTCCAAGCCACTTCTCTCTCTTCAAAAAAATATCTCTCCCTTATATATGGTTTTTACTGCTCTTAAGGCCCTAAAATCAGTACAGAAACCGACCCAATTACATAAAATAGAAGAAATTCCATAAAAGCCCATAGTCGAGCGCTCGACTGACGGATCGAGTGTCCGATCGAGTGGAGGATCGAGCGAGTCTTCTGTCTGATTTCACTCGACTGAGATGTCGAGTGAGCTGTCGAGTGACGGATCGAGTGAACCTCCTGCCTTGGTTCCTTCAGAATTTCTCTACTCGTCATTTGACTCGAGTGCTGACCGTGCTCCTGGTCGAGTGGGACCAAAATTTTCTTATTTTAACCCAATCCAACCGACTTGTACCTAGAAACTCCTCAATATATATGTAAGAAGCAAGATACTCGTAATAAAACAATAAACAATAGTAAATTTGTAAAGTATTGAACGAAGTATAGTTCCAAAAACATGCAATAAACAATGTTTATCAATGTCCTACTCTGATCCGTATTAATGGCGCCATACTTCGGCTACAGTAGAGGTGCGGTCCAGATGGCATCACCTCATAGGCTGGGTGCTAACTTCCATCTACCGATTACTTTGTCAAGGCAGAAACCTCGTACTGTATTCTGCATATTCCTCGTACTGCATTGAATAAGACAGAAAGACTTACAACTTGTTGCTCAATTTGCAGTAGCTGCTTTCTATTCTGCGCCAGCTTTCTGTTTCAGAACAACTTCCTGTTCCTAAACCTGCAGTCAGCTTCCTGATTCTGAACAGCTTCCTGTTCCAGAATCGTGTAGTCAGCTTCCTGACCTGCGATAGTTTCCTGTTCCAGAATCCTGCAGTCAGCTTCCAGTTTCCCTTACTGCTATTTGTTTGCTGCTTACTGATCCAGCTTCCTGATTCTGTTTTCTACTTCAGCTTACTGACTTTCCTTGCTGAGAATCAGTTTTTGAAATATCTTCATCTCCAAAATCCTGCTAATGTCAGTATTCTCTATCTTTATGATATATACATATTTACAAAATAAAACTTAGAAAGATAACATTATCAAGTTAAAATCCACTTAAACAATGTGGAAAAATGGGTACTCTAACTTCCTATCCAAAATTACATTGTCTCATCAAAACCAAATAGAAATATTCTAACATAACTCATTCATGACTCATAAATTTGGGATTTCCAACCACTTAGACGACATTACACTTTGTTTACTTGAACAACTATTTTTGAATTTTTGTATATCATAAATTTTACATCATCATCAACAAATATGTCATGTCATCTAAATAACTGAAAATCCTAAAATATATGGGCACGTGGGAGTTATGTTCCAATGTTTAGAAGATTTCATAAATTTCAATGAACAAATGACTGAAAGTTCACAATTTTTAAAATTATAATACTAAAATCAATATTTTAAACTAAATATAATAAATTTCAAACAGTTTCAAACTAATAAGATTTAAAGTGATTTTTTTCCTCATTACATGTCTATTGATGTATTTATGATTGATAGGGTTTTGGGAGAGCTTAATTATAAACTCCATAAACATCGTACTTAAAACTTCTTATAAGATGTTTAAAAGCATATAAACTCCTCAAAAGTGTTTGACAAATATTTAAAAATCAGATTTAATTTTCATAAAATAAGATGTTAGGATCTTATATGCTCTTTTTTGAAAGGTAAGAGGATCCCAATTATTTCTAATAAGATATTAGTTTTTTTAAACCTCTTCAAATTTAATCATTTAAATTACATAATTGTCATTTCTAGCATCATATAAGTTTCATCATTTTATTTATTCAAATATTTCAACAAAACTTAGTTTTAAAATAATATTAACAATTCATATAAAATTTAGGGTATATAAACTCATTCAAATAAGTATAGTGAAACACCCCTTTAGTCGTTCTGAAAAATAAATAAATAAATCCTCTGAGTCTCTTATATTTATGGTGTAAGCTTATACACACACAAACTTATTGTAGTATGAGTAGGACTCTTATGACAAACTCACAAATTTAACTTTAGTGAGATATGTAAACCAACAACTCACCATCCATATAAAAATTTGTAAAAATGAGTTTGATTTGTGGTTACTAGAACTTTATCTCACTTATTTATTGTAGCGTCTAGGACAAAACGACGCATAATCGGCTAATTAAATAATTAAACCCTTAATTATGTGATTTTAATTACATGCGTTTCAGAAAATCAAAATTATGCATAATTAATTTATCAGAAGTATAATTTAATCGAAAGGCATAAGTTATAATTTATTTAAAAGTATCGTAGTCGAAAAATCGAGAAAATAGAAATGAAAATGAAGCCAATCGAAGACATGTAGCTCAAAATACGAAGAATATGAAAAATCGAAAAAGAGATATTTTTGATCAAATAATAAAAATCAAGATATTTTGTAAATGTGTATATATAATACGAAACCAATCGTAAAAAGTAATAATTCGAACGAAAAGTCAAAAACGTAAGATATTTTCTTCTCGTTCTTCTTTCTCTTCTCTCTCTGCTGATTTTTTTCCGACGGGCGGCTGTCACGCCACCGCCGGCACCGAAATCCTTTTTTCTCGGTTTTGGCCGATTTCTTCATAGGATATAGTTTTCGACAAGCCCGTTCCAAATCCGGGCTCGATTTTTCATTTCGACTTCTCCTTCACCGGAAAACGGTCGGTCAAACCTTTGAAAACCCTATTTTCTCTTTCCTCTCTCCTATCTGTTCTCTTTCTTTCTCCCATCGCCGAAACTGTTGTCGGGTATGTCACTTGGGTGGGTGTGTTGTGTTGAGAGGGTGGCGCCGGCGGTGCCGGTGCCTGTGCGTGCGTGTGTGTGCGCGCTTGAGCGTGTGTGTGTATTTGGTTGTGTTGTGGGCGGTGCTATGCAGCGCTGCTGTGCTCGCTGGTGGCCGACGCGTTGTGTCGCGCCGGTGAGTCAGAGGTCGGGGTAGTGGTCGGCGACGGGTCGTCGTCGGCCGAGGCTGTTTTGGCTTGGTTGTTGCTGCTGTGTGGGTGACGGGACCGCTGGGCGAGCGCGCGAGCGGTACACACGTCGAGGGCGCCTGGTGCCGGGAGTTGTGCGCGCGATAGGAGACGATGGGCACGCTGTGCTCGTGCTGGGAGCGGGTGCATGCGCACGCGAGCGAGCGCCGGGAGCATGCGCGCACGAGTGAGCGTTAGGGGCTGTTGTGCACGCTGTGTGCGTGCCGACGGGTGTGTGCGTGCATCAATCCGCATCGTGTGTGTGTGCGTCATGTCGCCGACGATGTGAAGTCGTCGGTCGGGATTCGAAGGTCTCGGTCAAAGTCAACCCTTTTCTGAAAAATAACGAAAACGCCCATATACCTTAAAACGCTCCGTTTAAGCTCGTTTTAACTCCGTTTAATCTCGTTCTTCTTCTATTCAAACTCTAATCATTTTCTTTTCATCCTATGATCACATGTTTAACCTTCCACACTCGTTTCTTCATCATTGATCTCTAAAGTTTTTATTTTTCCTATCGTTCTTCTTCTTCCAGAGAAAATTATGTATTTAATTATGCTTAATTCACGTAATAAAAATCTAAGAAAACCCTCGTTTACGTGTGTAGACTTTCGAGTTTAGGAACGATCTTAAAACTTAGCATTCAACATATCACGAGGAATTACCACCGAACAAGGTGGGGGTAACTTCTAATCCCTAATAACTATACGTTTCTGTATTTAACGCACAATGATGATAAATGAAGGCATGCATATGAACTTGATATTAAATGAATTGTTGAACCATATATGTTGTGATTATATGCGGTGATTAATATGTTCATGCATGCTTTATGATGATGTTATGAAGGGACGAAAGTCCACATTTATATAAAGAGACAAAGGTCCGCATTCATGCTAAAGGGACGAAGGTCTACTTTCACATTACGGGGTAACTAAGGTCCATAATATAAGTCAGGGAGTACCCGCAGCTGGGGTCAACAGGGAGTACCCGCCCTCGCTGCAGATATGAGCGTTATGGGACTGAGTGTCCATTAATGAACTATTTATGTGATATACATTATATGTGTTGTGTCTAATTGCTGAACTTATACATGTTTGATTTGTTTAACTGTTTAATAACTTTAAAATACTGAAATTACTCCCACGAGTGTATTCAACGTACTCACCCCATGTGTATTTACGCTATAGGGAATAATGAAAGAGGAGAAGCGTAGCGAAAGGGGTGTCATATCAACTGTGTCCTTTTTTCCCGTTCTGTCTTTCTGGTTTTGCCCTTTAAATATCGTTTGTAAAAGTTAAACTGTACTTCTTTTCTTTTATGGATCTTGTATGATTCCGCTGTAATGTTTTAAATATTTTATTTCGGCTAGACGTCGAGGATTTGTACATGTAAAAATCGTATGTTTCGTTATTTTCGAAGTTTCTATTTCAAACGTTTTTTCGAATATTTACTCTTTTTTTTTATATCTGTAAGCTTTCTAAAATGTACTTCTCTTTCTCTTTCTTCTTGCACGCCCACAAAGAAAACTCTGATATTTTATGTACGAAAATGGGGCGTGACATTTATATCTACGAGACTATTTCATTTGAGGTTTCATGTTATAGAATATTGATTCGAGGGTAAAAAATATTTTATCATTCAAATTATATGTGATATGACATTTTTTTATCATTTCACTATGGTCAGAACTTTCAATTTAATATTTTTATCATATCGGATAAATCTTAGTTGAACACCTATCAAAAATCAACGACTAGAATGTCTCATTCGGTAAAATGCATCAAATTTAAAGTTTATATGTCAAAATGAAATAATATAATATTTATACGAAAAATTTCAAATTTAAAATAGTTCAAAATATAAATTGTAATTAATCTTGATTGGATGTTTAGCTTTTATTTATGAGTTGTACTTAGGTACACCAGTTGCACGAATTTTAAATTTGTGCAACTCGTTTGACTTGACCTGTAATATAAATACTTATTTTTCTCTTTTCTGATCTCTAACAGTAGGCCAGCGCAGGCTCCTCCTCCTTCTCATCTTCTTCTCTCTTACACAAGTGTCATATTCTTCTTCTTTCTTTCTTTTTATCGTGATCTTCTTTTCCATTATCTTCTTCTCTTAGTTCATTCTTATGTGGTTTTTTTTTTTCTTCATCTTCTTCATTTTCTTCTTCTTTTGTCTGGTCTTCTTTTCTATTATCTTCTTCTCTTAGTTAATTCTTATGTGATTTTTTTTCTTTTTCTTCATCTTCTTCATTCTCTTTTTCTTTTGTCTGGTCTTCTTCACCTCTATTAAATTACTCAATAACCATTGTCACTTCTTTGTAGAAACAAAGAAGATGAAGGTTAAAAAATAATTTTATTATTTTACTGAATTATATTAGTTGCATCATTATAAAATTATTAGTTGTATTAATGTAGTAAAATGATCTAGCCCTTGGATAGCCTCCCCTAGAATGATTCTTCCAAATTAATAAGTAATCCCGAATTAACTAAGCCCTATCTCGAATCTCGCCCCTAAACCAGTGGTACGACCAAACTAGTTTGAATTATTTCTTAAGTTTAATTAATTAGAAGGTACGACCCCTAATTAATCTACCCTATGAATAACCCCAAAATATGTATTCAAGATTCAATTCATAGAATGCATTAACGATCCAAAATAATAAGACGAACTAGACCATGAAAGCGGAACGTTCGAATCATGCAACCTAGACCTTGTTATCCCAAGAGCTACTATGATCACACAATATAACAATTACGGATTATACGTGCAATCTAGCTATGAATAATAAATCAATCAAGCAAGGTGATCAGACTTACACAATCAATAAATATCTCATGCATAGCATAAACCAAATAACAAGGAAATCGAGATAGAGTAAGAAATCGTTACTACTCAATTAATTAGTCGTCATTCAAGGTTACGATGTCTCCTTGGACTAGAACAATAAATTAGCCTCTAAGCATGTCTATGAACATCATAGAAATCATGAAAGAACCCTCTCTCTCTCTCTCTCTCTCTCTCTCGATGTTTTCTCTATCTATCTATCTAAGTATTACTTCATTTATATAAATGGTTACTTCATTTTACCTTAATATAAGATAATGGTATTACTATATCACATAAAGGTACTAACCATAACGTAAAGATATTAGTGCATTTACTTAAAGATATTACCTTATTTTACTAAAAAGTTGATTTATTATTGTATTAAAATATATTATTTATATCACATAAATTTATTAATTATACCACATAAATGTATTACTTCATATACATAAGAGTTTTACCAAAATATAATGTAAGAGAATTATTTATATCACATAAATGTAACTACCATATAGTGATAAAGTATCACTACATTTACTTAAAAATATTGCCCTATTGTATCGTAAAAATGATTTTGTAATTTTATTGATATATGTTAATTGAATCACATAAATGTATTAGTTATATCACAAAAAATATTACTTCATTTACATAAAAGAATTTACATCATTTTACTGAAATATACAAGAACATTACTCTTATAGCTATGAATGTGTTACTCGCATGACTAAAATGTCTTACATATTAATTTAATAGAACTGAGACAAAAATAAGATGGTTTGGGCATGCACATAAAAGTGTGTATGTACGTTGTGAAAAACAGATCAAATCAAATTGTATGGATCTTAGATACATACATTAATTGTTGAGAAGTTTTTGTGTTTATTTTATATTGCTAATAGCTGCCGTAAACCAAGTGGATTGAGGACTTGGACGTTCTTCACCAAAAATATGAATTATTTCCCATCATGGCTACAGAAAAGACACGTGTTTGTAACTAATCTCTATGTAATTGAAAATTAAAATAACAATCAACTTTCTGGAAGGCATTTGGATCACTACATTGGGCAAAACCCTAGGTAGAACATGCTACGTATTTGTACTAATAATTAATATAACATCTATAATATAACTTAGATAAGTATAAAACATTAGAAATATTAATTAATTACTTGTGGGCCGTTGCCATGTGGGGCAGAGGGGATGGGGCTGTCTCTAGTTTTAAACCTAGTATTAGTGTAGAGTTGCCATCTCTAAATATTTTATACATGCAACAATGGTTGAGAATTAATCTTGTAATGACCTAAATATTTAAAACAGTATCAGTTCTTATATTATACACTTAGTATAGACCTAAATATTTAAAACAGTATCAGTTCTTATATTATACACTTAGTATAGTAGGCCCATGAAAATTTTGAATATTATTTATAAATTAAAATTAAATTTATGATTTATACAATATATATCGTCTAATTTAGCATAATATGATTAAATAATTATTTAATTATCCAAATATAACTTGCATTTGTAGATGATCATAAATAATTATTTAGTATAATAGTTTAGGTGAAAAGTTTTATACTGAAAGATCATGATTATTTATTTTTCACTATCTCCGTCAAAAACATATTAGACATATAAAGTTATGTTATATTGATCAATAATGAAAAATTTGGTTAAAATAAAAATTTGAGTAAAGATTGTAACTATTTTCTGCAATTAACTTATAATATATTATATAATTAATACATTTGATGAGTATAAGATGATTGGAACAGAAATGATGAGAATTGTTGAATGTCATGCAAAGTACAAGGTGAAAAACCGCGGCGGTTTCTCCAGGTAAGTAAAGTAAGAAAGCCCAAATATAATAGAATAGAATATTACTATCTCAATAAATAAATAATAAGTTAGTTTAGCCCACAGAATTCCTAGGAAACCGCTAACATTCATGTCTGTGTTCCACTCTTTGTCTGTTAATGCTTTGTTTGTTTCCTCACATTTTAACTGCTATAGTAATACATCTTCACGTACACTCTTGTCCTACAATTCCTTTCTCCTTTCCATAACAATTAACACATAATATAAATACATATATATAAATACATATATATATAACCATATTTTTTTTAGTTCTTTCATAGTAAACAAGATATTTTATTTTAGTACGTCTTTAATCAGGTAATACAAATATATAAGTGATCTAGGCTGTTTTTTTTTTTTTTTTTTTTTTTTTCCTTCTTCGAAAATATATATAATTGTTCTTATTTTCCTTTTTTCTGACAACAGTTTATGTATGCATATGAAGCAATTTTACTAAATTTGGAGGGGAAGATAACAGTATATAGTTTGGACTAATAAAGACTAGTTCAATGCAGTCAATTAATTAATTATTCAATCTTTGTAATTTTTAGGATGTGTTTCTTATGAAATCTTCTATGTTGGCTTTATTTGTGTTGTCCTAATCTCAGTATAAATAGTTACATTATGTAATAAATGTGAATTTGATCATCATGCCACACTTAATGATTTAAACCAGCAAATGTACATATATATGGTCCATTTAATATCATTTTCTTATTATATTTTGTTATTGTGCTTTATATTTATATAATTGTTAGGTCATTGAAACTCTTAGTTTTATTTGAAGTGAGTCTATATATATCTATATATTTGTAAAACTTGAATCTCTGTGCTTTCAGTTTTATTTTAATTGGGTTATTGTACTTTTTGATTTTGTTTGATACTGATCCATATACTAATTAAAAAGTTATACAAAGAATATATTTTTATTACAAATGAAAATATAAAGACCCAATTAATTTTAACATATGAAATAACATAGACCTAATTTAATTAACATAGAAACACAATGACCCAAATAAAATAAAGTACAAAAATTCAATATTTACAAATAAAAACATGAAAATTCAATTATGAAATAATATATGGACCAAAATATGTATTTTTCCATTAACAAATTAAACATAAATGTGTTGATAGTTAGGGATGTACTAAATCAAACAAATAACAAGAGGCTCAGCCGCTCAAGTCGACTCGAACTTTTATAATCAAGTGCAAACTTGATTCGATTTTTTTTTTTTCGATTTTGCAAGTAGTTTGAACTCGATTTGAAAAAGACTCATTTGGAATGTCAAATAAGCTTATTCGATCTCGTTAGACATACAATTAAGTTTAATCTCGTTAACATAAATATTCGTGAAAATGTATATAACCATATATATATATATATAGTGAAAGAAGTATTAGCTTCAAATCTTATAGAAGCATAATTTACTTGCCACGTTGGATGACAGTTCTGAATTAAGATTTGTATTGTTTCTTTTTAGAGTTCAACGCGGGTTCATCAGTTTCTCAAGCAGTTTTGGAGCAGTTAATTTGCAACTACTTGTTACTTATCTTTGAGCACATTTTATATAGAAATAAGGGTGTTCTTAGACGTTTGGGTTTCGGGCTGCAATTACATATACACTTTTCTTTTCTCAATTTCACAATTGATTGAGTGAAGAAGTAGATAGAAGAAGAGTGTTTCTTTCTTGATTGTAATTCTCTGTAAACTCTAGTTTGTTCTTGATTAATAACATATCTCTAACTCTCTCCGTGGATGTAGATCGTTGTGATCAAACCACGTAACTCTTTAGTGTGCTGTGTATTATTTTCTGTTTTTGATTGCTTAATTTGCAAAGTTGCAGAGTGTGTGTATCTTAATTTCTTTTTGACAATTGGCGCCGTCTGTGGGAAAAGAGATACACATCATGGGATCTACAAGGTTTGACATAGAAAAGTTCTCGAGCAAGTCAGATTTTGGTTTTTGGAGAATCAAAATGAAAGTCTTACTTGTTCAACAAGGTTTGGTCGATGTTTTGAAAGGAGTTTTACCAGACACTTTTAAGAATGAAGAAAAGCTTCAATTACTACAAAAGGCTCACAGTACTCTTATACTGTGTTTGGGAGACAAAGCTTTGAGGGAAGTAGCAAGAGAAACCACTGCAAAGGGAGTTTGGGAGAAATTAGAGAGTTTATACATGGTGAAAACATTGGCTAATAGGCTGTTTATGAAGCAACATCTGTATGCTTTCAAGGTGGTAGAAGAAAAGTCCATTTTGGATCAGCTTGATGAGTTCAATAAGATCCTTGATGATCTTGAAAACATAGATATCAAATTGGAAGAAGAAGATAAGACTTTGATCCTTCTAAGTGTCTTGCCAAAGGTTTTTGATCACTTTAAGGATGTTCTCTTATATGGAAGACAAATGTCAATAACTTTAGAAGAAGTGCAAGCAGCTCTTAAGTCAAAGGAATTGCAGAAAGCTACTGAACAAAATCAGGAAAGCCATGGAGAGGGTTTATCTGTGAAAGGTTCTGGATACAAGAAAACTAACTCCAAGAAATAGAAACAAGAATTTAAAAGAATAGAGAAGGAGTCTCCTGAGTATGCAAGTGATGTTGAAGGTAAGAGATGTTTTCATCATCATAAGCCCGGACATATTAAGAAGAATTGTTTTAAATACAAGAAACTCAAGAAGAATGTGGCAAGTGGGCAGAAGGGTTCTTCAAATCAGATAAACCAAACTGCAGAAATGTCAGATGGAGGTTCAGGTTATGAATCAGCTGAAGTACTGACCATAACAACTTTAGAGGTGAGTAGTGAATGGGTACTTGACTCAAGATATTCTTTCCATATGAGTCCAGTGAAAGAATGGTTTAAAGATTTCAAATATCAAAATAGTGGTTCTGTGATGTTGGGAAATGATCAAACTTGCAAAGTAAAAGGTACTGGAGATATAACTCTGAAGATGTTTGATGGATCTATCAGGGTATTATGCAATGTTAGATATGTTCCTGAGCTTAAAAGGAATCTGATTTCACTTGGTATGTTGGACTCAATAGGTTACAAATTTCAATCAGAAGGTGGAGTGTTGAAGGTATCCAAAGGCTCTCTCATTGTCATGAAAGGTTACAAGAAACATGATTTGTATTTTCTTCAAGGTAAGGTTGTCACTGGACAGTTGAATCTAATCAATAGAACTGATAATACAGCTTTATGACACAAAAGGTTGGCTCATGTCAGTGAAAAGGGACTGTTTGAATTAGCTAAGCAGAATCTCTTATGTGGAGATCATATATCTCACATGGAGTTGTGCGAATATTGTGTATATGGTAAAACAAAAAGGCTCAAATTTGACATCGGAAAACACACTACTAAAGAAGCTCTTGAGTATATACACTTTGATCTTTGGGTCCAACAAAGACACAAACCAAAAATGGAGCAAGATATTTTATGACCATGATTGATGATTTTTCTAGGAAGGTGTGGATTAATGTTCTTAAAACCAAGAGTGATGTCTTCCAAGCATTCAAGGATTGGTTGATTGAAACAGAAAACTTGAGTGGCAAGAAGCTAAAACACTCAAGGACTGATAATGGGTTAGAGTACTTTTCTGAAGAGTTTAATAAAATCTGTAGAGAGAGTGGTATTGCAAGGCACATGACTGCTCCAGGTACACCACAACAGAATGGATTAGCTGAGAGAACGACTATATTGGAAAGGGTTAGGTGTATGTTATCAAATTCTGGAGTTCCTAAATCTTTTTGGGAAGAGACAGTGTCTACTGCAGTGTATCTCATCAATAGATGTCCATCTACAGCTTTGAATTTTAAGACTCCAGAGGAAATATGGAATGGAAAGACTGCAGATTACAGTATACTAAAAATGTTTGGTTGTTTGGCCTATGTACATGTTAAGCAAGACAAGTTAGAACCAAGGGCTGTGAAATGTCTTTTCCTGGGATATCCAAAAGGAGTTAAATGATACAAACTATGGTGTTTGGAGGCTGGAAATCAAAGGTGTATAATAAGTAGAGATATTACATTTGATAAAAGTAAAATGCCTTTGAATGAATCAGCAAATGAGAAAGAAAAGAGCAATGTAAAGGTGGAGATGGAGACTTGAGAATTTTGCCAGCTCAACTTAATTCAGAGAAATATGAGAATACTGAAGAAAGTTCTGAAGATGTCACTGATTATAGTGATTATCAGTTGGTGAGAGATAGAGAGAGAAGAAAGATATATCCACCTCAAAGATATGGGAGTCGGATCCCCTCCATTTAAAACTCCCTCAATTTCCTCAATTTCCTCTAATCTACACCATCCATTTTAATCTATGGCCTAAAAATTGACACATCATTTATCTATTAATTATTTTTTTCACATTTCTCATTCAAAACATAAAAAACCCACGTCTCTCACTTCTCTCACCGCTGGTGTGAGTCATATGTATAATTATTTTTCACTTGAATCTCTCTTCCCTGTAATTCCATATAAAAAATCCCTATTCATTGTTCCTTGATGATGAGAAGGAAACTAAAATTGAAGATACAACCATGGATTAATTACCTTAAGAATTTCGAGAACACATTGGCAGAAATTGGTGGCGGGAAAACTTCTATGGAATGACTTTTTTTACAGAGTTGAGAGACGTGGGTTTTTTATGTTTTGAATGGGAAATGTGAAAAAAATAATTAATAGATAAATGATATGTCAATTTTTGGGCCATAGATTAAAATGGATGGTGTAGATTAGAGGAAATGAAGGAAATTGAGGGAGTTTTAAATGGAGGGAATCCGACTCCAAAGATATGGACATGCAGATATTGTCTCATATGCATTATGTACTGTAGTTGAGTTGGAGAATTTTGAACCTGGGAGTTATAAAGAAGCTATTACTTGCAATAAAAGAGACAAATGGCTTGTGGCTATAGAAGAAGAATTGTGTTCTTTGGACAAGAATCAGACATGGCAGGTTGTCAAGAAGCCTAAAAAGCAGAAACTGGTTGGTTGCAAGTGGATTTTCAAGAAAAAGGTTGAATCAACTAAATGAGAGATACGATATAAAGCAAGGTTAGTTGCAAGAGGTTTTACACAGAGAGAAGGTGTTGATTACAATGAGATATTTTCTCCAGTTGTGAAACATTGTTCTATTAGAATTCTCTTGGCTTTGGTGGCTCAATTCAACCTTGAACTACATCAGATGGATGTTACTACAGCTTTTCTACATGGTGAGCTAAATGAACAGATTTACATGTAAATACCAGAAGGTCTGCAAGTTGATAATAGTGATACTAAGGCTTGTTTATTGAAAAGATCATTGTATGGCTTAAAGCAGAGTCCCAGATAGTGGTACACAAGATTTGATGAATATATGATCAGTGCTCAGTTTGAAAGGAGTAAATATGACAGTTGTGTGTATTTCAAGAGAAGTAAAGAATTCAACACTTATCTATTGTTGTATGTAGATGATATGTTGATAGCAAGTACTTCTATGACTGGTATTGAAGTTGTGAAAGGGCTATTGAAAGCTGAATTTGACATGAAGGATCTTGGAGAGACCAAAGGAATACTGGGCATGGACATTTTCAAAGACAAATATAGTAGTGAAGTCACCTTATGTCAATCAACATATTTGAAAAAGATTTTGAAAAGGTTCAGAATGGATAGTGCAAAACTTGTATCAACTCCTTTAGGACATCATTTCAAGTTGTCTCTACAACAATGTCCAAAATCTGAGGTGGAGAGAAGCAAGATGATCAAGATTCCTTATGTTAATGCAGTTGGTAGTGTGATGTATTCCATGGTATGTTGTAGACCTGATTTGGCTCATTCCATGAGTGTTGTTAGCAGATATATGAGTGATCCTGGCCAATACCATTGGGAAGCTATGAAATGGATTTTCAGATTTTTGAATGGCACACAGAATAAGGGTCTAAAGTTTCGGAAGAAAACAGAACAAGATTGCCCTTTAATTGGCTATGTTGATGCTGATTTACTGCTAATCTTGATACAAGGAAATCTTTGACAGGTTATGTGTTTACATTGTTTGGAACAACTATTAGTTGGAGATCTGTACACCAATCTGTGGTTGCATTATCCACCACAGAATCTGAGTATGTGGCCTTAACAGAAGGAATTAAAGAAGCTCTATGGTTGAAGGGAATAATCAGGGAGTTTGGTGTTTTCAGAAAAAGGTTACAGTATGTTGTGATTGTCAGAGTGCTATACATTTGGCAAAGCATCAGGGTTATCATGAACGAACGAAGCATATTGATGTTAAGCTTTATTTCATCAGAGACATAGTGGAGAAGGGTCTGATAAAGGTCAGTAAGATAGCCACTGCAGTGAATCCAGCTGATGATTTAACTAAGAGTTCACCTGCTAGAAAGTTTGGATTGTGTTGTGATCTCATTGGTATGGATGAGATCAAGGAACTAAACTAAGTAAATCAAAGTGAAAATGAGAGGACTAGAGTGCTGTGAATTAATTTTTGGACAGATTAGAAGCTAAGGTGGAGAATTGTGAAAGAAGTATTAGCTTCAAATCTTATAGAAGCATAATTTACTTGTCACGTTGGATGACAGTTCTGAATTAAGATTTGTATTGTTCTTTTTTAGAGTTCAACGTGGGTTCATCAGTTTCTCAAGCAGTTTTGGAGCAGTTAATTTGCAACTACTTGTTACTTATCTTTGAGCACATTTTATATAGAAATAAGGGTGTTCTTAGACGTTTAGGTTTCGGGCTGCAATTACATGTACACTTTTCTTTTCTCAATTTCACAATTGATTGAGTGAAGAAGTAGATAGAAGAAGAGTGTTTCTTTCTTGATTGTAATTCTCTGTAAACTCTAGTTTGTTTTTGATTAATAACATATCTCTAGCTCTCTCCGTGGATGTAGATCGTTGTGATCGAACCACGTAACTCTTTGGTGTGCTGTGTATTATTTTCTGTTTTTGATTGCTCAATCTGCAAAGTTGCAGAGTGTGTGTATCTTAATTTCTTTTCGACATATATATATATATATGAGTCATGCTCGAACTCGTGAAAACTCACAAACATTTATTATATAAATGAGTCAGACTTCAATTTGACTTCGAAAATAAGTTCACTAACATATAAACACGTGAATTTGCAAGTTTACAAACGGAGCACTGTAAAACTTGGGCTTGACTCAAATAAATATTTAGACAATATTTGGATTGAAATATAAGATTTAAATAACTGAATTCCAAACATACTCAAAATAATGAATTTTAAAAACACTCAAATTATGAGAGTGACAATTCACTCATATTGTTTAGAAAATAATTTTAAAATAAAAATGATTAATTTCAAATTTATATCAATTCAAACACCAACAAATCCCTCAATTCAAACTCATAAGATCAAGTTTGGCTTATCCCACTTAACAATAAATCTTGAAAAAGCTAGTTTGTACGTACGATTTGAATAGCAATCAAACAAGTTGATTGGTTTCACATTCCTAATAATAAAAAAAAATAGATTTATGTCGACTCACAAGTCTTTTCAGATGGTACGTAAATGAGGCAAATATATATACACACACATACTAGACAGATAGCCTGAATTTCATCAAAAAAAGACCACCATCAAAAGTCGTGTAACAACAGAACCTTGTCAACTTCAAACCTCAACAATACAGAAACAAAACATGTTATGTTTTTACCTTCACAGCTAAATTATCAATCATACATCATTTACGCATTTTATTAATTTATTGGTATATTAAAGAAATAATACAGAATGAACGATTTAAAACACCTGTTAGATATATGAAAATTATTTTACTCGTGCCATCTCGAGTTTTACTTGACTATGTGATTTGTTTGATTTGGATCCTCTATTCATTTTTTATTCCATTACTTTTAATTTGTATTAAATGTTAATTATTATTATTATTTTTATATTTGGTGTGCAGTGATTATTTTCAAATATTTAATATTAAAACATCAAAGTACGTGGAAATCATGTATTATTGGTCGGTATATTTTCAATTGGCATGTTTTACTATAGTCCGTTGAATATTTTTATAATCTAGATAATGTATGACGTGTTTCTTAGATTAAAAATATAAAAAAGGTATTAATAATTAGTTTTAAAATGTGTTATATATCAGATATCATGTTGTGCTAATGTAATTAATATCAAATAGTATTAGTATGATAGAATTAGAGTTGTTGCGATTTTTCCATTCATAAGTTAATTTCTGGCCTTGACAAGATTTCATGCATATATTTTTTTGGCTTACTTCCCCCAAAATATATTATCTTTCTTCTTCTGTATATAAATTGCAATTTCAACTATTTTGTATTATTTTTAATTGAATAATGTGTAATAATGATGCTTAAAACCAATTGTATCGTCATTGAATTGTACACTCAGCTTATAAATTAACTAAAATTGCACTCAATTGTAAAATCATATAAATCGACAATTTTAAAAGATGGGTCAAAGACTCAAAATAGAGAAATCATTTTTAAACTTGAATAGGTCTCGTGGAAGACCATATCACAGATACCATTTTGTGAGATGAGTTAACTTAAATCGGGTCAACAGTCAATGTCAAAAAGTCAACGGTCCACGCTGGTCAACGGTCGGGCAACGACATTGACTCATAATATTATATGATAGTATGATACACATAAAAGTATTACCTTTTATACATAAAAAAAATTACATGATGTTTTTATGTGTATTATGTGATATTTTCAAAAAGTATCACATGATATATATAAAAGTATTACATGATATTTTATTCTTATAATGTAATATTTTCATGTGTATCATGTAATACTTTTATCTATACCATGTGATACCAAAAAGTATCACATGATATACATAAAAGTATTACATGGTGATATTTTTAAAAAATATTACATGATATATACAAAAGTATTACATGATATTTTATTCTCATAGTATAATACTTTCATGTGTATCATGTGATACTTTCAAAAAGTATTATATAATATACATAAAAGTATTACATGGATCTTTATTCTTATAATGTAATACTTTCATGTGTACCATGTAATACTTTTATATGTATAATGTGATACTTTAAAAAAATATTACCTAATATATATATAAAAGTTTTACCTTTTACTTTGGTTGACAGAGTGTTGACTTTAACCGTTGACTTTGACTGTTGACTTTGATCAATTGATTGTTGACTTTGACCTGTTGGCCGGGTCAAACGACCATGTCTCACGGAATGGGATTTGTGAGACCGTTTTATGCAAGACTTTGCCTTTAAACTTAAAGTTAATTGTCGAACAAATTACGACATTTACTTACCTGTCAAATACGATAGTTTCACAAAATTGATCAACTTCAAAAACTTATTTTTAATATTTTAAATTGGATGTGCAATTTTATTTTTTCCAAAACTGACCGGTTAAAAGAACATACTACATATATAAGGTTTTGCTACTTTGACCAATTGTGAAAACTGAAAATTTTAGTTAATTGACAATCCGAGTAAAGATTTTGATTTTTCCAACAATAAACCCTTAAATTTATTAGACAATATAGTTTAGGTATATAAATATTTTAAGTTTTTCGTTTTTCTAACTATATTATCTTATTAATTCATAAAATAAATTCATTAAAACATTCTATCAAAATTCAACTACAATTGCAAATCCATCAGAATACTCCCACACGCTTTGTCCAAAAAGTAATGCATCCTTTTATAAGTTCTCGTGTAAAAGAAATAATATGTACACTTAAAAAAAATATTGTACATAATTACTTTTATTTGTGTCAAATAATATCTTATAAGATAATATTTTTCACTAAATCATATGTTTCAACTGTGCAAGTAATACCTATAAGTTAACAATTGATACTTTATGAATGTACAATTAATATCTTTCACTAAAACATATATTTTAATTATATAAGTAATATCTTATGAGCAAACGACTAATACCTTATAAATATATAACAAATACCTTATGAATATACAACAAATACCTTTAATTGAACAAATAAAATGTAAACATATATTTTAGTTATACAAGTAATATCTTATGAATATACAACTAATACCTTCAAGGTATAGATTTAACGATCCATATCTCGGGGTATATTAGTTTTTGTGATTAATTTTATATTAACACTAATTGTTTATTTGTTTTTATGTGATTTTTTTTATTTGTTTCTATGTGAAAAAATATGAATTTTTTTTAGAATAGGTCTTGTGCGAGACTGTCTCATGGATCCCATTCCATGAGTCGGGTCGGATATAATAAATTAGATAATACTTTTGTGTGTATTAGATAATACTTTTATATATATCAGATAATATTTTTGTATTACATTATTTAATATATGTCCATATTCCAGAAGTATTACATGATATATAGAAAAGTATTACCTAATATACACAAAAAGTATTACATGTTGCACGAGAGATAAGAGCATCTAGACAGCCTAATATCCACGTGTTTTTTGAGTGACCCAACCAGACCCGACTAAATTCCGGTCATGTGTCCTATATTAATATAAAAGTATTACCTCATATATAGAAAAATATTATCTGATACACATGAAATTATTAAATATTTTCTTGTACTCTAACTCAACTCAATACGCATCTTATAATACAAAGTATTATTTAATATATAGAAAAGTATTATCTAATATATATAAAAATATTACATAATTTTTTATATTCGACCTGACCCATCTCACGAAATGGGATCCGTGAGACTGTCTCAGCCAATACTTTGCCTTTTTTTTAAGACATGATTTTTTTTTTTTTTTTTCACTCTATTCGGGTATTATCAAACTATTTTGGAGGTGGATCCATTATTGTTTATATATTTGACGTGGATCTTGTTACTTATTGGGTACACATCAATATTATCGAGAATAATATTATTTAACTTTCAATAAAATTTCTTTATATTATTTTTAAAGAAAAAAAATCGATTATATTTAAAACCCGATCGAGTATACATTCAAAGATTAATTTCGGCTCCATAATATACCCAAGATATATGTTTTTTACACAGGCGTCAACGTTTTGAAAAAGTAAACCCAAACAGATAAAGAGGAAGATTTTGGCCCTTTTGAGGTTTTAATAGTTTAATATATAGAAAAAATTCTTTTAAGTGCAAACAATTTGTTCCAAGACTATACGATTTTATAGTATGGTCTTTTTTAAAATTAATTATTAAAATTCAGTGATATTTTTTAATTTTGGGAGAATAGATTTAGTAGTGGCATCGTACATTTTTACTTTAATTAAAATAATAGTACTAGAGCTAGGGATAAAAAAGGAAAAGGATAGTAAAACTCATCTTGCGACATTCTTGAAAGAATGGGCATTTTTGGCTATTAGCCATTTGTGATATTAATGACTTAAAATTCATAACCTTTTTAGTAAAGTTTGGATTTGTTTATTTTATTCATATCATTTATAATTTCACATATCATCCTATCTTATATCAACAAAATTAGATATTTTCCATTTACATCAATCAATTCCATTTAAACTCAGTCAATATTACATCCTATCAATTATACCAGCATAATTCTAGACAATCTTTCATTTATATCATGTGCTTTCATACTTTGATCGTATCAATCTAACCTTGTCACTAAAGGAGAGAGTATAATTGAAAAAAATTGATAAAAAGAGAAAAAAGATCAAAAATTATGAAGACAAAAGAAAAATGTACTATAGGATTAATTTGATAAGAACGAAGGATTCGGATCCACAATAAATACATGTTTTAACCTCTATTTTCGAACTACAAACAATAATGATTAGTTAAAATTAAAATTGTTTTATTTTTTATTTTTTGAGGAAAAATTTCAGATGAAGTTGTTGTAATTATTCGATTTTACAATTACCCTAAACTAATAATTCGTGCCAGATTCAATTTGCCCTAATTCAACAAATTCGAAATAAATTCAACAAATTCTTGTTGTCAATTTAATATCTCTTAAAAACCTAGCTAATATTCAAAAGATTAAAAACAATTTAAGACCAATTCAACAATTCTTGTTCGTATAACTTACATCACTTTTCTAAATCTTTTTTGTTTCATTAAATTGTTCAGGCGATCTATACTATGAAAAAAGAACAACTATTATAATGACAACCTTAAATAAATAAAAAGTAAAAAAAATTCACAATGTTGTTTGAAAGTGGCTGTCTGTTACTCACTCTGTACGTACTAAATACAACCTTATTATAAAAAAGAACTCAGAAACTGAATAAACCGGATTTGAGCCAACAGTTTCATTATAATTATATAAGCAGGACTTAAGGCGGTTTAGTTAATTAGAAATTTAGAACATGGTTTAATTTGCTCTAACGAAGTTCTGCTATTTAATTTGTGAATTAATTTGCTACATATGTTATTACTAATTACCACTGCGTGTGAGGTGTCTATATATGTCTAATAAATGTTTATAAATAGGAGGGGATTGATTTGCAAATCAAATAGTTGTTAGATTAATATTCATGTTGAACTCAAATTAAGAGATAATAATTCAAGAAAATGGCAAAGTATTAAAATTAATCTTGTAATTTAGGAATTGTCTAAACCTCTAGTCATATTAATTCAGTTTTTCAATTTAATTTTAGTCATGTATATCTACAAAATGTATAATTGAGTTCAATTTTCGTTGGAAATTACAGGAGTTTAAATTAGCTGCATCACTAAATATTGAATTAATTTTGTGATTCTGACCACATCGGAGTTCAGTATGTTTTGATGTTTAAGTGCTTAAGTCTCAAAATTCAACAGTGTAATTCCGGTGACACTGGTGATTTCTGGAAAATATTGTAATTGAATTGAACATTTTTAAAACATAGTACTAAAATTAAAATTTCTAAAACAGCAATATCAGTTTTGGACAAACTCTACGTTTCTTGGGATTTTCCCAAATAATAATAATAATAAAATAATAGAAATTCGCAAAAAAACAAATAGTCAATGGATCGATCTGATTTCAAAAAAATTAATAGTCCCATGCATTTTGATGATGTAAGTTTTAAACCAACTTGTTAAGCTGTTAGTTGGCATCAAAGCTAGGTTTTCGGATTTTGCATTAAACTATAATTTCATTAAATATATAAAGGTGTCGCTGATCATGTAGATTTTGTTTCCAGAATGATGGATCTTGTGGATTATTGGTGGAGTCTATGGATTTTGTGATTTAATAGCTATCTCACTAACGTACGAATATATATATTTTTAAACATTAAAATATAATTAATTTCAACGACAAACTTGAATGGCATTCAGTTTGATATATTTATAAAGCCTCAATTTCTCTATTAATTATTGTCTCCATTGAAATGCTAAATATTTTTTTTGGGTACGTACACCATTAATTCTACTTTATTAATAGAAATTCAAAATTATTTAATTGCTCTCGAGTTACTGTGAAAATATAGAGTATTTTCATAATTGATGATCCCTTAATTAGGAGTTCTCGCCATAATAAAATGGTCTAGCAAATACTGTCTCACCACTCACCATTTTGGTAGTTGATTTATATATATATATATATATATATCAGAAGTTAACATTATATTGTAAAATTAATGAAAATGATGGACAAACCAACGAGCTATATAGGTTGTTGAAGACCTATATGAGCATTGTTGCATTGTTGACTGAAGACAAGAAATCTATCTTCCCAAAAAATGTAACTCTTTGATGGGACACCTCAATTTCTTAGGGCACTTACTATGGTTAGTTAAATTCTCAGTTAACTCTCTCTCCTCCACCTACCCATCCACATCATCATTCCTTTAACTATAACTCACTTTTTATAACTCCTTCAACCATATCATTGATTAAACACTATTTGGATATCAACAATCAAATCACATTTTTTATCCAAATAAACTTATAATAAATTTGAGAAATTTTATCTAAAATAATTTTTTATTTACAAAATTTTGAATAAAATAAATATCAATTTTTTTAAATTTATATTTTTTCATTATATTGTTAATGAAATATTATTAATTTTTTTGTTAATATTTGGAAGAATTATTAAAATATCAATTTATTTTACCTCTCGGAAAATATATAGTTGTAAACAATTATTATAAATTTAATCAAATAGTACATCAAATTAAACAAAAACTTAATGAAGTAGTACATTAGACTGAACAAGAATTTAAAAACAATTGATTGAAAATACCGACTAACACAAATTTCTCTCATAAAATAGATAACAAATTAATGCATATCTTCGTTGCTACGTGCCCAAATATGCTCAACTAAATCCGCACGGAGTTGGTGATGAACCGTGTTGGAACGTAGTTGTGAATTAATTTGTAGATAATTTGCAAAATCTCGTGTACCTCCTGGTGTTGGTTGTGCGGGCTCATCAACTTCATCGGAATTCCAATGAGAAATCATTTCTCCCTCATCTTCGACAATCATGTTGTGCAAAATAATACATGATAACATTATTAACTTCAATTTTTTCCTATAGAAAAAACGAGCAGGTCCCCTGACAATAGCCCATCGTGCTTGCAACACTCCAAATGCTCGTTCGACGTCCTTCCTTGCAGCTTCTTGTCTTTCCTTAAATAATCGTCTTTTTGGATCCTGTGGACATGGAAAAGCCTTGACGAAAGTCGACCATTCCGGATAGATTCCATCTGTAAGATAGTATCCATGATTATAGTGTGTGCCGTTCACACTATAATTCACCGTTGGTCCTTCCCCCTGTAAAACATGGTTGAACAAATTTGATTCATACAAGACGTTGATGTCGTTGCGAGAACCTGCGACCCCAAAAAAGGCATGCCATATCCACAAGTCCTGCGATGCGACCGCTTCAAGCACAATTATTGGAGCTCCATGGCCTCTACAAAATTGACCTTTCCAAGCAACTGGACAATTCTTCCACTCCCAATGCATGCAATCAAGACTACCCAACATGCCCGGAAATCCATGTCTAGACTCGTGCAGATGTAGAAGACGTTGAACGTCATTGTTATTTGACCTTCTCAAATATCTAGCACCAAATAATGAATAAATACATTCACAGAATTTGAATAGACACCTTACAGCGGTAGAATTTCCCATACGTAAGTACTCGTCAAGACTGTCGGCAGGGACTCCATAAGCCAACTGACGAATAGCGGCAGTGCATTTTTGTAATGGTGAGAGGCCCTGTCTACTTGTATCGTCGGATCTTTGTTGAAATTCCGTTGAATGATTCTCTAATGTGTTAACTATGCGCATGAATAAATCTCTACGCATGCGAAATCGTCGTCGAAACATATTGTCGGGATACACCGGATTTGGAGAGAAGTAATCTTGATAGAGTCTAGCATGTCCCTCTTCACGATTTCTCTCAATGAACCTTCTTCTAGTATTGTTTTGCGTCTGAGCTTCGAGAAGTTCAATAATTGTAAGCATCATTTGTTCACCAGGTGAACCAGGTTGATCGTAGGTTTCTTCTTCAGTGTTGGATTCATCGGAAGTTTGTGGTTGAGACATTATGAGGTAGTAGATGAAAGCTTTAAGTGATATCTTTGCTTCAAATGTTTGTTGTGAATAATAAAGTCGTATAACCTTGCATTTATAGAGTTAGAGTGTATGTGGTTGCAAGTGAAATTATGTGGACACAATTGTTCACACTTTTCAATAATAGAGAAAACATCACATGTGCTCTAACATGCTTGTCATAATGTATACTTTGAAATTATGTGTGGACACAATTGAAAATACTTTTCAATAATAGAGAAAACATCACATGTGCTCTAACATGCTTGTCATAATGTATACTTTGAAATTATGTGGACACAATTGATCACACTTTTCAATAATAGAGAAAACATCACATGTGCTTTAACATGCTTGTCATAATGTGTGGCAGTGTGGGTCTGATTTTATTATCTCCTAATGATGTGTGGCAGTGTGGGTCTGATTTTATTAACACTATGTCACAAATTCAATTTTGTAGGTTTAATACATAATTTATACAAATTGATATGAATTATAGATAGTGAAATTTTCGCATGAACAAATTATATTATGATTTTGTTAAAAATTCTCAAATTTAGTGGTTGTAATTGATCACACTTTTCAAAGCAAGAGAAAACATCAATTGGAACATAAAATGAAAATTACATTGAAACATAAAATGAAAATTACATTGAAAGATAAGATAAAAAACTACAGAGAATATTTAGTATTGCCACTTTGATTTAATCCTATCACACATTTGTTGATGCATAATCAATTGCTCAGGAGTTATAGAAGAGGTGTCTTTTGACATAATTTGAAACTCAATCAACTCGAGTTCACGTTCTTTGAGAATATTTTGTTCTTTTACTCGCATGTTTTGTTCTCTTATTGCATCGACCATATGTTGCTTGTGAACCGAATACTCCTTGAATTGCTCGATAACTTTATCAACACGGTCTGGGTCAACATTTTGGGCTGATGCTTTACCCTTGCCTCTAGCTTTTCTCTTAGCAGCCTTCTGTCCGATTGGACGCGTTTCTTCAAAGTTTAGATCAAATCTAAACATTTACCTCATGGAGTTGACATGTTGCTTGTATCTGAATCCGATGTTCTTGCCTTTTTTACGGAATCTTGATGAACACCAAATTGTGGAGCACAAAGTGCTCGATCCTTTGTAATTCTCCATACGTGCTCAAAATTGAAAGCAACATTTTTGTTATCAGAACGATATTTGGCATAGGCCATTCTCAGTAAATCTTCATCGCTATGTCCGCTTCTGTAAAGACTTGAAATACTGTTATAGCAAGAATTGAAAAGGTTTACCTTCTTCTGAATAGTGTTATACCAGTGTGATTTCATCGCATTACAAATTCTTTCTGACATACCAGCCTTGCGATTACCATTGTAGTATGCTGCAATTCTTCTCCAAAAGGCATCACCTTTTTGATCATTACCGATGATAGGATCTTCACTTACCATGACGAATGAGTATGCTAGCAGCTCGTCTTCCTGAACGCTCCATTTGACCGGGCGTCTTCCTTCAGTGTCGACAACTTCTTGTTCAGAACTATCCAAATCAATTGGAATTGAATATTGTGATGGTTGTGTTTCCGGCACAAAAGATGGATTTTGTGTAGGTGAAGAAAATTGCGAATAATCAAAGTTTTGTGGAAATGAGGATCCATCAAAATCTTCGAAGAAATCTTGATTGTTTTCGGCCATTTGGAGAAGTGGATTGAAAAAGATAAATCAAAATATGAAACCAACAATTGATTGAAAATGATTTTGTAGGTGGAATAAATGTCTCATGACTTGGTGTATTTAAAGAAAAAAATAGAGCCGTTTATTAACAGCCATAAACGGCTCTATTTTGGCAACGACCATAAACGACTCTATTTTGGAAACGGTCATAAACGGCTCTATTTTAATTTGATATACTTTTATATTTTTTCTCGAATTTAATTAAATATATATTTAAAATTGAACTAATATGAAAATTGAAAAAAATTAAAATGATTTATCTTAAAAATTGAAAAAAAAAACAGACGTAAAAAATTAACAGAACAACCATTAAATGAACATCTTACATGCAAATTCCAAATTGCAAAAAAAAAAAAAAAAATTAATAATAAAAAAACAAAAATGAACAGTAAAAAGTGCAGGTGTGTGAACAGTGTCCGCCGTATATCTTACTCTCCTGTGTGGCGCGTGTATTACACGCGCCAATCACAAAGAGAGTTGTTGGATGCACTATTTTTTTTTTTTTTCTGGTTCACACTTGTGAACGGAACAGTAACCCAATTACTTAACTATAACTATCAAAAAGGCTCCAATGGGGATATAGTTATAGTTATTGAACTATAACTCTTCTTTTTTGTGCATTGTAAGTGCTCTTATTGATGTGGAAACTCTTTAAGGTGTTTAATAAAAATAATTTCTCATTTGATTAAAATATATCCATTATAATTTATACATAAACAACGATAATTAATTAAAACGTATCCATCCATATTTCAACCTTAATTCTTTATCTTAAGATGATACAAGTATTTCAATTTCTGTTCTTAATTCCATTAAATTCTATTTAATTAAAATATCAAAATCGATTCTCCATAACAAAAGAAATCAATAATGGACCACAAAAACTTAAGGAGACAAAGAATATAGGTTTTTCTCCACATCTCATTTCATATCAGATAATTAGAATTTTTTTATCGCATAAAAACGAGAAAAATGATGTGACTAATTGGCATACCATTCAACAATGATTGGTCGAAAAGCGCAAAATATGTTTGATAAATGGCCACTGAACATTTTATAATGATGTTCGATCAGGATATGTCGAACATAGTAAAAATAGACGGATAGCTTATCTATAATTTTCAAGTGTCAATTAGATCGAAATTATATATTTATTTGTTTTTACGTAACAACAAAAGATTCAAGCTTAACGTATGAAATATGTGGATGTGGAGCAAAAGTTACATTCTCCATCAATCGGATCATTGTGATCGAGTGTTTGATGGGAAGAGGGTGTTCGAATCAATTAAGGGTTGTAATGGGATTTAATTCTTCTTGTTGTTTGTTATTATTTAGTGTACAAGTAAAATAGGTAGTTTATCGAGTGTATTAATTAGAAAAAAGAATATAAAAAGTATTAATTAGAGAGTATACAAAGTAAATATTATGAATTAAAAGAAATTGGGGTGTTAATATTCCCACCCTTCTAAGCATAACTATTAATTAATTGTACTCCCTCCATTTTACTGTACTTATTGTTTTTAGCAAAATAGAATTGAGAAATTTTCATATTTAGCCACTCATAATAGAAAAAAAAAAGTTATTTTTAGTTATAACTTAATATTCCTTTTTTTAAGCCAAAAAAATATATTTATTGTAATATTTTTACCTTTGTACACCAAATTTTTTTTCTTTTTAAATTGAGAGAACACTAAAAGATTTTGTAATCATAAATATGTATTCTTCAACTAACATGCCTACATTAATATTAATAATTAAAAAATAAAAATTTTATATGCCTAAGTTTGGGATGTCTAAACAATTAATATTGACAATTAATAACAAAATTCTAACCCACATATCAGGATGAAAAATAATTTTTTTTAATTATTCATATTAATTTAGGCATGTTAGATGAAAAATACAAATTTATGATTAAAATATTTTTTTGTGTTCTCTTAGTTACAAAAAAAAAAAAAAAAAAAGGTTTCTCTTTTGTGTTAAAATTAAATTTTAATTAAAAAGAGAAATTTTTTTTTACCTAGTATAGCAAGTTAGAGAACTAAAAAATGATATTTTCTTTGAATATAGAGAAGTAAAAACCAAAAATTAAAAGATAAAAGATGAAAAATCCAATAAAATAAACTTGGAGAAAAAAAAAACCATTTTTCCTATTTTTAATTAAATGATATAGATATATGAATAGAGTGAATAATATAAGCAGACACATATTTTCCTTTGATAAGACAAACAAAAAAAATCTTATTTTGCTTAGATAAGACAAACAAAAAATCTTTTGGGAAACAAGAACAAATTAGGGTTTCATGGTATATATTGAGGGCCCCAAAACTAGTGATTACATTGTTCCGTCAACTACGTTTATATGGTTCCAATTAGACAACATGGTATGCTTAAAAACACATTATTTTAGAAAAAAAAATATTACCAACCTCTCTTTAATCAATATTTTAAATAGTCTTTTCAAAATTTGATGATTTTGGAGGTTGGATGCTCCTAGTCGCACTACAATCAGTCTAACCTTAATCCCTTCAAAGATCATGCTTTGTAGCTAATAATAATGTTGTTAATTATATATAAATATAAGATACTAAGAATTTCAATTATAGACTTCATCTCCATTATAATTGGGGAAAATTGTACTTTAAATTTATTTTAATTCTAATAGGGACAAAATAAATGATTTTGTGAAGTTTTCTTTGGATTCAAAGTCGTGACAGCTCCAATTGGGCTTGCAAATTGACGTAGTTTAATATAAATGAAATTTGAGTTTTATATAGTATGCAATATGCCTAATGTATATGAGGATTAATCCAACATATTGCAAATATATATTACATGTTGCAATTAACATAAAACAATGCTTGTTTGATTGTTATGACATATATGGCTCGCACCTCACTCCCGCAACACATGCTTCTGCAAAATTTTCCAAAATTAATTTCTTCCAACTCAATCACGTGTAATCTAGGCTCTATTTAGATGAATGGATTTAAGGAGGGATTTGAAATTTCTAGTAGAAAATTGATTGATGGTGTTTGAATATAAATTGAAATCGATCATTATTTTCATTTTGAACTAATTTTTTAGCGATATAGGGTGAATTTTGAATCCACTCCGATTTGAGTGGATTTGACATTCTTTGTTTTCAAATCTCTCTATTCAAACGTATCCTTGGGGTTTTTAAATTATTTGTTTCTGAAAAAAATAAATAAATAAAGATGCACCTCGTTATAGATAGTACTTCAAAAAAAAAAAAAAAAAAAAAATATATATATATATATATATATATCTTTTAGGTTGTGTTTAGATTGAAGGAGTTGAAAAATTATCTAAAATTCACATTAACAAATCCTTTGATGGTGCTTTGGTTGATAAGCTAGCATTTGAATTCATCATTTTCATTTTGAAATCAATTTGGATGGATTTTCATTCTTATTTGAATTGGTACATTCACTTTAAATATTATATTTCAAATCACTTATTTTATTTTATTATTATTAATAAGCTTGGGGAATTGAAAGGGACTGAGATAATAAAAACTAGAAATTTGTGTGACTTAAATTCAAACCCTGATCACTACAATTTACACCTTTATAAATATGGTATACCACTTGAACTACAAGACTCGGTGGTTTATATTTCAAATCATTTAATGCAAAAACATCCTTAAATTTTTCTTTATTGTATAGTCATACGAGCACACCTTTATTAGAATCCTCCTTAAAAGCTTAACAACATAGTCTTCCATTTACATTTGATATATAACACGTCACATGTTAATTAATGATTTCAGTTGATCCACGTGGTGTATGATCATTATTTTGAAATATGAAATGAAAAATAGAGTGGAATAGAAAATCTAATGTAATCGCTACAACAATCTGATCCCTCCTTTTCTGGTGTGGTAGTACAATGGCAGTTACAGCTTTGAGCAGCGACAAATTCGCGACTAATTTTATTCAAGTTGTAATGTTGATTGGTGTGGGAGAGGTGATGATCCTTTAACAATAATTTTTAATCAAATAATGTTGATCAAGATTGTGAATCATTTAGGTATGCAGGAGAATCATTAATTCTATATATCCTACCACTTGTTTCTTTTCATGGATTAAAATTAATTTTGGACGAAAGACTTGTTACAAGTAGTATTTTATGTAGAGTTGGTCTCTTGTGAGACCGTCTCACATGCGACGGACCGCGCAAGGTCGAACCTTGGGACACACTCAACCGTGCACGACAAAAAAAAAAAAAAGATACATAATTAGAAATGAAAAACACATACTTATGTCGTGCACGGTTGACCATGCCCCAGAACATGATTGTGTGGCACATACACACCGTTGTATTGTCGCGCATGGTCGGACTGTGCCCCACAACACGATCGTGCGCGAGGAAAAAAAAACACATATATATAGCTGAAAAACATATACTTATAGCTAAAAATATAGATTTATATATTATTGTCGCACATGATCAATCGTGTCCTGAGACACATTCGTACGTGGTGTCGTCGCACATGAAACGGTTGCATATGAGTTTTTCTGTTTTATGTATACCTTGTTGTTTGTTCTAGGAAAACAACCATATTGGTTATTTCAGATGATAATATTTTTTATAATAATAAAAATATAACGAATTTGTTAAATTGATATTATTACTCTTAAAACCATCACGGTTCATGCAACACGCATAGTATTGCCAATCATTAATTATGATTGCTTAAAAGTAGGGCTTATAAATGCAAAAAAACAATATAAAATATGATCGGTTTTCAATTTACAATTTAAATTTTTTTAATTTGAATGTAATTTTAAAGGTCATGAATTTTTCAAAGAGCAACCTAAATTTTTTTCTGATAATTTTTTCGACGGAATGTACAACACGTGACTTGCACATGATTTTTATAAGATTAAATATGTCATTAACAAAAAGTATAAATTATAAATTGAAAAATAATCATATTTTAGGTTGATTTTTTAATTTAATCCAAAAACATTAAATATTAAATATCCTATTATATAAAATCGGATCAATAATTCACAGCTCATACATGCATAATTGGAATTTGGAATTCTTAAATCAACTTGAGTACGTAGTAAGCAACTAGCTAGTTAATGATGTGATGCAAATAATTGCAGCAAAAACATTATTAAGTTTTATTAAGCATCAATGCGTGAGGGAAAGATACATAAAATCTATTTTTAGTACGGAAGAAATCGTATCTATATAAGTCGATAATATTAAAAAGGTATTGGATAGTTGTTTTGCTTGCTGAGACAACCAACCTTTAATTATAGATAATTGTTTAGTAATACGATGATTCGTTAGTAGCATGATCAAGCCATGATTCTTGGTTGGAATTTTTTTGCAATTCCAGCTGTGACATAAATTAATTAACTCAACAGTGTAATTTGTCTTAAAAAAATATAGCAGCATGTGCTATGATTAGTTAATATGCGATGAAGTAGCTCAATTATATCCCTAGTCTCCATGCATGAGTAATTAAGTACTAGGGCTGCTACCTAGTAATAAGATTTATTGTACTCTCTCCCATACTAATTAAATTTCTTTTAAACGTTTTTTTCCCCCGTAAGTTACATCAAAATTAGACAACAATAGTTCTCTCTATTTCCTAAATTAGTAAACTCAGGACTGTTATCCTACCCACCGTGATTACATGTTAATGTACCCACCGCTGATGTATCAAAAATCCAACATAATTATTACCCTATCACACAAGTTTTCAAATTTTTATTCCCTCCAGCTCATTTAATAAAGAAAAAAATACATGAGTCACACCTACCTTTAGATTTTGCAATATATTGATATTCAACCTATATTTTCATAAAAATCATTTTAGGTAACAAATTCAATATAGAATGTTGGTGTGAGTTTTCTTGAAAGCTAAAATGTGTAAATCATAGTTGTGGCCATATATCTTTGTGGTTTTTAATAAATTAATATCCAATGTTTGAGTTTTATCATTTTAATGATCAAACTTTTACTACAAATTATTAATCATAGGTAGGTTAACATAAGTATAATTGAATTGTTTCAAAAGTTGAAAAAACCTAAGGATCATCTATAATTCAAAGTTTGTGAAAAAAATATTAAAAATAAAAAAGTTTAATATGTGTTATTGTAAAATAAAGTGGTAGGTGATTACATATTGTATATTTTATGCATATTTATTTAATTTTTATACCATTGTCGGTCGGATCCCTAAACAAAAATTTTGACTTCATTACTGACAAGGTATGGGTGTAAATGAACAAATATAGTATACTTAATATATATTGCCATATAGAACATCTATAGACCACGCGAATTGGTTGTTAATGCATATGCCATAGTTGTGCGCTACTTTATTAACATTTTATCATAGAAAAGATGACTAATTCTATTTTGATAGAATATATTAAATGATTTAAAAAGCAATATGCCCATAACGGGCTGACCTTATGCTACGGTACCAGACTTGGGCTGATTCTCGTTTGGGTCCAAATGAGACTATTTATATTTACATGGGTTATAATTTCTGGGTCCAATAACACGCAACAAATATTCATGAAACGAGCCCAACAAATCAACAATATTAGTAAATTTCAGATGGGCCAGATCAATACTATATTCATTTCCTAACCCTAAAGAAAGTCATCAACCAGTCTTTTTTTTTTTTTTTTTGGTTTAAATGAAAAATCAATGTAAGTATTGGTTTTTATTTTTTTATCATTTACAACCTAATTTTTTTATACAATTACAACTTGAATTTCTACAATTTATCAAAATGTATCTTAAAACAATTTTGTGACCATTTTCTGGTAAAGTGGAGATCACGTGACTCGCATGTGATTTAATTATTTCACTTTACAATATAAACTTTATTATTTGTATCCAATTGCAATCTCAAGTTTTGGAATTAATCAAATGTATCCTAAATAAAAGTTTTGATAAGTTTCCAGAAAATTAAAAATCAGGTAACTCACATGTATTATTTCATAAAGGAAAAATTGTCATTTAATTCATATATTTAAAAATTGAAAAAACTAAGAGGGGGAATTCGAGCCCTAAATTCAACCTTAAATCTAAGAGTAAGTCTCCTGTGCAACCATCGCACATGCGACGGTCAAAAGTATGTGATTTTCGGGCATAAGTATGTGATTTTCAAGTATAAGTATATGATTTCAAGGCATACTTATGGTCGAAAAAGACATACTTATGGGGCATAAGTATGTGATTTTCAAGTATAAGTACGTGATTTCAAGGCATACCTATAGTGGAAAAAAACATACTTATGGCCGAAAAAGGCATACCCGTCGCATGTGCGACGGTCTCACATGAGTTTTTGTGTAAATCTAATATACATATTTTGCTAATTCTCTGATACCTTTTAACTTCAAACTTGCAGCTACAAATCGAAATTGAGAAATTGAAAGCTGCAAAACAAGGGTTTAAGAATCAAAATTTTCTCTTTCTTGTTTCAGTCACTCAGTGTGTTGATTACATTAATATTTTTCTTCATAATTTAATTTACCCGATAACTTTGACACGAAAAATACCTCTTTAGATTCGTTTATGAATTTTTTTCTGCTACCGTTAGACCATAATGACAGAGACGATCTATTGCTGTAAGATTGAAGGTTGGAAAATCTTTATATTCGATATAGGACCGGATTTAGGGCACAAATTCCACTCTTTTGTTTTTTTTTTTGAATTTTTTAAGGTATAAATTAAATGACAATTTTGTCCTTAAGAAGAATACTTGCGAGTCACATGATCTCCATTTTTATGGAAAATTATAGGAAAATTAATTACAATTATATTTTGATAAATTTCAGAACATTAGACTGCAATTGGATAAAAAAAAATTAAATTACAAAGTGAAAAGTTTAAATCAAGTGAGTCATCTGATCACCACTGGGCAGGAAAAATTGTTGGAAAACTGACTTAGTGTGCATTTTGATAGAATTCCAGAAATTCAGATTGTAATCTGATAAAAATATTGTAGGTTACAAAAAGAAAAAAAAAACAATACTTTAAATTGATTTATGCATTTAACCCTATTTTCTGTGTGTAAATTTCATTCGTAAGTTAAAAGAACGGTATGATTAACGGACAAAGAATTGAAGAACAAGCAACTAAGTACCTTATGGCTTATTATGAATGAATTTGATAACCCAATATTAAAGTTTTATTGGAATCAATTATTGTTTTGATGAGAAATATTTTACTTTGTTTTAATAATTGAATTACAATTATTAAGATAAATAGGATGATTTGTAATGATTTTCTACATTAAAGGCAAGTAACCAAAAAAAAATGTTAATATGATTTACAAGGATTAGTGTCATAAAGAAAATATTTAAAATGTTTAAGATAATTATGATGTTTTGAAATAATGTTCTACTGTCTAATGCAAGTAACAAGAAGGGAAAAAAAAAATACAAGCCCACATGATGTTCAACAGCTAAAAAATTGAAACATGAAAGAGAGAAGCCCAAAAGATCTATTAAGAAAGATCAGCCCAAAATACAAAATTTACTTTGAAGTAAAATTAGGACAATAAAAATTTTAAATGTATAATACATCAGTGTATAGTGTATAGTAGAATTACCCTTATAATTTCCTTTGATAGGAAACACTTTTTCTTTTTATTAATATTATTGCTTTGGTCCAAACTCGCCCCTTACACAATAATACTGAGTAGCGACACAAATACAACAAGGTACGTAACCCAATTTATTTCTTGTACCAAATTTTTATCAATTAGTTAAATATGTATCATAATAATACGAGATCCTGTTATATAAAATTACATTAATAAATTTTGTAATCCAAATTTCATCGGTAATTTTCTAACAGACTAACTCTATAATAATTCCAAAGACTGGAGATGCCATTAGTACACACTCTACACAGTATGTGGTTGTTAAATCATTCTTAATTAATGACCAGTCATCTTCAATCCATAACATGTGCCCCAACATCACAAGAATCTCAACTAACTACAATAAACTTAACAAATTAAAACTCTCTCTCTCTCTCTCTCTACCATTTTACTAAGATTATTCTCTTCATTGATCCTAACCCTTCATTTTTTATATGCTTATCATCCATGTGATTGTACCTGTTAATTAATTGCAATTATGCTTAATCATTGTGCTAATGACGGCTAAGCATAACCATTTAACTATTTAATACAACGTCTCCTACGTTTGTCTATTTTGTCTATATATATATATATATCACTAATTTATTGTAGTTTGTCACTTTATTGTAAAACCGACGATGGTAGTGATAAGACTATATATGATGCATTAAATAAGAACAATGTGTATTAGTTAATCATTAATAATTTGGTTAGTAGTTCGTAGCATAGTTCATTTAATCAATCCACAAAATTAAATTAATTTTACATATAAATGAGTACATTATCATTTTCTAGAACTTTAATTAGGATTATGGAAAGAACCATTTAGTTTTTCTTGGTAATATAAAAACAATATATAGGCTGATATAAATTGCATTTTGTAAAACTATAGACAACATGAAAAAATAGAGTAATAAAAAGTTGAGGTTACGTAAATATATCGAAATTAATTATTAATTATTAAAAATATAATTTATTTGTACTAGGTCGAATGTGTTATTTGTACATCACGAATTCTACTCTAGTGTGTGTTTATATAGAATTGTGAGCAAACATATTGTACAGATTACATTCTGTAAATTTTTTAGTTTTCAAAAAGTTGCATTGCTTGCAAGCTTGAAGGAGACCATTACTAGTTTTTGTTGGAACAGACCTTAAGGTTGTGTTTAGATGAATAAATTGGAGTGGAAATTTGAAATCTATGGCATCAAATCCACCGATGGTATTTAGATAAATGTGAATTTGTAATCTATCATTCTTATTTTTTGAATTAATTATTGAGTAATTTGAGTGAATTTCAAATAAACTATAACTTGAGTGGATTTGAAATTCATTTATTTCAGATCTTAAATTTCAAATCACCCAATCCAAACCCAACAATATAATATTGTTCCAGGGAGAAGTTTCAAGGCAGGTTCAAGAAAACTTGTTCATCATTGATGATTATTGATGAAAGGTACATTAAGAAAATTCAGAAATCTACAATTTGTAAGACTACGTATATACGGTATTAACTCTTATCAATGGTAAAAGTTATTGATGAACTCAATCTCCATTATAATCTGTGTTCTTACTTCCATTGCTTGTTTCCTATGTTTCATGTTCAAATATATAATTTGCTTATTTTTTAACAAATGTTTACCTTGGAATAATCACACTTCCACACAGTCCGTTTGCTGTGTGTTATATATTGTCCTCATAATCCTTATATATATATATATATATATATATATATATATATATATATATGTATGTCATAATTAGTATAGGGCCAGTGTAATATACGAGATTATATAAACTAAATTAAACATAGTAATATTAGAAAAATATAAATATTATGAATATAAAAAATATTTATGATTTTGTGTGATACACATCATTTAATATAGTATTAAATATAATACAATCTGATTAATATATTATTAAATTGTTGAACTATATATAATTTTTTTTATTTCTTGCATTTGTAAAGAAATATATATAATTTTCTTAATTATTATTTAGCAAAAAAAATTGTTATATCTAATATATTCTTTAACTCTCCCACCATTTTTTTTTGGTTTGATTTTATTGTTCAAGCAAATTTCTTTTCAATTAAATGATAAAAATATAAAAATGAAAATAAAAAATTTTCAAATAAATTTCATAAATTATTTTGTAACACCTTGTTTTCGTAAAAGATAATCCTTGGCTAAGGCGTTAAATACGTATAAAAATTCACAATTTTAAGAATAAATAAGATAAATAAACCTAGGATAATTATAAAATATACATTTCTAAAATTCATGAAACAAAACACTATAAAAAATTCTTCAACAACCTTTGAAATATCGACTACCAGCATTCACCGCTTGTGAACCACGCCCTAAACTTTGAGTTAAAAAACATTTAATCACAGAGGGGTGTGTGTTTGAAGGAAGTAACTTCACAAGTACACTCAGTGGAAGTAACTTCACAAGTAAGGAAGAAATCATAAAAATAAATAAATGGAGTTTAAATCACATCTTGGGATATTTACTTCACAAGGATGCAGATTTAACCCGATCACAGAAACACAGAAACACGTCTAAGGTCTTTAAACCCGGCGTATCTCGGATCATTATGTCCGGCGTAATCTCGAATCTTTATGTCTGGCATAATTAGACTTCAGTTATTCATGTCTCGATCGGGACTTTTACCCAAGTATAGTAAGATCTCAATTACTTAAATCAATTAATAACCATTTATAGATCATCATGTTGTTTTGATCATTTAACAATGTAAATAATCATGTTCATATATCACCATTTACATTTGCATTTAGAAATTAACAATAAGATATTTTCGTCTAAAACCAAGCATGATAACATATAAGTAGACAATCGTATTTAAGTTCAATAGTATGCATTAAAATTTGTGTATTTAAGGAGCATGTAGTTTAATTGTTGGAACCGACGGATCGCCGACCCTATGCTATCGGAATCGGGATCCAAAGATAAATCGCAGCGGAAAGAAATCATACCCTTGTAGACCTCTTGATCTTCTGATGTATTCCTCTGAGCCCTTCTCGAACGTTGCATGGCCAACGATCCTTCGAGAAAAATCAGTTCCGCTCTCTCTCACTTATCACGTGTTTTCTGTGATCTGTGTTCTGTGTTATGAGAGGCGCTGATGAAAAGAGCTATATATAGGCTACACCAGGGACCTAGAGGAGGAATTGGGTTGGGCCTCCTGATGGGCTTTAGTATCCTGTGTTCGGCCCGAACACATAACTGAAGCCCATCAATAATAATTCAGTCCACTAGAGAATTATTATTGAACTACCATCCCAATCCCATATTTAATATGGGCTCCTTCTTATTATGTGTACATTTATTTCCCCGTGTTTAAGATATCGAATGTCCGTAAATTAAATAAGTTACTGACAACTTAAATAATTTACATCTAATTCCAAGAGTAGTACCACTCATCCTTATTATCATGTCGGATTAAATCCACCTGCAGGGTTTACATGATAATCCTTATGAGCTCCTCAAGGGGACATTATCATCCTAAATAATTAGGACACGGATTCCTTCTATAATCAACAGAACACCATATAAACAATGTTATCTCCCAACTCACCGAGTTTATTGATTTATGAATAAATCTCACCCATTGGCAAATTAAAGAAATAAACACTGAGCATACGTGCCCGTTATTATATAGGGATTAAGAAGATGTACATCCATAATAACAGAGGTCTTGTTCTATTATATAGTCAGTATAAAACGAACAACCTCAAATGGTCCTGCTCAATACACACAGAGTGTACTAGTGTAGTTTTATAGTCAAGACAGACTAATACCAAACTACACTACAACCATTCCGATGATTTGTCCAAATCCATCTTGGTTGTGAGCTACTATTTATAATTTATAAGAAACTGATAACATGATCTTCTGTGTGGCACCACACACCAAGTTATCTATAATATAAATTAATTGAACATTGCATAAACATATATAACAAATATAAAATGCAAACATATGACCAATGTGATTCTCATTCCATAAACGATGTTCATACAAAAAACTAGGCTTATAGTATACATCCTAACATAATAGCACATAGGCTTAAGAAGTTACCTCCACCTTAAGAAGAAGAGTTGGAGCGTCTATTCATAAGTTGTTGAGCAAGCCTATATAGTTTATCCTTATTTGTTTCCTACATCGAACATTAAAAAGGTTTTAGTACATTTCCTAGTTATAAGTTCATAATCTAAGGTCACTAATAATCAGAATACGACCTTTAGGGTTTTTTCTTAATCACAAGAGAGATTGAAATGACTTTCTGATGATGTTGGGGTTAAAAAAATAAACATGGTAAATAGGGTTTAGGTCAATTTATAATGAAAATGTGTGGATTAAAACATGAAAGAACTTAATTAAGGTTAAATTGGTCTTGATAGACATGAATTTAGTTTTAGGAAAACTAATTATAAAATTGGGGCTTAAATTAAATATTGAAAAACTTGAAAATAATTATCAAAAGCTAAAAAGGAATGAGGGTTTAATTAGATAAAATTGATGTTTAACTTGAAAATTGGACTTAATTGTATGGAATTGAAAGTTAATTTAGAGAAAATGACTCAATTGCAAAATCATAAGAGTTAACTTTGAGTATGGGTCGAACTGAAATTATTTAAAGTTGATTTTGACTTTAAGAGTTTAATTAAAAGTTTATTATTTATTTTCGCGTCATTGAAACGTTTTGAATTGGGGAAGTATTAGATTGTAATTTTTAGAAATTAATTAATTGCATATAGCCCCAAATTATTTCTAATTAGAGTAGTTTCACAGAAATTAAGAACTATTCTCATTTTAAAATTAGACACTAATTCATGTAAAAGTTAGTTAGTCAAACTTATATAGATAAAATTGTAGATTTCGATGAGAGTCAAATAAGTTTGGAGTGAATATACTTTTAAAAACACTTCTTCAACCAAGATAAAATGAAAGGGCTTAACAAAGGTCTACTATTAGAATAGAGGACAGATAATGGATGGATTAGATAGGCTTAGCAGGTACTATAACACTTGACTGAAAGTATAGGTCATTTCAGCAAAAAGATAGGTCTTTCAGGTTTTGTTGTTGTTATTTGATTTTGCAGTAGGGGAAAAGTTTATTTTTAGTGCTGCCCTAATAACTTTATTCATTTTTTGTCTAGTTAATTTTCAATCATCATTTTTAGTTCTTCAATTGGAAATTATGTTCAATTTAAGTTCTTCTTTCACCACAATCTCAATTTTCAGGCCAGTTTCCGGCAAGTGAGTCACATTTGCCCCCAATTTAAACAAGTTCATAAAAATACCACAATCTCAATTTTCAGGCCAGTTTCCGGCAAGTGAGTCACATTCGCCCCCAATTTAAACAAGTTCATAAAAATACGCTGTTGGTGGCTCATTTTTCATAGGTGACATTTTTTTTGAATTTTTTTCCATCCAAAATTCCAAATCAGTTGTCACATCATTAATTATCCTTAAATTAAAAACTCAATCATAATCTTAAATTAAAAGATTAATTGAAAAAATGCAAAATCAAAATACACAAAATATTAAAAAATATGCAAAATCAAAAAACAAAAAAATTAAAAGAAAAAATCAAGGTGAAGAAAAAAACATAAAACGGAAATAATAAATCATGAACACCTCCAAACAAGATCCCCAACCAAAATCTGAAGAACCCTAATCCTTCAAACACAACTCAATCCAAATCTCAATCGATCGAAACCCCAAATTTCCACAAATTCCCCAAGAACCCTAATCTGGACAAAGCATTAAAAGAATAAAAGGAGATTGAAACACAAAATTCCCCAAATTCCCCAAGAACCCTAATCAACCACTGTTCCTTCTTGTATCTTCACAACTCCACTATTCCTTTCTGGTTGACAACATCCACCACTTCGACGTATCTCAACATCTTCAAATACATCAACAATTTTATATTCTGATTTGCGTTGTTTTCAAATTGAGGGGGTAAATCTTAGAAAAGCTTACTTCATCAGTAGCTTCAGCCTCCTGTCAAGTCTCGATTTTAATGTTTTGTCTAGATTTTTTTAAATTTTTCTGTATAACTTTTTTTCTTTTCGTACAATTAAATGATGTGCCAATGATTTGACAATTTTAGAAAGTAAAATAATACAAAAAAATTCCACATGCAAAAGAGAACAGCCACGTAGGTGTAAGGTGACTGAAAACAATGAATTGGGAGCGAGTGTGTGTCACTCGTCGGAAATTGGCCGGAAAATTAAGATTCCGACGAAAAAAGAACATAAATTGGACAGATTTTCTATTTGCAAAACTAAAATTGATAAGAAATTAACAGGACAAAAAACGAATAAAATCTCTAGTACAGAACTAAAAATGAACTTTTCCCTTTGCTGCAGTGATTAGGCAAAACAACGAATAAAGTTTTTAGTACAGGACTAAAAATGAACTTTTCCCTTTGCTGCAGTGGTTAGACAAAACAACGAAAATTAAAATTCAATGCATTGTTCAATGGAAATAGTTGAAGATTGGACAATTATTTGTACATGACTCGACTCTTTAGTTCATTGTTATATCACCATTTTAATCTCACTCTTCATTTCTTTCATTCACCGATCATACCTCACCATTTCAAATCTTACTCTTCATTTTGTTTCATTTGTTGGCTCTCTCAACATTTCACCATCTCTTCAAAAAATGTATGTATTCACATTTTCATTAAATTTTAGAACCATAATTTTTGTTATTCCAATATTTTTAAAAAAGAAATTGAACTCTAATATACTTCTTAATTTATTTTATATTTTTTTGATAGCAATTACATCTAAAGGTTCATATCAAGATTAGGGTTCTAAATATTGACTGTTGTTGTTTCTCCACCATCGAACACTTTTAAGAAATTACACCAAACATATTTCAAACTCACTTATGAAATATTAATTAGTAATTTTTTTTAAAGATATGAATCAATTAATGCTGTATAAATTTTTTTTAATTTAGTTTGAGAAATAAAAATGAATTACATGTATGTTTGATTAGTAGAAGTTATAGTGTAAAATTTTATTAGCAGAAATAATAGTATACATATGATGAAATCAAATATAATTTAATGATGAAAGTAATTGTAGGACACAAATATAATTTAAATTATATTCATATGAAATAGATTTTGAACTGTATTCAAAGATATAATTTAATAAAAGTTAAACACCTAACCATCATAATTGAACTGGATTTTGAAAGAAGCACTAAAACTAATTAAAACTAACAGTGATGGAAAAAACATTAAAATTTATATAGAAAAGTATCAGGTATAGTTCTCATGAAAAATATATTTATAATTCGTATAATTATTTGGAAACCCAAATTATTTCAGAGCTAGCTAATTATAAAGATAATAGGATAGTTATACTCATATCACTACAAGAAAAATGAGTATTTCCGACGACAAAATGTTGTCGCAAAAGTATTTTATAACATTTTATCGCTAAATTATTATTGCAAAATCTTTCTCGCAAATAGTTTTTTTGCGGCAACAATGTATCAGCGATAACAATGTCGTCGTAAAAAAGTACTTTTTCTCATTACTTTTTGAGACAATGTATTGTCAATTTATATTAACATTTTTTGTGATAATTTATTGTCATAATAACTAGACTTTTCTCGACTATTTTTGTTGTCGCAAAAGATCTTATTACAAATACTCATTTTTCTTGTAGTATACACTTCATAAAAAATTTATAGTTGCACCACGTTTTGCTTGATTTATAATGCTTAAAAGAACCTTTTAGAATTTACTTTACTACTTCAAATATATATGTATATATATATATATATAATTTACTAGAACTAAAATATAATTAGAAATTATGTGAAATCGTATCACAACTCACAACTTACATAACTCACAAAATAAAAATTATTTCGTGAATATGAGTTTAAGTTCTGATCAGTTCTTGAGTTCAAAATCTCACGGAATTATTAATAAAATTGTCTAACATAAATTCTTCTATTAAAAGATATATCAATTTACTTTTAAGTTGTGAAAGTGATATTATATGTATCTGAACAACGCATCAAAATATCAGACACGCATTAATTAAGTGTCATAACCACATGTTATTTTCCATTCATTTATCTACTTTTTTTTGCATGTGACTGCGTGCTTTTTTCTCATTGTTGTATTGCAATAATTTTACAATTCATCGCAAGTGGAAGTTCTAATAATTTAACAACCATCATGTTTAATTCTTTAATTCTAATGATGATCGATAAAACTGTATAATAACTTCAACTGATAGTTCTGTTTTTTTCCCCCTATTTTTACTTGTAGTTCTTTAATTATACATAACTTAAACTTGGTACTTTCTTTTCCTTGTCTTTCTAAAAAGAGTTGAGTTTTTGTGGAAATCTCATGGAATTCATGATTTCATGAGATTATAAAATAAAATAAAGATTGACTTATAAAAATATATTTGAATTAAGAATAGTAGAATTTTGTCCTATCAAATTATATTAAGAGTTTATTACTTTTTTTACCCAATAACTTATCGAGTCTAACAATTTCAACTATTAAATTTTCGAACTGACAATTTTACCTTTTAACTTTGAAAATTCGAAAATTTAGGTCAATTTCAGCCCGAAATGCCAAATTGGGCAATCAAGCCCTAATTTTGGGCTATTTAGCTCAATTTGCTAATTTCGGGCTGACAATTTTATCCTTTAACTTTTAATCTATTTTTAATTTTCTTTTACATTTTTTAATACTCTTGTATTACTTCTAATGTTATTTAGTAAAAATCATTAAATTGGACCAAATAGCCCGAAATTAGCGATTTGAGCACAATTTGATCTTTCGGGTTAAAATTGGTCTAAATTTTCGAATTTTTAAAAATTAAAGGATAAAATTGTCAGCTGAAAAGTTATTAATCGGAATTGAAGTTATTGGGTAAAAAATATAATAAATTGAGATGATTTTATATAAATACTTATGTTCTTAAAAGAGGCCAATTGAAAATGATCTTTTTGTCTGTAATGGATGCTAATTAGATTAGAGAATCAACTTGTGATAAATCTCTTTTATATTCATCTGAATCACATTACGGATGGATGGTTGGTCAACTGTTCCTTATTTATTAATGATTTGTGACTTACACTTTCATGTGGTTTTCAGAAATCCTGCCTTTTATTTATATATTTTTTAATTCAAAAAACAAATATTAGTCTTTTTTTATGTTTTCTTTTAGAAAATATGTCCACTTCTATTGTCTTTAATATATCTCATGTAATAATTGATAATGATCATGTTATCATTTATAAACACAATCGTATAGTAATTATTTAAAATATCAAATAAAATACATACTCAAATAAAGTATTGGGTTTGCATTTTTGGGCCTCTATCATAATAATACATTATAAGTGGATGGCAAGTATAACCATAATCAGAAGCACATGTAGTAGAAGTCAGAAATGTTCCCTAATAATTCATAGTTAGGAGTTGGAGCCCTCATTATAAATCACATTAACATTAATTAAATGGGACCTGAGTCATCCCCATTCAGAACTTTTAAATTGCACCAATCAATAATTATGATTTTGATTAATTAAATAATATTCTTTAATGCAAAATTCAGGATGAAGGAATGGGAAAGGAATGGGCTAGGTGGTAGAAACGAGGGCCCGAACTGAATTTTAATGTCCTCTTTTCAATTTGGCCTAGCTCTAAAATTCAGACCAGTTTTGCATTATGGTCCTCCATCAATCGCAAATTCACCAGATATATTCCTTCCGTTTCAAAATAAAAATCATTTATTAAAAATATTTTATTTTAAAATAAGTGTTATTATATATTTTCAAGACATATATACCTATAATCTATAATAAAAATATTTCATTTACTCCTAACAAATTAAAGAGGGTTGTTAAGAGGAAAGAGAAAAAAACTTTCACAATAATTACTTAAATAAAGGTAGATCAAATTTGTTATCACCTTTTTTAATATGTGTTGAAAACCTAAAATAACATTTATTTGATTTTAGGGGAGAGTTCATGAAAAGAAAAAAATTTGATAAATCAATTTAAGGTGGTTTTTTTTTTTAAATGTAAATTCTTTTCATGTTTAGATCATTACAAATGAGATTTTAAAGAACAACAATATGATGTGGTTGTTTATTTTAGGATTAATTACATAAAAAAAAAAGCATGAAGTTAGAGTCTGGTTTCAATTGTGACATAAACTTTTGATTGTAATATTATAAATGTTCAATTTAATAATTATTTCAATTTGGGATATGTTTGGTTTTTCGGGCTCCAATTTATGACGTGGGGTCTAAAATGTAAAATTGAAGTCTAATGAAATTTAAAAAAAAAAATGAAAAATTTGTGGAAAAAGAAATGGAAAAGAAAATGAAAAAAAATAATAAAAAAATGAGATTGTTCGATAGTGAATGAGTGTATCTTCTCCTTTCCCTTCCATCTCCACCTTCTCTCCCACTTTCAAAATCGAAATTTAAAAAACAACCATGAAATTTTTAGAGTCTAAAACTAATGAAAATTAGAAATAAAAACTTCTTTTGAAAGCTAAAACAATGGGATCAAAACCTCTAAATCAATTTGTGAAATCGTATACTAAAACGAGAAAAATCAAGAAAATGGTTTTGCTCTGGAATATTGAACGAATTTCAATCAATTTATTCAAAATTGAACGATTGAATGTAAGTTGATATGAATATGTGTTTGATTCTAAATAGAGGGTCGTTTTTTGTTCAAATTTCATGCATTTTGGTTGAGAAATGAAAGAAATCAAATTTTAAAAGCTTGATGGCCAACATTGGAATTTTCCGGTTAGAGGGCGGGTAAGGAATTTTTTTTTATGGATATAAGGGTTGTTTTTTTGAAAATTTTGAAGAGAATATAATTTTGGATTTATTTGGAATCGTTTTGTAAAGTTTGGTAAAAAATTAAGAATTTTTTATATTTTTTGATGGTAGTCTAGTGGTGATGCAGCGGCGTGGTAGTGGTTGGAAGAAGATGTTGGAATTAATTTTTTTCCATTTCCTTTTTCTTTTCTTTTTTCATTTTTTTTTTCATTTATGGCTTTTTTTTTTTAAATTTCACATGTGTTGATAACTGAGATAACGATTGAGTTTCAATTTTACATTTTGAGCTCCACGTCAGCAATTAGAGCTTGAAAAGCCCAATCATATTCTCAATTAAAACAAATGTAAAATTAACATACAATAAAAAATTCATGTTGTAATTGAAATAAGACACTAAGTTTGTACCTTTTATGTAATTAACCTTTATTTTGAGGAGAGAAATTAGCATAAAAATGAGATACATGAGGGATGACGTGAGCTATATATCACGTTCTCTCGCAAACGAACAAAACTCAGACGAGATTAAAAAAATGAAAGAAGAAGGTTTCTACAGCTAGAAATTAATAAGCTTTGCAAATTCAATATTCCAGTAAGAGAAAGTATTGATGGCGTAAACGAACGTCCTTTTGGTATGTATTTCAAAGTGGGTTTTAAATAAATAACTTATGTTTTATTAACATAGATAACTACAATTTTCATACAAATTATATATATATATATATAATGTGGTTGGAATTATAATATTATCTATGTTATTCCCTATATTAGAAACAAAAGAGAATTTAAATTAGAGTTTGATATGATCGAACTTATCTGAACCGAGTTTTCTTGCGAAATCGAACTGAATTGAGAAATGACGAACTTATCTAGCTTTCGGATAACGGTGAACTGACATAGTCCGAACTTTTCAAGTTCCCGGACATGTCGTCAAACTGACTAGGTGATAAGGATAAGACGAACCGGTTCGAACTGGAGTTTTCTCCTTTGATCTCGAATCAGAATTATGGGCCATCAGTGCGAACCGTTTAAAGAAAGCGAACAGATATTTCTCTAGAATGAGCGAACTAAGCCGTAACACAATTTGGAGACGAATTGTTTTCTACCTGATGCGAGTTCGCAGTTAATATGCCATTGGAGATCGAGTTCGAACTGAATTAGTTATGGAACACGATGACGAACTAATTCGCGATAAAGCAAGACGAACTGTTTTGAATCCAACTAACCGCTATTTTTGTGGAACCAGTAGCCCATATCCTATATTTTTTGGGTCAAATCTTAACTACCACGTATTCTAGGGAGTATATATATTTGCTATATTCATTCTTTTATTTTTTACACACACAAATATAACAAACACATACATACACGTTTTCTCTCGAGAATCAATTATTCTCTTGACTGACTTGAGCGTCGGAGTCCCATTGCCGGGAACCCCTCCTGGTGTTTGTTTTGCAGGTTTTTGGATCCAAGATTTCGAGTTTTTGGTTGAAGAAGAAGAAGGTTGGATCGGAGCAACATCAATTGGCGCCTTCTGTGGGAAAGATTAGAGTTTTAAGACGTTGAAGTATTGAAGATGGTGAATACTAGAGGATCTAGGAGGAGGATGGAAGTAGGTGGAACGTCAAGAGGCCAAGAAGAAGGTAACCGGAGTCCTACTCCGGTGGAACCCCCTCGTACTATTGTGTTAACGCCGAAAGAACTTGAAGATCTGATATCGGCGACTGTACAGAAAGCTTTGGGAAAACAGAGAGTTGAGTCACAACAGGACAACGTTGAGGTCAATAAGAAAAAAAGATTAGATGATAAATCACATACAGATGAAAGGGAAAGTCAATTTGATCATCCTCGAGGTCAGAAGCGGGAACATGACGAACTGTCAGAGAAAGTTGATGATCTCAAGAGGGAACTGCGGGAAGTCCAGTGGAATATCCGACGAGTTCCGAGGAGTTTAAGAGGAAATCCCTTTTCGGAGGAAGTGATGGAGGATGAATTACCGGCCTCTTTTCGGCCAGTGAATTTTGACTATGATGGTACCACTGATCCGTGGGATCATCTATGTAGGTTTGAGAATACCGCCCTCTTACATCGGTATTCAGATGGTATTAAGTGTAGGGTGTTTGCTACTACCCTCACCAAGGCAGCTCAGACCTGGTTAGTCAATTGAGTAATTGAGCCATTCATGACTTTGCACAATTATCTGAGTTGTTCTTGCATCAGTTTGCGAGTGCTAGGAGACAACGACGTTCTACCCAGACTTTGTTCGAAGTAAAACAGAAGGCGGAGGAGATGTTGAGAGATTACGTCAAAAAATTCACAGCCGCGACTTTGGAAGCTCCGGAGGCTTCCGATGACCTGATAATTAATGCCTTTATACAAGGCCTGAGAGAGGGCGATCTTCACACTTCTTTGGTTAAAAAGACGCCTAAGAATTTTGACGACTTATTACAGTGAGCTACCAATTATATCAACTTGGAAAAAACAGCTCGAATAAAGAAAGGTGAGGGCTCTAGTCGAGCGAACAAGTCACATGAGCAAGAGGTTACAAGGAAGAAAGAGATAAGTGAGTCACGAACGAAGTTCGCACCCCCACCCTTGTGAGATAACAGGGTTGGAAGGAGGTATGACCAGTACACACCGTTGGCTATTTCTCCCGAGCAAGTGTTGATGGAAATCTGGAATTGGCCTCAACTGAGATGGCCAGCGACTTGGAGTTCGACTCCTAAGAAGCCGTCTACCTTTGGAAATGGCAAACTTTGTCGATTTCATAATGAGTACGGACATGGTACTGATGAATGCCTACACCTGAGGGACGAATTGAAAAGATTAGTTAGAGAAAATAGGCTCGCTCGGTATGTTCGTCAACACCGACAAGATAACAGAGGTCAACGGAATGTTCGAGAGGAGCCTAGAAGGGAAAGGGGACAGGAGCGACCTGAATTACCTCCACCTCCGCCACTCGCACAGCGAAATAGGCCTGAGAGGGAAGAGAGACCTACCATTCATATGATTATGGGAGGACCAACGGATGGAGATTCGAATAGAGCTCGCAAAACAAGATTAAATTCAGTTCGACAGAAAGGAAGTGAAGTCCAAACGATCTTTGATGAAGTAGTAGTGGAGTTTGGAGCTCGGGATAAAGTGGTCATCCAAAGTCCACAGTTCGATGCTATGGTGATCATAGCTGAGATATGAGGTTTTAATGTTGAGCGAGTATTCGTCGACACAGGCAGTTCGATGGACATCATGTTCATGGATTGTTTTAGAAAGATGAGATCGTCGGTTGAGGTCAAACATGTAGAAACTTCTCTTTATGGTTTCGCAGGGGAGACAGTGACGGTGTTCGGCAAGGTGCAATTACCTATGGTTTTAGGAGAGAGGGAATGAAGGCAGAATAAGACAATAACTTTCTTACTGGTGGATGCACCTTCACAATACAACGTGATACTGGGTCGTCCATCTTTGAGTACATATGCTACGATCATCTCACCTGCACATTTGATGATGAAGTTCCCTGTAGAGAATGAGGAAGGACGAATAGTGGGAGTAGGAGTAGTTCATGGTGACCAACAGACAGCTCGACGTTGCTATGTCGCTGCAGTTCGCCATTCAGAATCCCGAAAGCGTCACATCGAACAAAGAGACGATATTGATCGAGAAAGGAACCAAAGCCGGAAGAAAGGGAGAAAGTGAACACAACAGAATTTGAAGAAAGAGAACTGATAAGTGTCGAATTAATTCCAGAACAGCCTGGGCATTTAGTTTGTGTAGACAGCCATCTATCTGAGCCAGTTCAAAAAGAGATAATACGGGTATTGAAAGAAAATGTAGATTTGTTCGCATGGAAGCCTGAGGATATAAAGGGTATAAATCCAGATGTAGCAGTGCACAGGTTGAACATTAAGCCGAAAGTTCGACCCGTTAAGCAGAAGTTGAGACATTTTGGGAATGAACAGAATGAGATTATAGAAAAGGAATTGGAGAAGTTGTTGGAGATAGGGCACATCGAAAAGATTCAGTACCCTCAGTGGTTGGCTAATGTAGTGTTAGTGCCTAAACCTGGAAATAAATGACGAATGTGTATTAATTTCCGGGATTTGAACAAAGCTTGCCCAAAATATCACTACCCACTCCCCCGAATTGATAAGTTGGTGGACTCAACAGCCGGTTGTGAACTTCTCTGATGGATGCTGCACAAGGATATCACCAAATTTTAGTACATCTGGAAGAGAAGCCCAAAGTTGCTTTCATCACTTCGACAGGGACATATTGTTATACAGTGATGCCGTTTGGGTTGAAAAACACAGGAGCTACTTATCAGAGGATGGTGGATAAAGTGTTCAAGAATCAGTTAGGTCGGAGCATGAAAGCTTATGTGGATGACATGTTGGTAAAAAACATCCAAGCAAACAGTCATGCAACAGACTTGATGGAAACTATGACAGCAGTTCGAAGGTACGGAATGAGGCTAAATCCAGCAAAGTGTTCGTTCGGAGTAAAGGCAGGGAAGTTCTTGGGGTATATAGTTACGGAGAGAGGAATAGAAGTTAATCCTACCAAAATTCGAGCTATACAGGAAATGTCCCCTCCTCGAACTATAAAAGAGGTACAAACTCTAACTGGCCGTATGGTTGCTCTAAGCAGGTTTATATCAAGGCTAGCGGATAGAGGTTTGTCGTTCTTCAAGATTCTGAGAAAAAGTGGCCAGTTCGGCTGGAATGAACAGTGTCAGAAGGCGTTTGAGGACTTGAAAGTTTTCCTATCTTCGCTTCCTTTATTGAAACAACCAATGCAGGGAGGCGCGCTGGTGATGTACTTAGCAACTAGCAAAGAATCAGTCAGTTCGTTTCTTGTGCGAGAAGAAGGAAATGATCAACTTTAAATTATGTAAAGGTTGAAACTATCACGAGTTTTGTTAACAATAGAATGTGAGCATTTTTCAATCACCGCAAAGTTTTGTTAACCCTTTTTAATTGTTTTTTTCAATGAGAAATTGAACGATAATTCTGAAGATACGAAATTAGAAAACATATAAACAAGTTTAATAGGAAGTTTGTGGATTAAATTTGTTTTTAACTAGATTAAAATTTGGATCATTAATGATGTTTTATTTGTATTTTATTATTTTAATTCACGTTAAATATTAAATTAGATTAAATATGTTCATTTTATGATATATGAAATGTGACCATTTTTATGATACAGATGGAACATATATATACTACAATCCATGTTCCAAAAAAGTCAAATTCAGACATTAATATATATATATATATATATATATATATATTTAATATACTTGAAAATTCCTTATGTACCATTATTTAAGGTTAACAAATTGAAAGATATACAATTCGTTCATTTCAAAGAACATCAAGCAGAATGTAGTAAGAAAAAAATATTTAATGCACCTTTTAAAAAATTAAGAAAAATAAATGAACAATAGTTTTGGGATGGATTTAAAAGGAAAGACCACTTATCTTTATGGAACGTGTGGAGCACTAAAATATGAAAATATAATATAAAATTAAATATGATCATGAATTATAAATCATATATACCGACCTTAAACTATAAAATATTTAATCTAAAAAATTAGACTTTCTTTTACTTTCCTAATCTAATAAAAATAAAAATAGAACTATTGTGTGATAGTTTCATAAATCTAGTTTTGTAGTCTTGGAATTCTTGTGAATTGTTTCATAAATCTATTTCGTGAGATTATCAATCTACAACTCACAATTTATATATAAGTCTATGAAAATGAGTTTGGTTTTTATAGGTAGTTAGGTTCCATTTCACAAATTAATTATATATGTTGAGATCGTCTCATATGAGTTGATAACAGAAAAAAGAGATATAGGGTATATTTACCTACACATCGTTGACACATATTAATATGTATAATGTGCATAAATATAACATAATTATTAATCTCACATAACATCATGATTTAAAAGAATAAGACACATCAACAGTGGATAAATTAAAATATGCATAGACGGTGATTATGTATCATTAATTTTCTATTAATATATATGGACTCCTATATAAATGATAGCCGCGTTTGACAATCTTGATGTTGCATTAAGTATAAGCGAGTGATGAACATGGAATGGATAAATGGATTTCCAAAAATGTGAGGCCAAACATAGAATTATAGCTGATTTAATGTGCAAAATGTCTTTCTTATTTGGAAGAATGTATGTATAAGAAAAAAGAATCAAATCATAGTATCATGTTGTTTTTTTCTTGTATGGGATTTAATTTTATGCTTTCTGTTTTATAATATGGTCAAAGGTATCATATCATATGGAAATAGGTCCCTTTCTCGTGATGGGATGAGTTGAAATATTACTCAAACATTACACATGCAATGCTCATTGTCATGGAGATAGTTCAAGTCACCAGCATCATATCATTTCATTTGTGTCACAAAAATTAAATAAAATTTAGTAGATAGCTATAGGGTACTAGATATATTTGATTATCTATTTATGTGTTTGACTAGCTTAATTAATAAGGACATTATGGTTTGCCACAAAATGTCCCACTTTTAGTAGAAGTGTCTTTGATTAAGAAACTTTTGGGGTCAATCTTGCCTCCAATCCCAACAAATCCAATTTGGTTTCTTTCTTTTTGGATGTTTCCATTCTTACAAAAGAAATTAATCCTTGTGTGGAGATTGGTTTTATGATGTACTTTTTTTTCTAATTTTATTTTCCAATCTTATGTTGAATGACATTGTTTAAGGGTTTCTATAGTTTATTAAGAGATTTTGCCAGATAATATTATTTTAAATAGTTAGTAATATGATTTTATAATATAAATTAAAATAGATAGTAATAATGGGTGCTAATAGTAATAGGGGTGAGTACTGTACAAGCAATTCGAATATGATCCCTTGAATTGTAACAAAATGCAGAGATTTCCAAAAAAAAAGAAAAAAAGATCTCCGGAATTGTTTCGTAAAACTAGTTTGGTTCCTTTGTAGAGTCAGGCATAACATAGTGGAGCTGATCGATTCGGGTTTTGGAGAATTTGAAATTTACAATTTAAAACAAATATATATATATATATATATATATATTCACACTCCACACATTATTTAATTTAAAATTTGAAACAGAGATAAAAAAATTAAATAAACTTAACAGATTACTAAAGTAGTCGTCTTTTTAAAAGGAAAGAAATATAGATTTTATAGTAAAATTTAAAGGTAAATATAAACTTGATTTGATCTAAATATATTATGCATTACTTTTTATAAATTATAAAGTTGTAATTTTATTAATATTTATTGTAGTTAATAGGTTTTATGTAACACCCCCTTCTAGTAGGGTAATTATTTATACTAAATTATACTTAACTTTCAAATTAACGTTGTGATTTTTTTTTTAAACAGCGGAAATAATTTTGTTAAGAAATATATTCGAGTTTTAAAACGGTCTAAAGCATCCAAAACGAATTAAATTGTTAATTAAATTGTTTGGGTAAAATTTTACGTCAAAAGAACTCAAAATAAAGTTCACTTTGCATGCAACTTAGAAAGCTCTTAAAAATCTTAAACTAATTCTGAGGCCGTCACCACCAATCACGCTTCAGCGTTGCTACCTCCTTGCATCACATCTTACCTTTGTCTTTATCTGCAATATGGGGTAATACTATAAGCAAAAATGTTTAGCAAGTACATCACCTATCTTACAAAACATATTTCTTTGCAACTTAATAGAAAACAAGAACATCACTAATTAAAACAATAATCTACTCTTATACTTGAAAATAATATACTATGGGCTCAGACATGGTACCAATGCGCGCAACTCCGAAGAATCTGAGGTAGCTAGCCACCGAATCCAAACGGAGCAACTCATACTCATAGGGCAGCCTCGGGGCCCTTAACTTCTCTAGTGGGCGGTCTCAATGCCCGGTACCGGTCTCTTAAAAAATATAGAAAATAAAACCATATACATATATACTCTATCTCAAAATATTTTTCTCACTTTTCGTAAAACAAAAATACTTGCTTCTTGTACCAAATCAAACATATGGAATCACCACACTTAACAACACATCTCTTCACATTCACATAAATCATAAATAAAAACTCACGAAGCATTTAACTTAACAACTTATTAAAACATATTCACATAAAACATAAATAGACACTCACGTAATTTTGCATAATCATTAAACAATCAAAACAAAGATACTCATACTGCAGGTGAGAGATGTACTTACCTGGAATTCCCAAAACTCACAATATCAAGATCCTTAAACACGTTATATGCTTACGGCCTATCCGAACAAATCTAAAATGTAACCAATTGATAAAAAAATGTAATCAGAACTTGCATATTTTATATTAAATCTAATCTCTTAATATATCATAGCTCATTATTACTCAACCACTGATTTTATCAATGTGTTATTGAACCTTAGAAAATATTTTATGAAACTATAATATAACTAACATTGAATAACTGAACATATTAATATAACTAGATGATAGTTTGCTCTTACACTAAACTAATAAATTAAATAATCAAACATGCTATGAATTAAATTTCTAAACTATCATGTACGTTGGTTAAATAGTGGTCCAGTTGTAATAATTATTAAACCATCTCAGTAACATTTCTATTCCCTAAATTATTATTATTATATTTTAACCATCATCCTTATAAATAAAAAGGCGTAATCCAAAAAGGAGGAAAAATTTAAAATACTAGTACACTTTTTAAGGTTTTTAAGAGACTGAAGGAAGTAATTACTTATCCAATTAATAACAATAATCTCAATTAGATTCATAATTTATTTATCTCTAAGTTACAGAAATTCAAAACATGGATATATAGACCACTGACCCAACTTCTTAATTAATTATTCCAAAGTTGTCTATCAAGATTTCTTGTGCATGGCTCAATTTATTTTCCTTTTAATATTATCTTAGACATTAACTTAATTCATTCAGTGCCTAACAAAATTCTGCTACGGAAAACTAAATTATTGAATTAAATATTCATAACATCTCACCAGTTAACTTAATAAAACTCACTTAACAAGTGTTAGCTTATTAAAATTTATAATGATTATGAATAGATGTAAATCGGTTCTTAAACTAACATTGATTTAATTAACAATTAATTAAACTATAATTCAAATTCTAAAATTGTATCTATTGATTAACGGTGGTTTAGTCCTACCCATTAAGTGATGTAAGATAAAATTCTTAAACTTCAATTTAACAATCATCTTTAACATACAACCGTACCCTCAAGAAGAGAAAATTAGATTAATAATTAAATTTATAAAGTAAATAATCTATCAATAAATTATATCTCTAGCAGTGCTCACAATCTATTTAGTTGCATTATTATTAAAATTCAAAGTTATATAAATCTCAGAAGCAACATATGATAGCTCAAAAAAATCATGATTAATGTAAAGCCCTCTACGAAATTAACCCATAAGCACAATACCTGGCTCTCTGTTTTGACTGAAGGATTTGTCGCCCCTTTTTTTTTCTTTTTCTTTTAGCCGCGGTTTCTTCTTACATTCTCAATTCTCACCATTCTCTCCCTTTCTCATCTCTTTAGTTATGTTTTTATTCTGTAGGCTTTATCCCAGATTTATTTTTTTCTATTTTTTTCTTTTTCTTTTATCCGCGGTTTCTTCTTGCATTCTCACCATTCTCTCTCTTTCTCATCTCTTTAGTTATGTTTTTATTCTGTAGGTTTTACCCCACATTTATTTACCTAGGTTTTGAGATTTCTTATCCTTTAGGAGATAAATAGTACGTGGACTCCTAGATCTTCTCAACCAATTAACTTACTGGCCTTATCTCCATTATTTGATTTAAATTCTGAAATCCTTATCTAATTTAATATGATTATAAGTCTATTAATTATTTAAGAATTCTAAACACCTCACATAACTAATTCACTATAATCTAGTATGAGGTCATGATAAAAATAAAATAAAAATTTATTATTCATAAAAGAGATTTAATTAGAAATTGAGGTATTACATTTTATGTGTTCCCAAAACTATTTATTAATAAAAGTTTTGCTCTATTAACTGCTGTTAATTTCTTCTATTAAGTCCTAAAATTATAATAGAATTAAATAATATTAAATTTCAACCAATTTTGTAATTAATTCAATATCACAATATGAAAAAAATTTAAATAATACTTATAAATATGTATATATATATAGTTATTTCCTTGAATCTGTTATATTCAGTTCTAAATTCAATTTATCGATTTCATACGGATTAATTTGACAAAAATATGAATCGAGACTCTTTGACCCAAATAAAGTCAAACAGTTAATGAATATTATTCTATTAAAACATGTTTGGTTTGAGTTTTTGTATGATTCGGTTATCTCTAAAACCAATGCTCCCCCAAATAATACTGATATCGTATCAATATAACCCTACTTGTATGGCTTGTTTACGACCAATTAAACTTTAACTCATGTATTTTTGTGCGGTTTAGGGGTATGCCCTGATGGGTCTCATCTACACTAGCCAAGTCTGCTCTATTAAAATATGTACAAGAGAAGAAATTTAATGATACCCCTCATATTATGTATTAACATTATTAATTCGATGTTTGACATGTATTCATTTGAAAAAAGTTAAAATTTTGTTTATTGTTGGATTTTTTCTAATTATACATCTTAGAAATTTTAAATCCTAGACAAACGTCGACCGAGATCTGAGCACTTAGTCGCCATTTCTTCTACCTTAGCACCCTCCACGATCGACGGTGCAATTTGCTCTTTCTATCGACGGTTCGACAAATGTTTCCATAGCGCTGGACCACTTCATTATATACTCACTCAATGTGGTTTTTGAATTTGGGAAATTCTTCTATGAGACCATCAAACAAATTTCATTCCATAAGATAGGTTGGGTTGACCTGGTCAATACTTTGGTTCACACAACGGTCAACGCTTGATCAATGGTCAACAGATATTATATAAAAGTTTTTTAATATATTATACTTTGTGTTTGAAGCAATGTTTTTGAAAAATTATAATTAGTATTGTGTGGTCAACAAATATTATATAATAGTTTTTTAATATATTATACTTTGTGTTTGAAGCAATGTTTTTGAAAAATTATAATAAGTAATATTGTGTGATATTTTTATGTGTATCATGTAATATATTTGGTTCCAATATTCTAAATATATGATTAATTTGAGAAATTTTGGTTTCACAAGTAATATTTTTATTTTCATAATAAAATACTTTCACAAATACTTTTGAAAAACTATAATTGGATAAATAATATTATGTAATGTAATACCTATCATGAGATGGTCTCACGCGACACACTTTAATTACTAATAAAATACTCTTCAGTTTTATTTAAATGATTTTTTAATTTTTTAATCCTAAATTAAGGGAAATAAATATTTGACAAAGTTATTCTTAAACAATCTCATTCCACTCGTTCCCTAATTTCAAACCCGCAACCCACCTCACCCCTCACTTAAATAATCTAATTATTAGAAACAAAATTAAAATCACTAAAAATCATTTAAATAGAACTGAAGAAACTAATAAAAAAAAAATGACGACATTTATGGTATAGAAACTTTAATATGTTCTTACCTTTTTAAATTTTGCTTATTTATGGAATCTTGCATTAAATCAATCTTCATTTTTTTAACATATCCTGATTTAAGTCTTAATTATTGCATTGGTCAAAGATGGTTGGCAACATTCTTAATAAATACTTATAAATTATCAAAATATTCTTGTTTATTATAAGATTTAATTTTGAAAATTAACATTTAGACGTGAAATTCTTCTAACCTAACTATTTTTGACATGTAAAAGACGCCACGAAAGTAGTATAAATATGGGTAAATAGATATTTTGGATGGTAAAATATTTTTTTAATTCTAACTAAGTGTAGTTGTAGAGTTTTTGCTATAAAATAACAAACATAACAAATGGACAAATATATTATTAATTAATTAAGGAATTTATATATAATTTAAAATTAAAAAGAGAATTAAATTAATTTTATAAAAAAGATCATATTAAATTTCTAAGTTTTAGCTAAGAAATATTAATATGGATGGTTTATAAATAAAGTAGCATAAAAATCTAAAACAGACACCATATTAAAAATAAAATTTGACTTCTAAAATGACATTTAAATGGAATTGAGGAGAGTATTTTTTTAATTTAAAATACATCTTTCTTTTTCTCACTTTTTTGTTTATGCCTCAAAAATACCCTTTGTGTGGATCTCATCTCCACTATTATTGTTCCATGATATAGCCCTATATCGAGAAAACAAAAGATTCACAATATAGTTGATATATATCAAATATATCATGTATATCAACTATTTCATGAAATACATTCGAATGGCGTAATTATGTCATGAAATGCATTCGAATCGATAGTTATATATTGAAATGCATTTCATGATATAACATATCATGGAATTCACGATATAAGTTGTGGAATGATATATCATAAAATGTTTATTGGAATATATTTCAGGACATGGGGTGTCTCATTTCATAATGGAAAATTTATTCCTTATAAAATTGGTAAGATATATGTTTGTTGTGTTTGTACGTAGTTAGAAAAACTTTATACTATATTTATAACAACATTTTAATTTTTATTATCGCCTTAGAAGTAGATTATAAATCTTTTAAAATCATTATGTAAATCTAATTTGGTTTGATTAATCAAATAACAATCTACAATCCACATGTTGAAGTTACATCCGAGGGATTTATTAAAGAAATCTTTGGAAATAAATTTTTTGTGTGAGATTATACAAGTTTAAAAAAAAATTGAAATTTTGATTAGTAATTAAAAAAAGTCACTTCAACTCTGACGAATATCATGCAGTGTCTGCTAATCAGTACCAATAATTCTTCATCCTTTTTTGTATTTTAATAATAATTTTCGACATAAGTAGGCAATAGGGTTAATTAACTAATTTATCCAGAAGAAACGTACAAAAACAAAACAAGGAAGTGAAAGTAGTAGAGTAGGACCTAACACATAGAGTAGAGTGGAGGACAAGAAGTAGAAGTAAATAATGATGGATAAAAGTTGCTTTAGATTGCCTAACTATCATTAATATATTAATGATTAGGTTAAGATTGGTGGATTTTGTTATTTTTTACATTTTCCAATGTCCAAAAAGTCTTCTGTCCCTTTTGACATTTGGTATTGGATTCCAAAAATCACACATTTCAATGATACAGTTAATATGGATACCGTCAGCAGTGAGAAGAATCTAGGTAAAAAGGCATCTAGAAGAAGCTCAATGCTTAACTACTTTAAAAATCAACACTTTGTTAGCATGAAAATATTTGATTAATGATTTTGATGCAATAAAATATTTGATTTGTAGGTTTTGAAGATAATAAAATGTTCATCTTAAAGTTTTCAAGAGTTTTATTAAATATTATTCAAATTATTAAAGAAAAGATAAAAGAGAAGAAGAAAAAAAATGACACTATCTGAATCATATTAGATGGATGCAAACCATTGACTCATCTCGGACAAAATTATTAATTTTTATTAGTTTTCATTAGAAATATAAGGAAAATTGATGCAATTATTTGAAACAAATATCTATACTAATATAAAATAAAGGAAGTTGGTAATATTTACAATTTTACCATTTTCCCTCCTAAAAATGTTACATCAACAATTTTTTTTTTTTGTATTTTGTATTTTTAATTATTTTCTCATATAATGTATTTATTAAGATTCTTACTTCATAAGTGACGATAATTATTGGAAAATCATTTTGTAAGATGATTTTGGGTTTTATAAGAAAATTAAGATTCTTATATATCATGGTATTATAAACCCATATTATGAAGATTCTTGTTTCATCTTACAAATCATTTTTTGGTTTGAGTTTTATAAATATTAATTACATATTTTTTTATAAGATGATTCATATACCATGATCATCCAATGTAATGGGCTTTTTCATAAATGAATTAATTGTATTAGGAATTGTAATATTATATAGATTTTTCAATTTATATAATACTTGGTCCATTTGATTTAATATTATAATTATTTTATTAGTTCATTTATATTTTCTTGATCCTAATTAAATTATTTTTTATTAAATATAATTTCTTAAATCCCAATTACATATATTGTTCAAAAATAAACTCAATAACAAATATTAATTTGTTTTGGGATATCTAATATCATATTTAATATAAACTAATAATTAAATGTAACACTGTTAAAGAAATTTATATTTATATATATATATATGTGTGTGTGGGGTATGGAATTATATGTCATTCTAAATATTTTTTAAATTAGTCTTTGTATTTCAATTATGTTGTAATGCTTTGATGAGGGTGAAGATGAATGATGAAGGCTTGTTCACAGTTGTAGATCATGTAGTGTTACATAATCATCCATTAATAAGATTATATCTCAATCATCTTCATCGTTCGGAAAGAAAGATTGATGAGGAAAAAGGCAAGGCAATCGAGCACATGGTGTCTTCGGGATTATCTGCAACAAATTCTTATAGATACATAGTAAACAATGTTGGTGGTGAGGAAATACTTGGGCATACGAAGATGGATCATATGACCTTTGTTAATCGAATAAAGATGAAAGCAATAGAATTTGGGGACGCACAAACTGTGATTGACATTGTGACGACTAGGATTTATCGATGCATAATTTGATAATTAAATATCTAAACCCCTAATTATTTGATTTATTTTACGTGCGTTTCAGAAAATTTAATTATAAGTATGCTTTAATTAAGTTTAACGTTTGAGAGATTTTTCATAAAAAAATACAAAGTCGATAAAATAATTCATAAGTAGGACGAGATGAACGAGAACGAAAAATCGAACAAAACGCAAAAAGAATGGATCAAATCGGAGTTCGTTTGATATCCCAAATTAATTAATATCATAAGAAAGTCTAATATAAAGTTTAAGATTATAATATGTTTAATGAAAAATTAACCTAAGGTATAAAGATTGTATAATCCTAAGTAAAAATCATACACTAAGTTTTAACTTAAGGTAAATAATGCTCTTTCTTCTCTCATCTTTTCCGGCGGCCGGCCGGAGCGCCGCCGCCGGCGACCACCGTTACCGGATTTTCTTTCCGATCGAAACGTATCGAAACCTACACCATCTTGAAGCTCTCGCCGAGCCCGTTCCAACCTCGGGCTCGGAATTATCATTCGCCGCCGCGTTCGCCGGCAAATCGCCGGAGAAGATACGGTTTTCTCTCTCTAGAAACCCACATTTTCTCTCTCTTTGTTCTCGGCCATCCGGCTATCGATCGAGGCGATTCTTGAGCCTAAAGTGAAGTTTTCGCCGAGCCCGTCTCGATTCCGGGCTCGGATTGTTGATTGGACCGGCCGATTTCTAGCAACGGCCGGTCAAAGTTTCTGCAGATTTGTTTTCTCTCTTCTCTCCCTTGCTCTCTCTTCGATCCCTCTCTCTCGTCTCTCTCTCTCGATCTCTCTGTTCCCTCTCGTCTCTCTTCGGGTTGTGGGTAGTCGGGGCGGCGCATGCAGCGCCGCTGTGTGGGTTATCGGCCGGCGCAAGGAACGCCGGCGAAACATGTGTTTGGATGGTGATTGGGGCTGTGTTGGTTGAGCTTGGCTGTGTTGGCTGTGTTTGGACAGTTTTGGGGCGACGCTTCAGGCGCCGCCGTGATCGGAGGGATCGGCGCTCGGTGTGCCGGAAGGTGGTGGTGGTCTTGGGTGGTGGCCGGCGACACGGAGTCGCCGGCGGTGGCTGGCAGCGGCGGTTTTGGTGGAGGGGCAATGGGTGTTTTGGTTGGGATGAATTTTGGGAATTAGACAATCTCCAGGGACCTCTTTGCAATTTCTTCATTTTGTGCTTATTCTCATTTTGGTCCTCCAACTTCTATTCTATACACTTTGGTCCTCCATCTTTTATTTTGTGCATTTTGGTCCTAAAAAGTTCTGGAAATTATATTTCCACCCCCAAAACTTGTCAAGTCCTTGACTTTCCTCCCCAAGACTTTCTGAATTTGCATTCTGGCCCCACAGAATTCCAGAAACTCCATTTTGACCCCAAAACTTATCTGTAATTACGATTTTACCCCTCAAACCCTCTAAACCCTCCAAACCCTAAAATGCTTCGTTTAGCTTCGTTTCTTATCCATTTTAATCTGTTCTCATCTCTAAACCTTCCTTTTTGAATCCTCTATATTTCTGGACCTAGTAGGGTCGGGTCATGTTCTGTTTTCAATTCGTTGTTTCTTCCGAGCATTTAATTATAAACACTTAATTAATCTAATCACCTAATAATCTACGTTGTGTGTTTGTAGGCCCGAACACTCCGAACTCATCTCAAAACTAAAAGGATAATAACGTGAAAGTTGCACCGCCCAGGCTGAGGTAGGGGTAAACTCTAAACCTTATGTTTATGTTATATCGAAATGGGTAGAAATAATGATGTATGATACTCGAATATGAATTTAAGCATGATGAAATGAATCGTATTTGTTATGTTATACGAACGCATGATGATAATATGACCTTCAGATAAAATGCCTTGAGAATCATATGTTGTGTTTAATTGTTGTGATCATATGAGCTTGTTGGGTAATTTTAGTATGTTATGAATGGACTGGGTCGTCCCTTAAGGTACCGATATAATGTAAGGACTGGGTCGTCCATAAAGGTACCGATGGGATAAAATCCTATATTGAGGGAATGAGACGGGTTGTACCCACATCTCTGGACTAGGTCGTCCGTTAATGTACCGATTTGCCTGTTGTGTATTCATGTGTGTTGTATTTAACTGTTGTTTTTGATTTGTAATTGTTTAACCTATTTGTTAATTAATTTATGAACTTAATTATACGATTTTATCTCCACGGGGTGTATTTATATGCACTCACCCCACTTATGTGTTCGATACAGGTGATAACATTAATGAGAGGAGTTGAAGGGAGAGATGTGCTCTGTCTATTAAAGATATTTTATAATGATGTTTCGTTAAACTGTTTTGGAACAACATACTCTTACGTTTCTCTTTTGTTTAAATACGTGTATTTGCGATCCGCTGCTAAAAGTCTGTAACTTTTATAGTTTTATATATATATCATCTTCGTTTTCCCCTTTTCTTTTCTTCTTTCCTGCACGCCTGTCGGAGATACTCTGATAATTTTAAAAATGTTTTTCCCAACTTTGTTAAATTTTTATAATAATCTATGGTTAAGTTTCGGGGTGTGACAGACATGATACAAGAAGAACAAGCAAACAAAGAAGACTTTTTCTATAGATTTCAGTTGGATGACGAAAGGAGACTAATAAATATTTTTTGGAGGGACTCTATGATGAAAGAAGACTATCAAATCTATGGAGATGACATGGTGTTTGATACAACCTACAAAACTAATAAATATAACCTCATTTGTTCTCCTTTTGTTGGTATTAACAATCATCGAAGAAATGTCATGTTTGGTTGTGTATTTTTGGTCGATGAAAAAACAGAAACAATTGAGTGGCTTTTCGAAGTATTCAAGAAGTCAATGACATGGAAATGTCCTATAACTATTTTCACAGACCAAGATCAAGCTATTGCAAATGCAATACAAAAGGTCTTCTCTGTTCATGCCTACAAATTACTGATACTTTTACATACTTTATAGAATACCTGAAATGTAAATGACTGATACCTTAAACATCACAATACAACTCTTCCCTCAAACAAGACATCGGCTCTATCTGTGGCATCTGCAACAAAATGCAATAAGTAGATTTGCAGAGCTAAAGTCAGATAGAACATTTAAGGCAACATTCAATAAGTGTTTATCAGGTTGTGTTGATGAGAAAGACTTTGAAATTTATTGAAAAACGATGATAACACAGTATGGTTTGGAGAACCATTCGTGGTTTACAAGACTTTACGGCTTGAAAGATAAATGGTGTACAACACTAAATAAGGACTTCTTCTCAGCTGGAATGCTATCATCACAAAGAAGTGAAAGTACAAACTACGTCATTGGCTTCAATGTGAAAAAAACAACAAGCTTGATAGATTTACAGAATTTTCAAGGAGATAATGAAAACTTGGAGACTAAAGGAGCAATATGATGAATTTCAATCATCAAGATCAAATCCTGAATCCACGTTACCAATGATGGGTATGTTAAAACATGCTTCAAATGTCTACACATTATCTGTTTTCAGAGATTTTGAAGATGAATTCATAAAATGCTTTTCAAGTACTTCAACAGTTTTAATGGTTGAGAATAGCACAATGGTTTATCATGTTTCATCACATGATGATAATGATCCTATACATCGAGTCATATTTGATTGTGAAATGAAACTGATAACATGTACTTGCAAGAAATTCGAGGAATATGGTATGTTATGTTATCATTGTTTGAGAGTACTATATGTTAACTCTTCACAAAGTATACCAGACACTTATGTATAAAAGAGATGGACAAAACTTGCTAAATCAGATGTTTGGGATAGATTTAAAAGTTTGACAACGACAACTGAAAAGGTAAGCGATAGTATTCCTTGGCGACATGATATGGCAAGAAAGTATTACAATCTTGTGTTGAAATGTCAAGGAAATGAGGAAGCAAGAAGAATTCTTGAAGAAAGTTATAAAAGAGATCTTCTTGCAATAGACTATTTGATATCTCCAATAGTTTCTACACTTCAATCTAAAACATCAATACAATCATATGTTGTCCTTGATCCAGCTCGTTCAGTTACAAAAGGACGACGATAAAGGATTAAAGGTCATTTTGAGAAGAACAAGAAGAGCAAAGATGCTACTTCAAATTCAACATTAACAAAGGAGTTTAGCTCGAAGACACCTATTGTTAGATTGTTTTAATTTGATTCTAACATTGTAAATCTAGAATAATATTTCATTTATAATGGTTTATACTTTCTGATCATGTATATTTATATTTATATCTAATGAAACAAAATAAATACCTAAAAGGACCATGTTAATACCTAAAAGTTGTTTGTATAATACCTGAAAGAAACCTATGAGTTACATACAACTTATCTGTTTAATACCTATAATGAATTCAAAAAATAGCTGAAACAAACATATGTAATATTTATATGGTATTATATATTTACATTATATATAAATTTATTACCTTCAACAAATTATTGAATGGTGTTGACCTGAAAGAATAATTTGTAATACTCATAAGGTATTTCTATAATACCTGAAATAAACTTATGTAATACCTAAGATGTATTACGTTATAAATCAAATGATCATGTGTAGTACCTGTAATAAATTGATGTAATTACTTATTTATTACCTTAAACAAATTAGTATATGTTATTAACCTTAATGGACCATGTGTAATAACTTTAAGGGATTTATATAATACCTGAAATAAATATACGTGACACTCAGAAGGTATTTAGTAATACCTATAATGAATTTATATAATATCTGAAGCAAACATGCATAATACTTATAAGGTATTTCTATAATACCTGAGAGGTATTATGTTATAAATAAAAAGATCTGTGTAGTACCTATAATAATTTGATGTAATACCTACGTAGGTAAAATATAGTACCTTTAACAAAATATATTGTTATCATCCCGAAATGACCAAATATATAAAACATATAATATTTTCATCACCCCCAGAATACCAAACATATAAAACATGTAACATTGTTATTAAGCCCTTCTACCAGAACATATTAACTACAAATGTTGTCAATATCCAAGCCCTATTACATCACTTCCCCGCTCTCTTTGTACGAGCCTTGTAAGTCTTTTGAACTGTAATTATTCTCTTCTTCAAACCTGTCTTTTTTGCTGCTTCCTTCTTCTTCAATTCAGCTATCTTCAACCTCAACTGAGGCTTCTTTTCATAAAACTAAAACACATTTTCCAATACATTCTTCTTAACCTCATTAATGTTAGATAATACAATTGAATCATAGAATTCAGCTCTGATAACTCGTCTTATATCAACCTGAAAAAAAGATAAAAAATATTCAACACATATAATGATATAAAAAAAATACAGAAAAGTAATTCCAAAATACCTTTGTCAAGTCAGGAGAAGAATAAACAACACCATCAAAATGCTTAATGTGATGCATCATGTACACACCACAATCCAAATCCTCATTTGATGTCTGCCACTTGAATTCCACATTCTCAAATCCATAGTTGAATTGTCATCTCTACTATTTTTTCATGTTTTTGGTCGGCTAAGAATTTCAACATTTCAGTTCTCTGAACAACATTCAAAAGTAATTTTTTTTTATTAAAATCAGAAATAGATATACATGTGATATATAAAATGTATTCAGTTAATACCTTAAGGTTGTAACAATGATACGTTAAATGTATATACTTGATACTTAATTATTAAAAATATATATTTTAAATAAAATTACCAATATTTCAGCAGCTTTAAAAAATTCATCATCCCCATCATTATACTTTCTGTTATCTAGATACTGGAACTTCTTATCAACTGTATTAAAGACAACAACAACATAATGATTTCGGACAACAAAAGTGACGAAAATCTGCAATTTCCACCAATATAAACAAATATTAAAAATGTATAAGCAACTACAATATAATAATTATATCAATTACTAAAATGTGTTACCATTTCAAGAGATTTAAGAAGATTGCTCTTGTTGGAAGATAACCACAACTGCCAATTGTATCTCATTGCTCTTGAATTCTCTTCAAATGAACCAATATTCATCAATATCCTACACAAGGAATCCTAAATACAAAAAAAAACATTAAATAAACCACAAACTTCCAGTGAACAAACAAACATTACCAAGTAGAAATTATTATAACTTACACTGTGTTCTATGTTAAAAATAAAACGACTTCTTTTCTGATCAACCTCTACATCATTATTCAGCATCAGAGACCATGCAGTGATAACACTACCATAAATCATAGTGTTTGGATATAATAATATCATGTCTTCCCTTGGTACAAAATGAAGATAACCTTTTTGAAACAAAATTTCTCTATTAAAAAAGGAAAAAAAAAACACATAAATTAATAAATGATACTACAAAGTTACACATGTCATACTTTAAAAGGTATATAAGTGATACGTCCTAGGTATACATGTGATACATTAAAGTTTCACATGTAATACCTTGAAGCTACATACGAAATACCTTGCAGGTATATATGTGATACTTTAAAGTTTCACATATGATACCTTACAGTTATATAAATAAAACCTTAAATGTATATATACAACACCTTAAAATTACACATATAATAACTTAAATCAGACAACTTAAACTTACGAATTGCAGCCAACTGTCTTCTGTTCATAGAAACAGTAATCAACAATCTCTCTATGACCTTGATCCATTTCTTTCAGAAACTTCTTTGAATGAATAAGAAAATCTGAAACATACCCTATTTCATCTTCTATTTTCCAGAACTCACAATGATCATCCTCCACAACATGCTACCCTTTGAACCAACAGACATCACAACATCAACCAACTCTTTGCTTGAAGGAATTTCTTTATCAGATAAATCTACATTCTCAACTTCATCATTTTCATTTGGAGAAACATAATTTTTTTCACATTCAGGGGGATCTGGAGTTAAGCAGCTCAAATGATGGCATTTCTGATGCCAATTTCTTCATCATTTTGAAAATTTCAACCACCTCATCAATATATCTATGAAGCTTCTCATAAAAAAAAAAATTTGTGAATCAGTCATCTCTGGTGTTGAGCTAGTAGTGCATTTATTCACAAATTTCTACTTTATATTCAACATCTTGACCATGTGGTAATTCGAAACGATAGAAATATCTTTCTTAGAACACAGAAAAACTTTATGTAATTCCTGTAAAAACATATCACACAGTTATAAATATACATGATACTTTAAAATCATATATATAATACTTAAAACAGATATATTAGATACCTGGAGAGAATACATTTGATACCTTAAAAGGTATTTAATGAGTACCACATAGATATCACATGTATGCCTTGAAAAATATATAATAATTTAACTATATAATATCATGCTTACATCTTTTGCCATCTTCTTTATTTCTTCATCATCAGGCTCTCCTGTCGACAAATCAAATTTGATGCACTTTCGTACTTCACCAGCCTTTTTAGGAATCCTCTCAGCCTTTTCAACCTCTTCTTCAATTTCTTCTCCAACCTCTGACCCTAGCTTCTCTCCAACAACCTTACTCATCGTTGAGAGCGGGTGTGTAATTCACCAGAATCTCACCTTCTCCATATTGGCCAGCGACAACCTCTTCAGAATATCTCTTCGATATTTTCTCATCAGCCCAATGTTGTATCAGAGGCAATGTCCTAGGCTCTTCAACTCCTTACCATTTTACCCTTTGCAAATATAAAATTTGCAACAAAATTACACAACCACTAACATACCTCAAGTTGTCATCCTTAAAGGCCCTCATTGACTCACACAACCTATTTAGAATATATGAGCACCAATCTAGCCTAGAAATCATATGAACATCAACAATAGACTTGACAACAGTCATACTTATCAGCCTATTTGAAGAAGGTGTCAGAAAGGAACACATAACATACAATACAAACAACCTCTTGAAATCATCGCCACCATTAACTAATTCTTTAATTACATCCACCAAAGTCCTTAATGGAACTCTAGAAGTAATTCCATATTGCTCACTAAGCCTATCACACAGAGGACAGACTTCATCACCCTTAGTATAAGTTTTTACACTACGACCTTCATTCCTAGGTATCATAAACACATCATAAACATCATCAGCTATAACAGTAAAATGATGATATTTATCTACACTAATCATCCTACTAGAACTGTTAAAAGCTTTTCAGCAGCCAATTTAACATCTTCATATTACACTTCATCATCTTCAAATGTAAAAGTCCCCCAAAACCAATACTCCTCACATCATCCTTTTGTTTTTTAGTCAATGACTGAACTAGTTCAACAAAGTCATTTGGCCTACATTGACTGATAAAAGTACTGCAAATAAAGAAACAAAAAAAATATATTAAAACCAGTATATAATCATGTAATATATCTGTCCCATTAACATAATTAATAACATATATCTCATACATATCATACATATAAGCTAATTCATCTAATAACAAAAAAGAAATGAATCTGATAAGTGACACACAATCATCTGATATCTAAACACAAATATATATGTCACCTTAAGTATAAACATGTGATACCTTAAAATCAATATATTTGTCACCTTAAGTCTAATCATATAATACCTTACACATAAACATACCTTTGAGAATTCACAGCACCATCAACACACTTATCATCATCATACTTCTTAATTGCTTTCTTTTGACTTCTTGTACGACTACAAAAAAATTATACAGAGATGCATCACTGAAATACATAACTTAATAAAAGTAAATAAAAAAACAATATTGAAAACATTTAAATCTTATTAATACTCCCTCCATTCCAAAATACAAGTGTGGACAAAAAGTCATAAATGTTACAACAATCTCTCTCTCTTTTTTGATCTCTTAAAAGAAACAAATACATCCATTTTCTTTTAATGTGATTTGACTGATGACTAATTCTACCAAAATACCTGGCAATAGCAACTGCATTTTCCTTACTTTGTTCAGCAGTATTAGAAACAATTTTCTTTTCACTTCAAAAAAGAAAAAACAAAAAACAAAAATATTAGAAACCCAACATAACAATACAATACAAAATACCTAAAAAAAAACACAGAAGTCCACTCAAATAACTAAAAAATAAACATACAAATATACATATTCATTTCCACATTATGTTTTTCATTCAATATACATATGATACCTTCACTAAATATATGTAATACCTCAAGCATGTTTATATGATACATTAAACATCTGAACAACAAAACAAACATAAACAACATATAAAAAACATGAAACCTTTAACATAAGTAAACATAATAATGAACTTTTACAACATATAACTAAAATTCTTATATTAATCTAATATAACATATCAACATATCATATATAATAATGTAATACATATGATACCTTAAGCTAATATATGTGATACCTTAAACTAATATACATAATACCTTAACAGTTTTCATCTGATACCTCAAACAACTATTGATATCTGCATGTCATACTTGTCAGCAACATCCACCACCTTCTCCTTCTGCACTTTCTTCTTTCCAGCAACTAATTCTTTTTTCATTTCAACCAATATCTCATCCTTAATTCTTCTCTGCTTACTAGTTCTATCCATGATCAACACAACCTTCCTCTTTCCTCCAGAAACTTTACTTTTATCTATTATACTAACACAAACAAAATAAAATTACAAAACAACATTATGAATAATCTACAGTTCATTACTTCTTCAACATCAACAAAATACCTGACAAAACAAACATAACACCAAAAAAAAAAAAAAACACAACACCTAAAAGTCGCCAAAATGAAACATGTAAAACAACAAACTAATCTATAAACTCACAGGAAACAATTATTCATGCAAAAAATAAAAAAAAATAAAAAAATTACAGAAAATAAAAACCCTAGAAAAATAAAAACACAAGCATAAAAACACGAAAAAACAAGTACACAACCAAAATGAAAAACAAAAATAACAACATTACAACACCTAAAACACAGATTATAGCAAAAACCCTCCACAAAAGCAACAACACTTACCTCTGTCGATTTTAAACGAAATACTTTGAAAATGTAGACAATGTTCAGCACTTTAACAAGCAAAACAAACCAATGAAGAGAGAAGTATCAATACAAATTGAAATCAGGGTATCAATTTGAAGAGAGAAACCGCTAATAACCGCGAAGAGAAGAAAGGAAAATTTACAAAAAAAAAAAAAAAAAATCTATATATATACCGACCCATTTTCAATCCGGGTCGGATTGGGACGGTTTGGGGGCATGAATCTTAGATCTCATGGTGCATACAATTTTTTACGATAATTAATTATCATAATTTGATAGTTTCAAGCCTTTCAAACCATGCATTAATAATATGACCTATTTTTCACTTTGGGGTCTTGATTGACTAATAAAATCGGTACATGTTTATTAATTTCTTTTGATTTTTTTTTTTCAAAATGTTTGGGAAAAGAAATATCTTTCGTTTTTTTTTTTTTTTTTTTTGGTATATATTATTGTATGAGAGATAGAGATAGAGAGTGAGAGTGAGGGTTTAGAGGGGATGAATCAAAAAGAGACATCATAAATGATGGACCAATCAATATAAATCAGACTATGTTATCGTCTGCAGTGATTCTGTAATTAAGGAACCTAGATTGTGCCAAGCTGGACGCTGACATCACCTAATTGACCAATACTACCTTTTTCCAAAACCCAACAAGTTTTTATTATTGTTTTTATTTTTTATTTTTTATTTTATACTATTCAAGTATATTGAAATTTGTTTAGTCTCTGTTCTACATTAAGATTTTTCTTAGGGAGGACTAAAATAGGCTTCTGTAAATGAATAGTAATAATTAGTATCAGTAGTTGGGCGAATAAAGGGACTGAAATGATTATAGTTATAGTCAATAGTCGAATCTTGTTGAAGGATAATGAACAAAAAAAAAAAAAAACAGTGTATATTAAATTATGTTAACAAAATAATTTTTTATTTTATTTTGATATGTTGTATTATTTTGACATAATTTATATTTTATACATCAATCAATGTAATTAATATTTTGAATTATATTAAAACAGTTCATATTAGGGCTACAATATTTTAATACCTTTTATCGTTTGATTCAATTTTATTCCAATAATTAGACATAAAAAATGACCTACATATGAATTTCGAAAGGGTACGTAGACACATAATTAACAATAATTAAACCATTCTGAAACATATTTAAAATAACAAAATAGATTATATAGTTTAATGAGTCTTAGAATTCTGATTATTTTAATACTAAAATTTAGTGTGGAATGATTTGTTATACAAAAATATTATATGAATAAAAGTACTAATTGTTCAATTATAATTTCTCAGCAATCATGTATGAAGTTTTACATATAAAAATATTATATGAAACACAAAAGTATTACTTGTGAAAATTATAGTTTCTCAATACCTCATATGTATAAAAATATTATCTATTAGACATAAAAGTGTCGGATAGTATTACTTGTCAAAATTATAATTTCTCAATATTACTTGATATATATACATACAAGTATATATTTTCTAGTACATATATTGCATAATATTACTTGTTAAATTATAATTTTTAAAAAATATTACCTTATATATATGTGTTTAAAAATATTATACGATACAATTAATTAACCATCGCATAACACATGTTGACCCAATCCGTCTCACTATGTAACCAATGACCCTCAAGAATTTGCGAATTTGGAGATATCTAAGATTTTAGGCTTTCCTAATATGTAGTTCAAACCATAGATTATTAAAAAAATAAATTATTCTCATTTGATAACCTTCCACAACATATTGAAACTATTTTATCCATGATATAAAAAAAAACTCAAAAATATTCTTAAGGATAATAAATAATATAATATACAACAATATGAATTTAATCTTCTTCTTATTGAATGTTAACTTTTAGGATAATAATATTGAATAATAACAAAATAAAATAAAATATTAGTAGAGTTTATGTGATAAATTTTTTATTTTATGTGCAACACATGTCTAAAAAGTTATTATTTTAAAATAAATAGAAAGATTACATGATTTGGATAGCTAATTAAAAATGATAGAGGATTCTACTAACCCAATATAGATAATTATTTAGTTGAAGGAAATAGCTGAGAGAAAGTTTATTGTCAATTTAGTGTATTTTACTTGGGTGAAATTTTCTTGAAGGAGAGATCAATCATCAATATAGGTAAGGGAAATCAGGAAATGTCAGTATATTGTCACGTTGTGAATTTGAAACCGCGCAAAGGACTCTGCAATCTCAAACCTTATCTTCTTTTCCATTTCAACTTCCAATATTATATATATATTGGGAAAACACCATTCTTAGTTTTTTTTTAAACCATTACAAATAATATATATATATATATATATATATATAATAATAATAAAATGATAATTTTATCTTTCTTAGTAAGATATAGATATCATCTTTCATTACATCAGTCAACAATCTTACATTGCACATGAGTGACAAAGTTATTTTAGACTTTTCATCAAAATTGTGGTAAAAAAGTAATAAAATTAGCGTGAGTTTCTTGTAAGACCGTCTTACGAATTTTTATTACATTGTGTGAAACAAGTTGATCCACAATCCAATCATCTACAACTCAAACCCTAAAATCCATATGTTATTTGTAGGTGATGGGACTCCGTCTCACGATAACTATTTGTGAGATCATCTCACATGAGTTTTTGTGATAAAACTATACTCTGCATTCGAAAAATTATTTTTATTTGATTTTATGGTATAAATGATTATTATATCATACATGTATAATTTCCATACACAATTAAGGGGTGTAAAAGAGTCGAGCTCAGACGGATGAAAATTGTTCATGTTTTTTTTTGTTTGTTTTAAGATGATGTTTATATTCTTTTATTTAATATTATCGAACATATTCAAAAACGTTAATGAAGAACTCACATAAAGGAAAAGTTGAACATGTTCACCTAAAGGTAAAAATGTATGCTGAGTAACATTCAATTAATAATAAGTGAACAATATTATAAATTTAAATACAAATTAACCATATTTGAAGATATTAAAACCAAAATAAACATAAAATAAGTTTCAAATCATAAGTAGGTAAATCTTTGGCTAATAAATAATATACGAATAATAAATAAACATTAAACAAACACTAAATTAACACGAAAAAAATACCTAATCAAGTTTGATAACGAGTAGTTTGTCGAATGATATGTTCATCTACAACCTGAAAATAATAAGTAAAATATAGTAATATTTTTTTACTTGTACACAATCAGTAAAAATAAATGAACATCTAATTTAGGACTGAAAGTAAAACTGTTGTACCATAAATGCGACCATAGGATTAATGGACGAGCTGAGGGCCCACCTTGTAATTAAGAGAAATAATTAGGTTCAGAAGCATTGAGTTGAATGATTGGATAAATAGCTGAACAATGCTTAGAGGGCGGCTCACGGAGACTGATCACTCGAAGATAGGATAAGTAGCCGAGCAGGCAGAAAGTCGGGCAACCAAGGGTCTAATCTTATTGACAACGATCTAATCATGACAACCCCCTCTGATTTATCCCTGTCAGCGCCCACATCTAGATATGCGGCCAGTCGAATCAAATAAACAATCACATTTAATGCAAGCATGATTTGTTTCCTTAAAAAAAGAAATATGGTGCAACTTGTAAAAGAGAGGGGCGTCCACTATAAATATAGACTCATTAATTACAAATAGGGGGAAGAAAAAACGGGAAAATAGAAAAAAATTGAGCAACCTACAACAACAATATTCTAGGCCGACCTAAGGGAAAAGGAGAAGGAACACCAAAAAAGTCCCCATTGATGAAATCTAATTACGTCCTCCTAAAGTTTATATCAATATTTCCTTAATAAACCTTCATAAATTCTGCTTATCAATGATAATTAAGCAATATTGATTGTTTGGCTGAATAAATACGAAGAACCGTAAACAATTATCATATATTTTATTTTCATCGAAACATAAAAATAGTATAATAAAGTGATGTTGGTTAAGAGGTCGGTGAGCCCAAGAGCAGCTGACTTTGGAAACTGGACTCAACTCAACAGTAACAACCTTCACACCATACTGCACACATTACGAATAATAGATTAATAATAGACTTTTTATTGGATTTTGATCTTCTATGGCATAAAATACATATTATTTCGTGCTTTTTTTATAATACATAGTACACACCATTTAATAGATATGATTAATTAAAATCTAATAAGAAAAATATAGAGACAATATTAGAAAAATTAACTTATCTTGGTAACTAAAAAGTAATAGATAAATTGAAACATTTAATTTTGCAACAATTATTTTGACTTATAAGCAAACTGAATTAGTTAGTATGAAAATCAATTAGTTTGAGAGAAAATTATATTGAAGCTGTATTAAGGAGCTGGTGTGGTATTTTAGGTTGGGTTATAACTTATAAGCTAATTAATTCAAGTTAAATAGTACCAAAGAATGTGTAATTAATGAATTCTTATTTTTAGATATCTGAGTTGAAGGAATTATATTTAATTTTTTTTATTATAAATTGAATCACGCTTTATTAATTCTAATAGTTTGATACTTGATACATATCTTATCTTCTCTACTTGTCAATTTTTTTTAAAACATAAATCTTAAATAGAATAACTTAATTTGACCCAACCCTAGCTATATTCTAAAAAACAATCTAAAATAGCATAAAACTTAAAAAAAGTTGAAAAATAATTCAAAATGAACCATCGAAAGAGAAAAAAATATCTCGTCTAATTATAAAAACAAATTTGATTTGTGGGTAGGAATAAAACCATCTCATATTATAAAAATATAACTAGTTAGTAATGTGGGAGTTAAGGCCCACTCAAATAAAACCATGTAATATATAAATTAAGTTAAATAATTGCAGACAATGAGACCATGTAAATATAAATATAAGGTGTATGTAATGAATATGGAGATGTAGTAATAGAATATAAAATGAGCAAAGGAGGCATAGGAATAGTAAAGAGAGGGAAATAGTTTAGATTCAGATGCAGCAACATCAAACCTTTCTGTGTTTTATGAAACCTCATCATCCATAGACATATTTCTTTCTTCAGATCTATCCATTATTTTTCATTTCAAGAATTATACATACATATTGCTGAAATGGGAACAGGGTGGAGAAGAGCATTTTGCAACACAGTTCGAAGAGAAGGTGCTACATCATCAGTTGCAGAGGTGGAGAAGAAGCTTGATGATGAGCCCAAGAGTATGGTCTCCACTCCTCGTTTACGCTGTAAAACCAGTGCTAATAAAAATGGTGGTGAATGCAAAACCACTCCAAAATCTCGCCCTCGAAGTCTTCTGGGCTCCAATCCGTCATCCCCCAGATCTCCTTTCTCTCTCCTCAAGAACACCCTTCGCCTCTCTAGAGTAAGAAACATTATTTACCCACTCTCTCTCTCTCTCTATATGTATATATATCTCTGTTGTATTAATGGTTGTTGTGTTTGTTTATGCAGAATGGGAGCTGTGGGGTTTGTCTGCAGAGTGTGAAAACAGGGCAAGGCATGGCCATCTACACGGCGGAGTGCTCACACGCTTTCCACTTCCCCTGCATAGCTTCACACGTGCGAAAGCTGGGTTCTCTCGTTTGCCCTCTTTGCTCTGCAACTTGGAAAGATGTGCCTCTACTCGCTCTCCACACTCATAAACAGGTAGAAATCGAAGAAGATGAAAAAATTGTTAGGATTGATTCCTCTTCCACTACTTCCATGAAAAACGCCCCTTTTTCTAGCCCTAAATTCGCGAAGCGGTGTGAGATTGCGAGTTATGCCGATGATGAGCCATTGGTTACCCCGAGATTTGTCGCCATTGAAGAAGGTGTTAAAGATGAAGAAGAGGAGGTTGAGGAATTTCGTGGCTTTTTTGTGAATCCGATTTCGAGCAGTGATTATGTGAGAGATTCGACGACTGTGGAGCTGAGTTTGTTGCCTGAGGCTGCTGTTATTTCGCAGGGAAGAACGCACGACACATACGCCGTCGTTTTGAAGGTAAGGGCCCCACCTCCGCCCCACGTCCCCGACGCGGCGAAACGTGCGCCGATTGACCTGGTGACGGTTCTGGATGTGAGCGGCAGCATGAGCGGCGCCAAGCTGGAGATGCTCAAGCGCGCCATGCGTCTGGTCATCGCCTCGCTCGGCTCGGCTGACCGTCTCTCCATCCTGGCTTTCTCGGCGGCTCCGAAGCGGCTGTTGCCGCTGAGAAGAATGACGGCTCAGGGTCAGCGCTCGGCGCGGAGGATCATTGACCGCCTTAGCTGCAGCCACGGCTCGAGCATGGCTGGTGCCCTCAAGGAAGCCACTAGAGTTCTCGAAGAGCGGCGCGAGAGAAACCCAGTAGCAAGTATAATACTGTTATCCGACGGCCAAGACGACGCCGTTCCGGCCAACAATGAGAGCAACCAACGCCGCGTGCCATCCAACTCGACCCGGTTCTCCCACGTGGAAATACCGGTTCACTCCACCGGCTACAGCCGCGAGCCAGCCGAGAACGCCTTCTCCAAATGCGTGGCTGGCTTGCTCAGTGTCGTCGTTCAGGACCTGAGAATCCAGCTCGGTTTCGCTCCCGGGTCGGATCCGGCTGAGATCACCGCCGTCTATTCCTGCAACGAACGGCCAACTGTACTCGGGTCGGGTTGCATACGGCTAGGCGATCTGTACGCTGAGGAGGAAAAAGAATTACTAGTAGAAATCCGGGTCCCATCTACCCGGGTCGGGTCCCACCACGTCATTTCGGCTAAATGCTGCTACAAGGACCCATCTACCCAAGAGCTGATCTGCGGTAAAGATCAGGCGCTGCTGGTGCCTAGACCACAGACCGTGCGATTGGCGAGGATCGAACGGCTGAGAAACGTTTTCATCAGTAGCAGAGCCATAGCGGAGTCTCGGCGGCTAATCGAGCACAACGAGCTGTCGAGCGCCATGCAGCTGTTGTCGTCGGCTCGGGCGTTGCTGGTGCAGTGGCGGTCGGAATCGGCCGGCGAGTGTGTGGAGAGCATAGAGGCGGAGCTGGCGGCGGTGCAGTGGCGGAGAAACTATCAGCAGGAGGAGCTGCGGCGGCGAGTTAGTGAGGAGAGAGAAATGGGTTTGTATGAGGATGAGAATGGCGAGCCGCTCACGCCGACATCGGCTTGGAGAGCCGCCGAGAAGCTGGCTAAAGTGGCTCAGATGAAGAAATCCTTCAATAGAGTCAGCGATTTGCACGGCTTTGAAAATGCTAGATTTTAATTTTACCCTTTTTTTTTAATTTCTTTTTACTTTGTAGAGAATGAATTTGAATGAAAATTATTAGAAAAATATAAAGAAAAAGGGAAATAGCAATAGGTGAGAGAGATTGGGCCACAGAGACATTTGTTCCTGACGGCCCAGCCCTTTTACGTTTGGCCCACTTATACTTTGATTCACCCTGTTTGATGATTTTTACATATAAATACAGTAAAAAAAGTAAGATTAATTTTCATATTTATTTTTTTCTTTTTAAGGTTATAGTATCTGAGCATATGTCATGTCAGCTATGCATATAATAATATACCAATAATTACTTTTTATTTAAGTAATTCAAATTGATTATCTTGATAAATATAGTTGGCTAAGTGATTGATTAAGGACGCATGTGGCCATGGTCAAGAAGAATCTCACGGTCAAACAAAATCTTGAGATGATTAGCTACATAAATGAACCAATAAATTGCTTGATGATTATATTATATATCAAGATAGCAATGAGCGATTTTAGGATGACAATGGAAAATATCATCTTTATATCAAAATACTACATCATATATCATCTCACTATTATTTCCGTTTGGAGACTTTGCTAGAGGATGAGAATAAAATACCACACAAAATACCATCTCGCTGCCATTCCAGTTTGGAGAATTTGGTAAGGAGATGAGGATTTTTAGGCAAATTTGAAGAAACAAATATCAAAATAACAAAATAATTCATAAATAAAAATGGAAGTAAAATAGATTCAATTTACAAACACTATCATAAAAGCTTATATGAGACGGTTTTATTGTGAGATGGATCCTTATTATCCACAAGCAAAACTTATTTTCACAAATTCATATGTGAATTATGAAATGTTGGTTGTGGGTTGATCCGTCTCACCTAACTAGATTCATGAGACGGTCTCACATAAGACACTCAAACACAATTAAGGGTGAGAAAAACCAAACTAAAATCGAAACACTGAAAAGGATTTGATCATTTCAGTTTCATTCTACATTAGTTTTGAGTTTGGTTTGATTCTGTTAAAAACTTTTAACTCTATTTCGCTTTGATTTTTATTAAAAAGGAAATTGGTTAATTGAATCGATTGAAATAGTTATATCCAAGTTTACAGTTTTAACAATATATCATCTAACATCACAACTTATCTTATTCAATATTGTTGGGATATTTGTGACTAAGTTTTGATGAGACAATGTAATATTAAATGAACTTTTGGAGTACCCATATTCCATGTTTTATAAGTGGATTTTTATTTGCCTATCAAATCTTTTTAAGTTGTATTTTTAAGAAGTCAATTGTACCAGAAGAATAGGTAGAACACTGTTAGTAGGATTCTGGACTTCGAGTTTTCAGAGAGAGTGATCCACATCAAAAGAAGTCAGTAGGATGTAGTCGAAGTTAGAATCAGGAAGCAGTCAAAAGGATTCTGGAACAGGAAACTGTTTAGAAACAAGAAGCAAATCAGAAGAGATACGCAAGTCAGGAAGCTGATTAAGGTATTCAAGAACAGGAAGCTGATCAGGAACAGAATCCTGAAGCACAACAGATAGTGACTACTGCAATCAGAACAACATGCAGTAAGTCCTAGTCTATTCAATACAATACGAGGAAAACGTTGGATACTATACGAGGATTGGATCGTGATTAGTTACCAGTAGATAGAAGTTTGTGAAAAACCACTGAGATACTGCCACGTGGAAAGCGGCTCTGCAAAGTATTGTATCTAAAGTATGGCACCATTAATGCGGATTCAGAGTAGGATATGCTATGAAGCTCTGATCTTTCACACCGCATTAATTATGAAGATTTGAAGATCTTTTTGAATTACAACTTGGATCATGCCTCTCTTCAACGGACATTTTCCAGACATCTATAAATAGAAGGTTGAGATGATTGTGAAGATTACTGGACAAATTGAGCTATCCAAGTTATTCTATCATTCTTCATTAGCTCAAGCTTTCGAGTTCAGTCACTCAACCTTCAGAAGCGGTCAAGCCAAACACCTGAGCTTTCAAGTTCAAGACTGTGTTTGAACTACACCAGTTGAAGAAACATATACTTTTAACCATTGTGCTGTGTGTGCTAGGTTGTTTTATTTGGTGTACTTAGTTGATAGGATTATATCCTTGCTAAGTTTGTTAGTCTTGTGTAGGCTATCTTTTCCCGTGTGGGAGTGTGTTCCCTGTGTGGGAGTTTGTATACCTTGTGTGGGATTAGATTTAGGAATCTGGGATTCTAGTAGGTATAACTTGTTTTGGAAGAGGTTTGTAAAGACGAGTTTTGTAAAACAAACTGACCATAACGAAGTTCCTCCTTAAAGAAGGAGTAGAGTGGATGTAGAAGGATTACACTACCTTCGAACCACTATAAGTCATAAGTGTTTACTGCTTATCTTATTTGTTGCATTGCATTGTTTGTATATCTATTCTGTTGCATCTATCATAAGCATACTGATAAACGTGTGTTGCAAAATCATATTTGGAAAAGAAAACTGGTTTTCATCAGAAACTCTATCAAGTTTATTTCGCTGCGTTACATTTTGATATCGGGACAGTAACCTGATCTAGCCTAGGGGTAGGTTACTGATTCGTGACAGGATACTGTCCTCCTTAGTGAGACAGAAACCTGTTTATCTATTATTTGTCTTAAAAGTTTGAAAAATCAATAGAGGTTCATTCACCCCCCCTGAACCTCTGACCACTTGGGACCAACAAGTGATATCAGAGCCCGTTGGGTTAACAGCCAACGTATCTGGCTACCTACCCAGATCCACCCGTTTCTGCTGGCTAAACCGTTTTTCTTTTTATGAAGACCAAAATTCATAATTTTAGCATAAACATGGATTTCTCACATCACAAGCTACCTATGTTTTCCATAGATGAATATGAGGACTGGAGAATACGCATGAAAGCTCATCTGTCAGCCATGCATGACGAAATATGGTATGTTATCATTGAAGGACCTCCAGTAATCTACAAGGCAAACCCTACTTATGTAGCACAGTTTCATGAACAAAGGCGAGCTGAAGAAGCTGCAACTACAGCAGGTGGAGAAACAGAAGACGCAACAATCATCGACGATGATGCCGAAATCTCTCTAGGACATGGCCTACGAGAAACTGTATCAGGCAACAGGAGAAGACCTCCACTATATGAATATATTGTCAAGGAACGATATGAATATACTTCTGAAGAAAGGAAGAGAGCCAACCTTGACAATGTGGCCAAGAATGCTCTATTTCTTACACTGGATAGAGACACGTTCAACAAAGTCAACATCCATAGTAACAACACTTGCTGCTAGGGCATAAGATACTGTCACTACAAGTAGTAGTAAGCTGAAAAGCAAACAAAAAGAAGTACCTACTGATGATGTTGAAGAAGAGAGGTCACTTATGTTAAAAAGGTTCAAAAGGTTTCTAAAAACCAATCACAAAGGAAATGACTACAGAAGGAAGCCTCAAACATTAGAAAGGAGTCCGCAAGAAAGAAGACAACAACAAACAAACACAGGTATATCTGACTTGTGTTATAATTGTAGAAAACCTGGTCACTTCGCCTGAAACTGTCCTCATCCTCAAGTTCACAAGTATACGAAGGATGAAAGAGTGCAAAGAAGAGAAAAGAGGAGGGATGACAAACAAAGATTCAGAGCCCTTCTTAGTGAAGCTGAAGCCCTAAAGGCAGTAAGCAGCTCCAAAGAGGAAGCCAAGAATGACTGTTTATCTAAGAGCGATTCTGACAACTCAACCTCCGATGAAGAGGCATTACTGTGTCTAATGGCCAAGGATTGTGAAGACAATGAAGAAGATGAGGTAACTTCACAATCTGCTGATATTTCAAATTGTGAAAAGCTTAACATGATCCAGACTTTTAGACAGATCATGAGTGACTTTGAGCAGATAAATTCAGCTCATGAAGAACTCAAAGAGGAAAATCACCAGCTCAAAAGTGAGCATACTGTACTGAAGGAACATGTTGCTGACCTGGAGTACTACAGTACAAAATGCAATAATCTTAGAGTTGAGGTCTCTAAGTTCAAACTGCTAGTCATTAAGCTAGAATCTGAGAAGACTGGATTGCAAAACACAATCAATGTATATAATAAGTCAGTAAGGAAGACACAAGAATGTATCCAAGAAACCCAAAATACCTTTAAAGGGAATGGTGTAGGATACTGTGCCAGCACTTCTCAAAGAATTGTCAACAAATCCAATGATGGAAAGTTTATTCAAGCTAAAGTCTCATATGCTCAGGAACTCCTTCCAATCAATGGAAGTTTGAATAAAACTAGTACTCTGGACAAGGGTAAGAAACCCCTACTACAGGAATACAATGGTAAGTCTGCTCAAACCTTCGGAAAACAACATAATCAGTATGTTGTCAATAAGAGAAGAAAGCAGTAAACTTCCAGAAAACAGCAAAAACTCTACCCTTCATATACCAAGACCTACATGCCAATATTCCAAAGAGTTCATGCTCAGGAAAGGTATAATGGAGTATTTTCTTCAAACAGGAAGACAAAACCTGGAAACATCCAGTACACACACATCACGAACAGTTTTCTGCTAAGAATATCAACAGAAGGAGAACCACTAATGCTTATGGTAAATCAATTATCATTAAGCAAGTGTGGGTTCCAAAGAAGACTAACCACCCAGGACCCGTACTTGTATGAGTACCTAAATCTACCTGATTTACTTGCAGATACAGTTGTCAGGAAGCAGCAGTGATGTATGGTATATAGATAGTGGCTGATCCAGACATATGACTAGCAACAAGGCTAGGTTAAGAAACTTCCAACCATGTAAAGGACCTAAGGTTGTCTTCGAAGATGATTCCAAAGGAAACACCAAAGCCACATGAAGTTTGATCAGAGACAATGCAAGTATCAATGATGTATCATATGTCAAAGGACTGAAGTACAACCTCCTGAGTATCAGTCAGTTTTGTGACAAAGTATGTTCAGTAGAGTTCAACCTCAATAAGTGTTTAATCAGAGATAACAAAATTAATGAGGTTAAGCTTACTGGCACCAGGAGAGACAACATCTACCTTGCTGATTGGAGTTCAACAATGCAGCCAACATGCTTTATTGTAAAAATCACTCCTGAATTGAGTTGGCTATGGCACAAGAGAATGAGTCACTTGAACTTCAAAACAATTCACAGACTAGCAAGAAAAAATCTAGTAAGAGGATTACTTGATGTTGCTTACAAAAAGGAGAATATTTGTGGAGTCTGTCAGAAGAGAAAACAAATAAGAAGCTCATTCAAGAATAAGGTTCAGAGATCCTCTTATAGAATAATGGATCTTCTGCATATGGATCTATTTGGACCCGTGGAGCCTGTCAGTGTAAGTGGGAAGAAATATTCCCTAGTAATTGTGGACGATTACTCTAGATTTACTTGGACCATCTTCCTGGCCAAGAAATCAGAAACTCAAAACAGGCTGCCGGAATTCATGAAGAGGTTACAGAATGAGAAAAACTTAAGTATTGTAAAAATAAGATCTGACAGAAGGACTGAGTTCACAAACAAATTCATAGAAAAATATTGTTCAAAAAATGGGATCAGTCATAAGTACTCTGCAGCAAGAACCCCTTAACAGAATAGAGTTGCAGAAAGAAGAAATAGAACTCTGAAGGAAATTGCAAGGACTATGATTGCTGATGCTGGAATCCCCAAGAGATTCTGAGCAGAAGCAACCAGCACGACATGCTACACTCAAAACAGATGTTTGATCAACAAAGATCATGACAAGACTCCCTATGAGGTATAGTATGGCATAACACCTAATATTTCTTATTTGCATATCTTTGGATGCATGTGTTACATACTGAACAATGGAAAAAAGTACTTGAAGACCTTTGATGAAAAGTCAGATGAAAGAGTATTCTTAGGATACTCTTCAGTAAGCAAGACCTTCAGAATCTTCAACAAAAGAAGTCTGGTCGTAGAAAAATCAATACATGTGGTATTTGATGAACCATATTGTGATACTACTAAGATGGACAAATTAAAGGAAAATGTATCGAATATGAAGATCAACGATCAAACAGTAAGATACATTGATGGAGTTCCAATGCCTGCAGAGGAGATCACTACAAGTAGTTCACAGGCCACTGCAAACCATGATACTATAATGCAGAATGATGAACAACAAGCAGACAATACTCAACAGACCAACAGTAATCACACACAGAATACTGAAGACCAACAGGTTATCATCAACCAACCTAGTCGTTTTTTCGAGCCTGATAGGACATGGCTCAGGGATCACCCAAGAGAACTTGTGATTGGAAATATCAATGAAGGAGTTAGAACAAGGAGAACAAGAACTCAAGAATCACTTCTAACATGCTTCATATCACAAGTTGAACCCAGGAGCATAGAAGAAGCTCTTGAAGACAGTAACTGGGTTCAGGCTATGCAGGAAAAATTAAATGGATTCAAGAGGAATTAAGTATGGAAACTGGTTCCATGGCCTGATCATCAAGGAGTTATTGGAACTACATGGGTATTCAAGAACAAGTTGGATGAATCTGGTGCTGTGGTCAGAAACAAAGCAAGGTTAGTAGCAAAAGTATACTGCCAGGAAGAAGACATAGATTTTGATGAGACCTTTGCTCCAGTTGCTAGACTTGAAGCAATAAGAATATTTCTGGCCTATGCTGCTCACAGTAATTTCAAAGTCTATCAAATGGATATAAAGAGCGCATTTCTTAATGGACTTCTATCAGAGGAAGTTTATGTGGAACATCCATCAGGTTTTGAAGAACAGATAGATAAAAAAGTATATAGATTAGAGAAAGCCCTGTACGGACTAAAGCAAGCTCCCAGAGCTTGGTATGATACACTGTCCCTGTATCTCTTGGAAAATGGTTTCCAGAAAGGAACAGTAGACAAGACTCTTTTCAGAATACTGGATGGAGACAGTATACTGCTTGTTCAGATTTATGTGGATGACATAATCTTCGGCTCTACAAACAAGAATTTGTATGATAAATTTTCATCACTCATGCAAAGTAAGTTTGAGATGAGCATGATGGGAGAACTAAGTTTTTTTTCTTGGTTTACAAGTCAAACAGCTAGATCAAGGGACTTTCATAAGTCAAGTTAAATATACCAAGGAGTTAATCAAGAAATTTGGAATGGAAAGTGGATCTTCTGTAAGTATACCAATGGCTACATCCATAAGCCTGGATAAGGATGAAGAAGGAAAAGATATGGAGATTACAAAGTACAGAAGATTAATTGGATCTTTACTATATCTAACAACACGCAGACCAGATATAGTATTTACAGTAGGAGTATGTGCAAGATTCCAAACAGCACCAAAAGAATCACATCTATCAGTAGTAAAGAGGATTATCAAGTACCTGAAAGGCACTCAAGATGTTAGACTATGGTATCCAAAAGATGGAGGTTTCAATCTTAAAGGATACTCAGATTCAGATTTTGCAGGATGCAAGATTGACAGGAAAAGTACCAATGACATTTGTCAATTCTTGGGAGACAGGTTAGTTTCTTGGTTTTGCAGAAAACAAACATCCATTGCGACATCAACTGCGGAAGCTGAATATGTAGCAGCTGGAAGCTGCTGTGCTCAGATCTTGTGGATACATCAACAGCTAAAAGACTATGGGATAATAGAAAGAGAGACTCTCATCCTGTGTGACAACATAAGTGCTATTGCCATAACTCACAATCCTGTCTTCCACTTAAGAACTAAATAAATTGATGTCAGACATCACTTCATAAGAGATCATGTGGAAAAAAAAGATATTATTCCAAACAAAGTACATACTGACATGCAGCTTGCTGACATATTCATAAAACCTCTGTGTGAATCAAGATTTTCTATGATGAGAACTGAGCTTGGAGTCATTAAGCTCTAATGAGTAAGATTTTAAGGATTCCTGAGTAAGGAGGAACTTATGTTGTATTATCTATGTTTTTAGATATTCAGATTACTGGAATAAGATACTGTCTTTAATCAAAACAGGATTCTCTAACAGTATAAAGTTTCAGGATACAACATATAGCAATAGGTTCCTGTCACAAAGGTTTGAAACAGATTCTTGGAGGTTGCAAATAGCATTTACTAAGATCAGCATTCATTGAGCCATGCAACCTCGTACCAAAAATAGTAACTTGTTCATGTAATGATTATAAAAGAGAATTTGGCTCTTGCATTTAATGCGAAAAATCGTTTTTTCAGAAGAGGCGAAAAAGACGCGATTCAAACCTCTGACACGTCTTCATCAATTTACATAATTATCCTTCCACCATTTAATCTCAACCACTGAATCATGCACGTCCTCTAATATTTTAATCTGGATCGTTGATATATTTGGAACGAGATTTCAAAAATAAACTGTTCATATTCCCTTATCTTCAACATCACGTCTTCTTTGATACACCCCAAAAGAAAAACTGTAGCAACCCTCTGCAAACCAAATTCTCTCAAAAGCTCTCTTCGTCGTTCAAGCCTCTCACAAACATTCAATGGAAGAAGAAAGGATCACTAACAAAGTGCTGGAAGGAAGACTAGTTGACACAAGAGTGTTACTAGGTGATAAGTCACTATACGAAAACAAGGATCTTATTTCTGAAGTTTGGAATCATGTGTGCAACAGCAAGCTGGATGGGTTGTTCACAACTACATATGAAAGATTCTCTAGCATAACAGTAGAGAAATTCTATGCTTGGGCACAACTCTCAAATGATAAGGAGACCATTTCCTTCAAGATCGACGAGGATGATGATGAAGTTAACATGCTCACTATGGCAGATATTGCCAAAACCTTTGGTATTTCTGATAAAGGTATGACACTTTCTGATCTGACAGAGTATGGAGAAGATTATCTGGAAGAAAGCTGGAATCAGTTCACACTGGATTCAGTAGAGGAAGAGGTTGTCACCAGATGTGGAAGCTATGATAAATGTACCAACCTACGGTTCAGGATGATGACTGCTATTGTCAGGGAGGAAGAAGTCAACTAGGCTCAAGTTCTTTTTCAAAGAATTTAGGAAGAAACAATCAAACCCTAGGAGAGTGAAGAGTTTAAAATTGTACTATTATCAATTCTCACCTCGTTGAGGTTGCCTCTGGAGAGAAGGGTACCTTATGTTTCTAGGTGGTACCTAGGAGTGAAAAAAGGGTACACCAAGGGAGAGAAGAAAGAAAAAACACCCAAGAAGAAACCAGCGAACGAACCACATGTTCCTGACTTCTCTAGTAATTCAGGAAATGATGACGATAAGCCAACAAGGAAGAAGATAGTGAATAAAGCCCCCTCAAAAAAGAAGAAAGTGACAAAGAAGGATATTGTTCCTTCTAAGCCTGTGACACCTTCTCCTACCAATCCATCAGATGCTGACAAACAGGTTCCTGATCAACCAGATGAACCAGTTACTGAAAAAGCTATAGTGTCTTCGGAGTAAACAGAGGAAGAGATCCCTATTCCAATTGGTGAAGAGGATTCTGAAGATGTTCAGGAAATTCAGGTTGCTGCTCCAGTAATCCAACCTTCAGGGAAATCGGATAAAGCAGATACTGAGGTGGTTACTGAACAGATTTCTGATCAGGTTACTAAGCCTGTTGTTGAAGAGATGCAGGAATCAAGGAGAAAGAGAAGAAGATTAGTAAAGAAGATTGACACCACTATCAAGAAAAGGAAGTGGTTAGGACCCAAAGAGGAACTAAGGGAGATAAACACTCTTAACAAAATAGCACAGTCCATAGAGTCCATCACTGCAGCAGAAGCAAGAAGGACATAGAGAGTCTGCCAACTCCATTTGGAAGAGATTTGCAGCTGCCTATGATGATTGGAGATGGATGAGACTGGATCCTGGAGTGGACTTGATAAAGTGGTCTGATTGGCTTACAGTGGAGAATATCATCTTAGTATGGATAGAAAACTTTTTGACTGAGGATGATTTATCCCATGGACTTCTACATTTCTTCAGCGAGGACTACATTCATCGTCAAGCTGAAGAAATGACAGCCCTCATTCAAAGTAGGCAAGACACCCTGAATGCCTATTTGATGGCCGAGGCTGAGACAGAAGAGAATACGGGTGAGCAGTCAATGAAGCTTGGGGAAGACTACACATTGATGAACCCCACAGCAAAGACTGTTGGGAATCCTACTGAGCTGGAAATGGCTGAAGCTCAGCTAGCTAACCTCACTCCTGAGGAAGCTAATGCAAGGATGCTGTGACTGGGAATGGAAGCTAGCCGAGTTGAATCTATGAGGCCTCCCAGAGTACTACAGCAAGAGGAAGGAAGTTCAAAGGTTGCGGAGACACACGACTCTTCAATATTTACAGGTACTGCAGCTCTTTCCCCTATATTCGATGCCAATAGAAAATGGCACAGCCATCACAACAAGGGATTTTTCTCGGAAAGGTCAAAAAATCCATCTTTTTGAAAGCATAAAGTACATAAAAAAGTCCCACCCCCAGAGGTGACTCGTTTAAATACTGTGGATACTGTTATCTAGTTGCTTGATTATTCTGTTTCCCCTGTAATTCATAATCGACCTACTGAGGGGGAAACATCATTGATAATCCATGGTGTTCTAGAGAAGATTGAAGAGAAGAATGTCGATGAAGCATCTGTGGAAGAGGATGCAGAGGCAGGACTCTCTATACTGGCCAATATAGCAGTACAGAAAGCTCAAGAAATGGAAGCAGAACAGGTTTCTATGGAGAATCCTGATCAGACTCTCGAACTTCTACATGAAGCTGTTTCAAGACTAGCAGAAGTGAATCAAGATTCTGCTGCAACTGAGGGGGAAGTTGTTGAAATTCCAACTACTGAAGAAATTACTGACATCAATCAGTCATATGAAACTGGTCAGGTTGCTGATGAAGTAGTTGAGGAGGTTGCTGAGGAAGTCGAATCTCCTAACCTACAGGAAATTAAGATTACTGTGGAAGCAACAGTCTCAAATAATAATGAACCAAATGAAGTAACCACTGTGTCTGAACAGGTTACTGAGGGTACACAAGTTAATAATGACACAGCGCCACATGATGTTGATCCTCAAGAAGCTGCTGAGACAACTAATCCAGAAGAGACCTCGGGCATGGATGTTGTTGAGATGACTCCGGCAGAGGATTTAGAAGGGATTAAATCGAAGGATAATGTGCCTATTGGAGACAAAAATGTGATGGTTGTTGTTACTGTTCCAGCTCCAAACAATGGTGATGATTCATCTAGCTCCAGTGATGATGAACCAACAAACTCTCATCCCTACAATGTCTTTGCAAAGGTAAAAATGACAATAGAGGAGAGAAAGAAATATCAGGCTGATTTAAAAGCACGGGAGAAGACACTGGCTGAGGAAGAAACTAAACAGAAATAGGATCAGGACCTGGTCTTATATACTCAAGAAGAATCAAGATCAGGGGATAGGGTTGAGACCCTTACTGATTCACAAGATCTGACTCTTCAAGGTGTGATGAATGTCGTTCAAGGATTAATGAGGGCCATGGAAACACATCAGATGAATCTGGCCACAAATTCCATTATGAGAAAACGTGCACACTCAGAAACCTTGTACTCTTTGAAGAAGCAACTTGATGATCTCCCTGGAAAGATACAAACAAGGATGAACTCTGAGTTCAATACTCAACATGCTGTAAGAACAAGGTTTGAAAGAGAACAGCAAGCCGCATTTGAGGCTCAAGATAAAATCATAGAAAAGATGAGAAGTACTCAGACAGAACCGAGTTTAGCTCAAGAGGAAATCATTGCCACAATTCGAAGCAACAATGACAACATTCTTAACATTGAGCTATTGCTAGGAGAGATGGGAGCACTCACGGAAAGAGTTTATCCAAGAGAGACTGCAATTGTTAACCCCACTGTCACTAGAGTTGATGATGCCAAAAAGGGGAAAAAGTAAGCAGCCAAGTGAACCAGATGCTGAGATGGTTGAAACCTTCACCAAGGAGCTTGAACAAGATGATGATGATGAACTTCTCTTGACCAAGATTAAGCGCAAGAGATCAGATATTTCTGAACATGGTCAAGATGGTTATTTTAAAAGAATAAAACCAAATGATGATGACAATGCAGGTGCTGGAGGTACTGCTTCTCGAAACAGTAAGCAACACTGCATTACAACAAGGAGAACAGGTTACTGCTGCTTCAACAAGACTAAGAACTTACATGCAGCAACCTAGTCGAGGTCGAGGAAGAGAAAAATAACAAACAGGTCAGGTTTTCAGTTCACAACCTTATATGGTCTTACCTGTTGATCTAAGATTAAGGCTTTTCGAGGAAAGATGGAGACAGCTTAAGGCTGCAGATGAGGAAAGAAGGAGAAAACAGGCGGATTGGATTCCAAGATTGGGAATTGTTGGAAGAAGAACAAAAGTAGAAGAGAAGGTTGATGCAGCTCTTCACTCATTCCCTGAGCAAGAACCCCCTGACTTCCATAGGGAAGTACTCCAGCTGAGGTGTTAGTACTGTTGGAACAAAAAACTGAGGATATCAATTTTTATTGGGATTTAAGTATCTCCAAACAAGTATACTTGCCCAAAAATAGGAATCCAACATTTGAAGAGATCACCAAGTTCAAATGCTTAGAATACTGGAGGTATTTTCGAAACCTTCTCAAATGTAACTTCTTTCAAAATTTTCCATCCTGTGAGCATGCATTGAAGAAATATGAAGAACTGACGAGAGAAGGAGAATTGGATCGCCAGAAAATTTTGATTGAAAAAGTCAAGAAAGGAGAAAAGATTCCTTACTGCCAGGATTTTTGGCTAAGATGGATACAGATTCCTGAAATTGCTACACAGTTGGAAAGATCATATCAGGATTCTATCTTAAACTGATGGAAATGAACGAAGTATGAAGAAGTCGTCAAACGGAATCAACAAGCGTCTTCAGGACATGATCTAGTAAAGAGGAAACTGTTTGGTGACAAAGAATCTAATGAAAGATAGCTTACTGATTATCTCTGATCATTCATCTGTAAGCATCTCTTGTAAAGAATTTTTGTATTCTTTTAAATTCTTCATTTTCTCTCTTAATATTGTAAGCATATGTAACAATGTATTAGAAGAGCTTACATTGTACTATACTTGTACATCTTACATGTATAAAAGTACATCTGTTTTTACTGCTTTATATGGGTTTTGTCATCATCAAAAATGGGGAAATTGTTGAGATATATCTGACTAGGTTTTGATGAGATAATGTAATATTAGATGAAATTTTGGAGTACCCATATTCCACATTTTATAAGTGGATTTTTGTTTGCCTATCAAATCTTTTTAAGCTGTATTTTTAAGAAATCAATTATACCAGAGGAATAGGTAGAACACTGTTAGCAGGATTCTGGACTTCAAATTTTCAGAGAGACTGATCCACATCAAAAGAAGTCAGTAGGATGTAGTCGAATTTAGAATTAGGAAGCAGTCAAAAGGATTCTGAAACAGAAAACTGGTCAGAAACAGGAAGCTGTTCAGAAGCAGGAAACAAATCAGAAGGGATACGCAAATCAGGAAGCTGATTAAGGTATTCAAGAACAGGAAGCTGAGTAGGAACAGAATCCTGAAGCACAACAGCTAGTGACTACTGCAATCAAACAACATGCAGTAAGTCCTAGTCTATTCAATACAGTACGAGAAAAACGTTGGATACTATACGAGGATTGGATCGTGATTAGTTACCAGTAGATAGAAGTTTGTGAAGAGCCACTGAGATACTGCCACGTGGAAAGTGGCTCTGTAAAGTACTGTATGTAAAGTATGGCACCATTAATGCGGATTCAGAGTAAGATATGCTATGAAGCTCTGATCTTTCACATCGCATTAATTATGAAGATTTGAAGATCTTTTTGAATTACTACTTGGATCATGCTTCTCTTCAATGGGCATTTTCCAGACATCTATAAATAGAAGATTGAGACAATTGTGAAGACTACTGAACAAATTGAGCTATCCAAGTTATTCTACCATTCTTCATTATCTCAAGCTTTCGAGTTCAATCATTCAACCTTCAGAAGCGGTCAAGCCAAGCACCTGAGCTTTCAAGTTCAAGACTGTCTTCGAACTACACCAGTTGAAGAAACATATACTTTTAACCATTGTGTTGTGTGTGCTAGGTTGTTTTATTTAGTGTACTTAGTTGATAGGATTATATCCTTGCTAAGTTTGTTAGTCTTATGTAGGCTATCTTTCCCTGTGTGGGAGTGTGTTCCCTGTGTGGGAGAAGTTTTCCTGTGTGGGAGTTTTTATACCCCGTGTGAGATTAGACCTAGGAATCTGGGATTCTAGTAGGTATAACTTGTTTTGGAAGAGGTTTGTAAAGACGAGTCTTGTAAAGCAAACTGACCATAACGAAGTTCCTCTTTAGAGAAGGAGTAGAGTGGACGTAGAAGGATTACACCACCTTCGAACCACTATAAGCCATAAGTGTTTACTGCTTATCTTATTTGTTGCATTGCATTGTTTGCATATCTATTATGTTGCTCTATCATAAGCATCCTGATAAACGTGTGTTGCAAAATCATATTTGGAAAAGAAAACTGGTTTTCATCAGAAACTCTATCAAGTTTATTCCGCTGCGTTGCATTCTGATATCGGGACAGTAACCTGATCTAGTCTAGGGGTAGGTTACTGATTCGTGACAGGATACTGTCCTCCTTAGTGAGACAGAAACCTGTTTATCAATTATTTGTCTTGAAAGTTTGGAAAATCAATAGAGGTTCATTCACCCCCCTGAACCTCTGACCACTTGGGACCAACACATATTCACAGTTGTGTTCTATTCATGGATGAAAAATCTTGAAATACCATTGATATTTTTTTGAAATTTTCATTTTTCACAAAACTGATATTGAAACAGGTTGTCATGAATATTGAAAAAATATCGATTTCAATATCAGTGGCTTCACACTACAAATTGTTGGAAAATTAGTAAAATATTGGAAAAGTATTAGTAAATATTGATTTCAGTAAAAAGGAAACATTTTTTTAAAAATAGAAGTTTTATTTTATCATAAATTTTATAATGAATAACTAAACTTTTGTATTGTGTACCCTAATAATATTATAAGTTACACAATATGATTGCATGCGTAAAGAATCAATATTGTTTAGATCGAGATGACATGTCATATTATTCATTTACCTCATAGGAGTTCATTTTCGTTAGTTATAATGTATCTAAATATTCTATATTTATGTTATAATGTCAGCCAACATTTCTATAGTTTATTATCTCTATATTTATTGTTAATATGTATTTTGTTTGAATTTTTCAGTTGAATACACGTACTAAGTTAGTTATAATATTCTGTTAAATTTCATATTCAATTCTTTTTTTTTAATAAAATTTCCATTATTTGTCTAAATTTTGTCGATATGTCCACCTATATTTCTGTACATTAAGTACCATTATTAATACTAAAAACAAAATATTTGTCATTAGTATGAGAGAGTTGTTTACGGGAGTTTTTCAAATCACTATTAGGGACTTAAGCCCTTAATATACAAAATACACGTATGAGAAGATTACAACAAATCTTTCCTAAAAGCCAGTACAACAGAATATCACATAAAATATGGTAAGAGATGACTATCTAGAATCTTCTCTAATACGCCTCCACAAAATAGAGGTGCCGTCAGCCACCAAAATTTTGGAACGAAGCTGCTGGAATCGGTTCCGTGCCAAGGGCTTGGTTAAAAGATCCGCAAGCTGATCCTGTGTATTCACATAAGCCACAGTAAAAATTCCTTTGGAAGCTAGATCCCACACAAAGTGTAAATCAATGGCAATATGTTTCATTCGAGAATGCATGATGGAATTAAGTGTAAGTCGAGTAGCACCTAAATTATCACATAGCAACTTCGGAGGAGAAGAGAGCCGAATACCAAGTTCTTGGAACAATTGATAGAGCCAACAAACTTCAGATGCTGTAGATGCTAAAGAACGGTATTCTGCTTTGGTCGAGGAACGTGCAACGTCTTTCTATCACCGAGACCGCCAAGAGATAGGAGCATCACCCAAGAAAATCATGTAAGCTGAAGTGGACCGTCCATGGCTAAGGTCACCACCAAAATCAGAGTCCGACTATGCACGGAGGGAGAGAGTGCGAGGAGTTCGAAGGAGAAGCCCATAGTGTATAGTATGTTTAAGGTATCGAAAAACGCGTTTCACTGTTGTCCAGTCATTAGTTGTTGGTCGGGCCATAGATTGAGCAAGTCTATTGACAACAAATGTAATGTCAGGTCTCGTAAGAGTCAAATATTGCAAACCTCCTATAGTACTCCGATATATAGTCGAATCAACATCTCTAGAGACAGACATGAGTTTTGAATTGGACATTGGTGTGTTAACTGGTTTTGTGCCACTCATATCAAACTGGGCCAAGAGATCGGTGGTGTACTTATGTTGAGACAAAAAAAGTCCTTCGCGACAGTGAGTGATTTCGATTCCCAAAAAATAAGTGAGTAATCCAAGATCCTTAACAACAAAGGAAGATTTTAAATGTGCAATTAACTGGCGAAGGGCATTTGAGCTCGAACCTGTCAAGATAATGTCATCAACGTACACAAGAACGACGAGATGAAGATTTGGGCGATGCAGTGTGAACAAACTACTGTCGGTTTTGGACTGGTGAAAGCCAAACTGTAAGAGAGAACTGCTCAGTGTTTGGTACCAAGCTCGTAGAGCTTGACAAAGCCCGTATAAGGATTTCTGAAGTCGGATCAGTAAACCCTGGTGGTTGTTGCATGAAAACAGGCCTAGAGAGAATACCGTGTAGAAAGGCATTACTAATATCAACTTGATGAATTTCCCATTTGTGAAAGAGAGCCAAGGTGAGGACCGTGCGAATTGTTGCAGGTTTCACAACCGGGCTGAACGTCTCATTATAATCAAGGCCAAGTCGCTGATGAAACCCTTTAGCCACTAGCCGTGCTTTATACCACTCAATTGTACCATTAGGTTTTCGTTTGATTGTAAAAACCCATTCGCATCCGACAACGTTATAATGATCAGATGGCGGGACTAAGTCCCAAGTTCCATGGGAAGATACGGTTGTGATTTCCTCAGCCATAGCTTGGTGCCATTGTTCGGATTGTAAAGCTTGAGTAACCGAAGTAGGAATAGTGTTTTCGGGAAGAGGATGTCATGTTGCCGTATTATGAGCCGTAGCCTGGAGAGATGGTGGTAACTCAGTATCAAAACCATCCAATCGGCGGGATAGATTACGGTTTCTGGAGGACCGTCGCTGTGGTTGCTGATCTTCGATAAGTTTCTGTTCATCAGGTGCATGATTTTGAGGCGTAGGTGGCGGTATGTGAGCAGCAACTTGAGAAATGGAGTTGGGTGGTGATTGGATAATTGATAATGGCACTCTACTGTCAGAAGTGGACGGCTGGTGCTTCTTTGTGAGAGATAAATCAGCAACCTGGGATTCAACAAACTTGACATGACGGGACACAAAAATGCGCCCAGTAAGGGGATGAAGCATCTATATGCACTCTGTGTCGGTGAGTAGCTGATGAAAATGCATGGTCTTGATGGTGGTTCCAGCTTATTAGAAGAATATGCACGTAACCAAGGATAACAAACGCATCCAAATGTCTGAAGATTCGCATAGTGTGGCTTCTTCTGAAATAACATTTCAAAAAGACTCTTGTGTTGAAGAATAGGCGTGGAAAGCCGGTTGATTAAATACACCGCTGTCCAAAAAGATGTTGGTAACCGAGCATAATGTAGGAGCGTGCGACCTGTTTCAACCACCTGTCTATGATGACGCTCAACAACCCCATTTTGTTCGGGGGTATGGGGAGCAGTAGTGAGCCACTGAATTCCATGGGTGGCAAAATAAGATCGGAGTGCGAGAAATTCCCCACCATTATCACTATAAAAATTACGCAGAACATGGCCAAATTGTTTTTCAAGTAATGGATGAAGTTTAGTAATAACCTCATGCACCTGTGATTTAGCAAATAACGGGAAAAACCAACAATATTTCGTGAAGCCATCTACCAATAACAGATAAAAACGACATCCATAAATAGAGTATTTAGTAGGTCCCCACACATCACCATACAGATAATGAAGAGGATATGTGGTGAGCAAACTAGTATCAGTAAATGGTAGTTTCTGTGTTTTGCAAGACAAACATGAATCACAGCCAGAGTTCATAGGCCCGGATTTAGATACCGGCAAATTGTTTTGCGAAATTATAAAAGAGCTAATTTTGCGAGAGGGATGTCCCAAATGCGAGTGCCAAATGTCTAGAGTGGTACGCAGACCAACATTATTAAAATTAACAGTAGCAGATATAGGTGGATGGAGCCAGTAGAGTCCCTTATCACATTTGCCTCGAGCTAGAGGCTCCCCCGTGCGACGATCCTTAACAACAAAAGATGTGGGAAAATATTCCACAGAAACATCATTAGAAACAGTAAATTGAAAGACAAATAACAAGCTCTTCTTTGTGCGAAGAACACATAACACATTCTTCAAATTAAAATTACGAGAATGAAAGGGAAGTGTAGTGGTACCCGTATGAGTTATGGGAACCGAGGACCCATCTGTTAAATATACTTCCTCTGGACCATCATATTCAGAATGTAACGAGAGATTGCTTAAATCATCGGTGATGGAGTGTGATGCTCCGGTGTCCATGAGCCAAGCATTTGACAGATTAGATTGAGGTAGTGGCGCACCAGTGGGGGACCGTGCATAATTCACAGTAGCTGACTGTTTTGGAAATTGCCAGCATACGCGAGCAGTGTGTTTAGGCTAATAACAAAGTTGGCAAGAGACTCGAGGGTTTTGGTGATGATACTCCTATTGATGTCCAAATTGTTCTCCATTATTGGAATGGGGGCCCCACGACCACGACCCCCATTAGAATTTCTACCTCGTGATAAGTGACCTCCACGGCCTCCAGCATTGTTCGAAGACCGCAACTGTGCCATATTAGCAGAAACTGATAAATCAGTTTCAGTAGCTTACAGTCTATCGAGGTATTTTTCTTGTGCCATGAGTAAGTCCAACAATTGTGGAAAGGTAATAGCTGTAGGTTGTGCTCGAATCGAGGTTGCTATGTCTCGAAACTTTGAGGTGAGACTACCGAGGACATACAACGTGAAATCATCATCACTAATCAGTGAGTCAATAAGACCAAGTTCATCCGCCTTGGCTTTTAACGAATGCATAAATTCAGCCACAGATTTGGTCCCCATTTTGGCACTCTGTAAGTCTCCTTTTAACTGCATAACCCGCACACGGGATTTGCTTGCAAAAATCAAATGAAGTGCAGTCCAGGCTAAATAAGATGAAGTATAAGAAGAGATGTATGGTGATACCTCATCAGTAAGGGATCCCTGAAGGAATGCAAAAACGAGTTGATCTTGATGGAACCACATCTTGAACTCGTTCGATGAGTCCGGCGGCTTGGAGATTGAACCATCCACGTAACCCAGTAAATCATGGCCATTAAGAATGGCAGTCACCAAGGAAAGCCATTGAGGAAAATTGAGACGCGTCAGCTTGTGTGACGCTGGAAACGGCGTGGTGATGATCACGACCGGAGATGGCGTCTGTTCGGCTACAACAGGTGTCGCAAGTGGATCAGGCGTAGACATTGTCGCTGGAGATGGAGCGGCGGCAGAAGAAAAAGAATAGGGCTTTGCTCAAAGGAAGAGGAAGCGTGAGAGTAGGATCAAGAGGATATTGATACCATATGAGAGAGTTGTTTACGGGAGTTTTCCAAATCACTATTAGGGACTTAAGCCCTTAATATACAAAATACACGTATGAGAAGATTACAGCAAATCTTTCCTAAAAGCTAGTACAACAGAATATCACACAAAATATGGTAAGAGATGACTATCTAGAATCTTCTCTAATAATTAGTTCTACCTACTACTGAGATCAATAATTTTGCTCCATCGTCCATCTTATTCTCATTTTCCATGGTCTTCATTTTGAAGATCTCAAACTTTTGTATTTATATTATCAAGCAAAGACTTGATCCTGAGGGTGAAGAATGTAAGAAACGTTATTTATGTACTACACTTCATTGTTAGTTACTTTGGGGAAAAAAGAAAGAAGAGAAATGGTAATTGATTAGTGTTGAATTGATATATCTCCGTTTATTTGATAGACGGGGAGGTGCTTAAAATCGATAGACAGTGAGTTCATGTGAGTTTCTTTTATAAGTCTCCTCAAGTGTGAGAATGATACATGTAAATTCTCTTTGACTATTGTTAGCTTTGTGTTGGACCAAACAATGAACTGAAAAAAGATGGTAGATGATTAGAAGGAATCGAGAGATGAAGTTGGAAATAGAATATGCAATAGTTCTATATTATTTTTTATTTGTTTTCTTAATTACCTATGACCTTGAATCTTCCAGATTATCTATTGTCTATAATCATGACAAGGAGAGCCTAAAGTCTGGACAGAAAAATAATACAAGATAAGATAGCATGTAGCAATGTTGAAGGTTTTGTTTGGCCTAGAGTTATGGTGTTTACATTCTAGAGTTCTTTTAACTTTCTGTAATGATATTTGAATTGTAACTTATGAGCAAATGACCAACCAAGGAGAGACTTATTCTTCTTTCTTACATTTTATATGTAAGATGAAACATTAGTTCAATATACATTGATAACATGTATGGAAAAGGTTTGCTAGGCTTATGATGACATTGATGTACAATGAAATTGTAATTTTATGAATGTGAGTTTGTTCAGTCTCCAATATTTTAAGGGAAGACCATAATCATTCTTTGTATTTCATTTTTTTGATATTCATCAGAGTTGATGTAGATTTTGCAGATTTACTATGCAGTATTGATAATCTTGCAGGGGTTTATTGCATTTGAATTAGTTAGGTAATGATATGGAAATGATGATAATGTATAAATTAAGATACAACTAACACGTAAGTTGACAGGAGTGTTGCAATGTATCACAATCTTGAGTTGAAATATATCTCAATTACTTTTTTGTTTTCTCTTTCAAAGAAAAATGTAAAAATAAAAAATCAATTTCAACTTATAAATATGATTCATGTGTACACACATGCATATGATTTGTTAAGAACACTATAAATTATATTTAGTCTAAACAACAATAATGATCATATAAAATTAGATGAGAAACATATAGTTCGTACAACACACAGGATCATGCAAAATTAGAGAAACATATTACATGTATTTTACCTTGCCCTATAAAAAGGATATAAATAGCCATGAAATGTATTAGTTTTCCCATTTTGTAGAGGACACCACACTTTTCCCAAAAGGACAAGTATATTCTTTTACTACCTTGAATAGGGTTGAATATTTTCTTGGTTTATTATCATCATCTTGATTCTTGTGCATTTATTGTTGTGAGCATTGAATTTATTTATTCTAGTGGGCTGTAGTAAAATATATAAAGTTGTGATGGAGTTCTTAAAGAAGAGCAGTGGTCAGAATTTGTTTTTAGTTTAACATAAAAATTTATATGAGATGATTTCAGGAAAAACACAAAAATTTATATGAAACAGTTTTACAGATTATATGAGATAATTTATTACTTACAAATAAAATTCATTTTTTATAAACTTATACGTAAATTGTGAAGGGTAAGTTGTGGATTGATCCATCTCACATAACTAGATCGGTGATACAGTCTCACATAAGACTCACTCGTGGAAAAAATATTAATGCACATGTTACATTTTGACATTAACCTAAATATTTTATTACAAAATAAATCATTTATCTTCTTTAAAAATGATTTTTTTTATCAATACTGATATTTTACTGATATTTCCTCAATGTTACAACAATTTTTACTTTGAAGTCATCGATATTGATACATATTTATCAATATTTACCAAAATTCTAATGAAATTTTTTAACAATCAGTTTCAATATTAAACTTCAAAAATTCTGAAATTTCATCCTTGACATTAAAATGACATGCTTGCGGTGGGCACGAGACGTTATTGCCGCTAATTTCACAAATTGTACATTATATGCTTTTAGAAATCATTGAGTGGGAGAACACTGAAGAAATTTAGGTTGCGTTTAGATTGATGAATTTGAACTAAGTTGATTACAAATCCATCGAATTAAAGTAAATATTAAAATCCCCATAAAGTGAATAGTTCACATGTAGAAATGTGCTTCACATGTTTGCAAGAGAAAAGTATACAATGTAATACCTCAATTATGTTATACAAAGATGAATACATGCACAAATAGAATTTTACAGATTAGAGTTATTCCGCTTTTTGAATCAAATATAACATCAAAGAGGGAAAGATTTTCAAGAAAATCTGATCCCATAAATATATCAATAGTATAGAAAATTGAGACAACTATGGCACAGAAGAACAAGATACAAGGAGCTCTCCCCTTTATTCACAATGGAGGCCTCGAAAGAAGATGAGAGGAAAGTGTTACATACAGCTTAGTTCTGCGTTTGCTCGACCTTAGCCCGTATCTTCTGTTCCAACACGGATATCTCGGTTCCTAAGCTGAACATTCTGTTCAAGGCATGCATGTTCTCAAGTGTTTCACTCAAAGTTCGAGTATCACTCCCATCACACCTCAGATGTTGCATCGGGCCGTGAAGTAGTTTGTTCACGATGCCCCTGCTAAGATCGTCTACAGCCTTCCGTGTTTTCTTAGGAATGTCATCTCCCATTTTCGACAAGCATTTATCGAGCTCTGCAGCCCTTATTCTTTCAGCATAAGCCCTCAGTTTCTTGATAGTGGGAACAGTCTCCAGAGAATCACGCCACGCTTCAAACTGGTTCGATTCTTCTGCAATAATAGTCTGCGCTTCCATGGCTTTACGGAGCCTATCTTCTTTGTTAGCAGCCACAACCTCCTTCAGATCATCCACATTGTACACTCGGGTATTCTCAAGATCGTTAACACAAGCACCCACGTTTCTTGGAACAGAGATATCGACGAAGAGCCTCAAACCCCCCACAATTTGACCAACAGGTGGAAGATCTATAACATGCTCTTTTAGAAACAGAGGGGTGTCGGATGCAGTGCTTGTGAAAACTACATCTGCTTCTGTTGCACAATTTAGCATTTCCGAAAGGGGCTTATAGATTATCTCTATATCCTTTATCTCCTCACGGATAGCAGAAACTCTTTCTTCACTTCGATTCACTACCACCATTTTAGTGCAGCCTTTGGCCACCAAGTGCTTGATCACCAACTTCCCCATTTTCCCAGCTCCAATGACCAACATTCGAGCAGTGGCATGCGAGGTTTGAGGGAGCTTCATCAAAGCCAGCTCCACAGCTGCTGAGCTCACAGAAACTGCCCCTGCTGCAATGTTTGTTTCAGTTCTTACCCTCTTTCCAACAGTGATTGCATGTTTAAAGAGGCCACTTATGTTTCGTCCAAAGCCCACAACCCCTTGCCCAACTTTGACAACTTGTTTCACTTGAGCAAGGATTTGGCCTTCTCCTAATACCAACGAGTCGAGCCCAGCTGACACTTCAAAGATGTGCTGTGTTGCATCTTTGTCATACAACAGAAAACGGTGCTCACAGATCTCTGAGACGGGAATCCCACTAGTCTGACAAAGAATACATTCTATTATGTATTCAACCAACATATTTACAATGGTTTTCAAAAAAAATTAAAAAATATATGAGCTTTAATACACAAACGCCTGGAAATTCAAATGCTATAAATGTTAAAATATCAAGATTCAAGATCACAAATTACTGGTACCACTATATTATTTAAATAATTTGGGTTAATTGCTAAAAACTTCACTAACTTTGCTCTAATTTGCAATTGCAACATAAACTTTTAAAATTGGCAATTCTTATCACAAACTTTTGTAATAGGAATTGTCAACTTTGAATAAATTGTAATTGCAAAGTAGGGAAAAGTTCATGAATTTTTTAGCAATTAACCCAATTTTTTTTTCTCAATACATCATTTTCTCAGAAAGTAGTGAATGATATTATAGTTCCTATATTAACAGGCACAAAATAAAAGATCAGCAACTCTCTCAATGAAGAAAACCAACTTGAATTTGACTGTTTCAGTTAGTAGTTTATTTATATGAACTTTGTTTAGATCCATATATTTGTGCCAGAAAGAAGTATGTTAAAACTTTAAAAAAGTACACCTTTTTTCATCCCTCTAATAAGTTCATAGTGTCAAAAGAAATATCCAAGATACTCAATGAATTACCTTTGACATCCATTCAGTCACTTCTTTAACACCACGATGACGAGAAAGAGCTACCACATAGATTTCCATTCTGTTACAGGTACTAAGAACAGCGGCTTCTTCAATATGATTCAAACCACATAACTCACTAATGGCTCTAGGCCACTCAGCTTCAGGAATAGCAAGTTTCTCCCGCATTTGAACCGGTGCTGTGTGAATACTAAGACCAATTACAACAATGCTGCTTCTTTCTTTTGTATATCCTGGAAAACATCAACAACATAGTGTCAGAAACATGCCAAAGTACTCACTCATGGGAACAAAACCAATGATAAACAAATTCCTCAGAATTAAGATCGAAACTGTAAGAACCAAGATTAAATTTAGTGTGGCTTATCGTGTCAATTTAAGGAAGCTAATAATCACCAACACAAGCAAAATGCCAGAAAATACTATTTTGATTGACACACTCTCTCACAAGGAAAAGGAATTTGATCTAGATAACTACTCCTCACTAACTTTCACATATTTGAAGATATTACAAACATTGAATTAGTGAAGTTTATTCAAGTATAGCATCACACCCTAATTTACTATCAATATAACTTAATTATACCAAACTAAGGCGCAACTAGTTGAAGAAACGTTTTATCCTTATTACGTTGACTTTCATTCTCAACTCAATTACAATAATTTGAAACTGCAATCAACATAGTCATCAAACTCCAATATGATTAGTGGAATGAAAACTGAAAAGGAGAAAAAGAAGAAAAAAACTGCATACTCTCAGCAGCGGAGGTCTTGAGCTGTTCGAGAGCAGAAAGGCTTGAAGCCGAAGCCGATGAAGAAGCCACATTGGTCGGCTCCACCTGAGCCGGAGCATCGGGCGCGGCATCGCACCTGACGGCTCCAGAATTCCTCCTAATCAGAGCAGCTCGCCTGGCTCGAGCCGAAGCCGGTTTGCAGAGCAAGCCGACCTGAGCGGGGGATGCGGAGGCAGACACCGAAGACGACGCCGTTTTGCTGACCAGCAAAGCCTCAAGCTTCGCACCCACGAAAGCACTCGAAACAGCCATTACTCGCCACCGAATCACAACCAGAATCAAATTCGGTTGAATTAAGGAAAAAACCCTAAATTAAGAAATTGAAATTCAGGGTTTTTGATCTGTGCAAAGAAGAGGAGGAAATTGCCCCAGCCTTGAAAGGACTGTTTGTTTGATAGTTATATTTGAGTATAAAATAATTTGGGGTGGAGAGAGAGAATTGGCTGGATTTCTTTGAAATCTGATTGGCTGATTGGGGCGCGTTCTATCCACACTCACGGACCCCACCTCACCCCCTCCACCACCAATTCCATATACGTATCTTACATTTACACTATTTACTTTCTTTTATTTTAATAAATTGTAATTTCTTATATCCAAAAACTTATAGAATATCATTTCAGTGATGATAATGCAATTGCATTACACAAAGTTTCATTATTTACAATTTAAACTTCAAAAATAATTTTGTGCACCAGTTTTATTGATTTTGATCCATACAATTTAGGGTGATCAGATCCATCATGTGCACTCAGACGCTCAAATGTGTGTGCTCATACACTCTCCCGTATGTTGATGTTCTGGAAAAATTTGTATATCTTTTAGTTATAGCATTGATATGTTTTAATTATGTCATTCATACCTTTATTTGATGACATTTGTATCTTTACATTATATTATACAAACATGTAATACCTTGTTTAATTTTTTATGTTAATGTTTTATGTTATAATAATATGACATTTATGTTGATATGAAGATATAAGGAATATTACATAAATGTATGATTATATTGATATAAATGTATAAGTAATATCATATAAATGTATGTTGATACAAATTGCGTTGAAATTGATTTTTTTTTTAAGTTACAATAGTACATAAATGTCATGATATTTGTATATAAACATCATGATATCTATACATAAATGTTATACTAATGTAATATAAAGATCAACGTATGAAAAAAAAAATAGGAATACTGATTCGGATCGGATCTAACCCACGCCAAGCTGCACATAATTGTAACTCTTTAAACTTATTTTTACGAGTTAATATTTATTCTATAGGTTATGATTAGTGATTGATTTGTTTCATAATATGAAATCCATGGAAATGAGATAAAAGTCCTATTCTTTTTTGAAGGTATTAAATTTGCAAACTGGTATACAAATTAATTTTTGACTACTAGATTAAATGAAAAACTCCATGCAGCTCAATTTAATAACATAAATTAAGAAAATATTTACTTACTATGATTACATGTACTAAAAGATGTGTATTAATTATAAGAAATTCATACAAAAGTTATGAATGTTCATAGGATCTAAGTAAAACTGCAAGTCTCGCAGCTCAAGTGATATCCATCTTTATAAATATGCAGATTATGATAATTCAGATTCGAACTTGGATCATGCGAGTTTTCTATTCTTTATTCATTCTCTTCCACTTCGACTAGCTCAATTTAAAAAAAACAATTAGAACCTAATATAAAAAACAAGATAAGGACACAATTATAAAAATGACGATAAGTTTGAAATGAATGAAGTATTAAACTAATTAATATTACCTCAATAACTTTCTCATTAAACGAATATATAATTGCATTTTTATTTAGCTACTTAACGTTTCATTTGATAAATATCTAAACTTCTCAACACGATTCTTTATTAGAGTTTTTTGTTTGGATTAATTAATTATTTAATGATCCTTTTTGAATGGATAAAAAGAAAAAAACTTATTTTATTGAAGTAAACCAGTTTAGTTTTAATCAATGTTCTAAAATTCGCTAGGCGCTATTTGGACATTTAATTCGCCCCTACCACATAGGACGCTTAGTCGGGGTCTAGGCATCGTATTTAAATTATATGGAATTTTTGTTATTTTATCTATATTTCTTAATTTTTTATCTTTAAAAAATAATTTTGGAATTGTTGTATTATTTTGTTTTTGATTTTATGTTGAAGGACAAGTAAAAACTTAAAATCTCATTTGAATCATTTTTTTATATGACTTGTTCAATGATTATAAAATTATTATTATTTGTATTTTACAATTCGTGATTTTTCTATCTGTATCTAATTAAATGATAATAATTTGATAGACGTCTATAATACATTACGAATACCACTATTTTGCTAAAATGTGAAGAAAAAAAAGTTATTTGGTGCCTACGTCCGAATTATTTCGTCTAACTCTGCATACGTCCACATAACGCCTAAAATAACCGAACAAATAAAATTCGGTGCGATTAGAAGCCACCTAACACCTAGGCACCATTTAGGCGACCGTCTAGAGCAACTTTTAGAACACTAGTTTTAATAGACACCACTTTCTTTTGACTCTTAAATTCGCTCTTTATTTCCCCTCATTATACAACTATGGGTGCGTTTGCTTGTCCATTTTGGATTAAGCCGGAATATTTCCATTCGGGCTTATATGCCCATATTCGGAAGGATATGAGATCCCACACCCCCATAAATTGTAGTGGACAGGGCTTGAAGTATTATTAACCGGGCTTAACTTTAATAATGGGTCATAAAAAATACAAACAAATAAGTTAATCACATGGATTTTGTGTGTTATCATGCCTATTACCCCTAAGCAAACGCACCATATATATGCTACGGATATGTTAAAAATTTCAGTGGCTAATATAGAAATTAACGTCATATTATTACTTTATATATTTTATTATATATTAATAGCTTTACGAGCATACAAGTAACGCTTCTGGCAAATTCTACCTACAATAAATTTTATTTTTAAACTATATTACATGTCACATTTAATATGAGTTATCCTAATAGCTAAATGGATAGGATAACATAGTATTACATACCTGCAAATCGCTCTAATTTTCATGTAAAGTGGAAAAGGTGGGCCCACCATAATTTGCAAACCTATTTCTATCCACATGTTACATAATGTGTTTATTACAAAAATCATTTTGCAAAAGATATATCTCAAAGGCCCCTCTATGCTGCAAAAGAAGTCCTCCAATTGGGTAGTTTAATTGCTATTATCCCAAAATAGAAGATCTACATGTCTATAAAATGAAGTAAATCTTATAATCTTGTTTTAAAATTTATTACTTGCTAAGCTCAAATAATCAATTTGGAATAGAGTAAGTCTCTTGTGAGACCGTCTTATGGAATTTTAATGCATTGCGTGAGACGGATCAACCCACAACTCAATTATCCACCACCCAAATCCAATAATTAACATATTATTTGTGGTGATGGGGCTCCATCTCACAGAAACTATCCGTGAGACCGTCTCACATGAGTTTTTGTATTTGGAATATACTTTGTTCTAATTAAGTTTAAGTGATTTCATTTCTAGCCCGTCGTGGTAAGAAAAAAAGTTACAATTTAATATTCATTATTTCTTTAGTTAAATTTAAACAGTTTTATCTTTAATTTACCTAATTGAGATCGGGGAAAAATCAATAATGGTCCATCTTCTTCTCCTTCTCACCGTTTCTTCTTCTCCTCGTGTCTTGTCTTCTCTTTACTCTGGTGCATCTCCTTCTTCACATAGCAATTCATATATGTCAGTTTCTTTTTCTATAAATAACTTTCTTTTCATAACTATAGTCACTTCTATATAAAAAGCGAACAAGATTATCTATTGCAACAAAAATTTGGATGAATATAATTTTATTATTTGACTGAAATTTATTAGTTGCATCACATAAATGTATTAATTATATTACATGAAAGTATTAGTTGGTATCACATAAATATATTACTTTATTTAAATAATTGTATTACCTCATTTTAGTGAAATATAAAAGAAGGGTATTGCTTGTATCACATAAATATATTAACCATATATAACATAAATGTATTATTGCATTTACTTAAATATACTATCTTATTTTACTTAAAAATTGTTTTATTATTATACCGAAAGATATTAGTTGTATTACAAAAATGTATTACTTCATTTACATAAATTGTATTGCCTCATTTTATTGAAATATAACATAAGAGTATTACGTGTATCTGATAAAGGTATTAACCATGTAACATAAATGTATTATTGCATCTACTTAAAGGTATTATCTTTTACTCAAAAAAATATTTAATTATTTTACTGAAACATATTAGTTACATCACATAAATGTATTAGTTGCATTACATAAATCTATTAATTGTATCACATAAAAAATAATATTTTATTTTACTGAAATATTATGTAAGAGTATTACTCGCATAACCAAAATATATTACATAATTGGGACATAAACTAAGAGGTATTACATGTTTTAATATAATTGGGACATAAACGAGAGGATGTGGGCACGGACATAAGACCGAGTTGGGCGCATGAAAACTAGTCGGGTCGAGTTGTATGAATCTGTATACCAATTGCATAAAAGGTTTTATTGACCTAGACACTATCACATACCATCAAAGTGTAGGTTTTACTACCCTATCCTGCATGAATTTGGGGTTGTCAATTTACATCACTTTGTACCAATATTTAAACTCGCATCGTCTCACCATATCTCGTACCAATAAAATCAAGTCATTCATTTTAACCATTCTGTATTATTTAAACTTAAGTCATACCATTCTAACTTATACCATTAAATTAAAAAAAATGTTATAATTTGATCAAAATGACTAAAAATGAATAAAAGTAAAATGTTATATATATATATATATATATGTGTGTGTGTGTGTGTGTTTTCGAGAGTTATCGGGAAAAAAAAAGATCTTTCATCCAGTGTAAGAATGTTGAAAAGGTCTTTCATCCAGTGTAAGAATGCTTCAACAATTAATTGGATGGTAAGTACAAGTGGTTGTTAAATGGAAATTGTTTTCACCAAATCAAAAAAAAAAAAAAATTCTTTTCTGTTGAAGTTTAATTTGAGCGAAAATTGAACAAAATATATTAATTTTTGTTGGTAAAGAGTGAAAATCCCGTGGACATCTAAATGCAATCAAAGGAAAAAAATTAAGACCACAAAGTGCAAAAAGAATCATAATTCAAATTAATTTTTGATTTTTTATTACACTAATCATTTCGAACTTAGTTATATATATAATCGTTTTAACAATACTTGATGCTTATTGTTGGCTTTGAGTTCAGATCCCACAAGAATTCTTATCAATTTTTATATTTTACTCATACACTTGGTCAATTTAAGGCAATTGATTTAACAAAGACTTCCAGTAAAATCAAACCGGGGAATCAATAACAAAACGTTTTGGGGATCTTTGATAGAGAATCAATTTATTATGTTATGTCCTTTATATGCTATATAAGAGTCAGGATGCCTCATTTTAAATGTATTTACAAGATTTTGACTGAAAATGAGATATATGAAGCCACCCACCATACATGCTTGTTTTTGGGTTAAAAACATATGTTTCATTTCAATACGCGATTATTACACTCTTTTGTATAAATTCTATTATGTTCCACTTCTATTATGTTCCACTTTACTTGTAAATTTTAAATTTTGTGCAGTTTATGATATCTGATAAATTCTAGTCATTGATTTTGAATGTATGTATGACTAGAATTTGTTCAATATTATAAAACACATTAGATTTAAAGTTCATATAATAGCTAATATTTTAAAATTTATTCAAAAAAAAGTCAAATCACTTATAGTTCGAATGAGAAAATATTTTTTATCTTTGTTTTTGTGCATAGTTCATAGAAATTATAACTAATTTTGTGAGATCGTTCAATGAATATTGATTGGTGAAACGGAGTCTCATTAAATATTCGGAATGACCTCAATTTGACTTAGTAGTAATCTATATGAAAAGGGATAAGATTTCGTCTCACAGACATGATCAGTGAAATGGTCTTATCCAAAATTTTGTCTTCATATATATATATATGAATTGATATGTCATATGTCAGGTGTTTTTTATATAAAGCTAAATTTAATGAGTAGGTCTCTTGTGTCCCGGGGACACAAATCTAATCCGTGTCCCCAACCCACGGGCCCCACATAAATTTTAAACAAAAAAAATTCGTTCATTTTTTTTTCCATGTATATACTGAAGGTATCCATGGGATACCTATCAGGTATTCCATGTATACCTTGAAGGTATCCATGGACAAGGTATCCACATGTATACCTTGAAGGTATCCATGGAATATCTTCAAGGTATCCATATTATGAGGCGCGTGGCGTGGGCGCATGAGTACGCGGTGTGCACGAGCGGCTTTGTGACCAAGGTGCGCGCAGGTATCCACATGGATACCTTCAAGGTATCCATAGCGTGGGCGCGCGCGTTTGTGAGGTGCGCGCGCGACGTGGACGCATGGGCGTGTGCGCGCACAGCGTGGTGAGATGCGCGTAGGTATTCATGGAATATCTTCAAGATATCCACATGTATACCTTGAAGGTATCCATAGAATATCTTCAAGGTATACACATGTATACCTTGAAGATATTCTATGGATACCTTACCATGGATACGTTCAAGGTGTACATGGGATACTATCAGGTATCCCATGGATACCTATCAGGTGAGCGCGTATGGACGCGCGACAAGTGCCCATGCGCGCGCATCTCCCTTCAACCCTTTGAGCGAAATGCGGCAAAAGAAAAGGAAGGAAAATCCATGGACCGACCCCATCATCTCCACCCCGTAGGAACTACGAGATCACCCCAAGGGCGCCTTCGGCATCCAGGGGTCACGGACCGACCATAGAACCCTGTTCAATAAGTGGAACGCATTAGCGCGTGGGGCGTGGGGTGGATTGGGGACACGGATCTAAGATCCGTGTCTGGGGACACAGAAGTTTTTGCCATTTAATATTATTAGTTATTTATTCAAGATTAATAGTAGTCTGCATGCATCAGATAATTATAAGCGATTATATGTATATACATAAACCATATATTCCATTATCAATTGGGTAATACAAAGATTTAATAAATTAAATAAAATTGAAGTCAATATAATGGTGAGTACGCTCGAACGTTCAGCAACAAAGTCCGAGCTAAAGAAGTTCTAGATTATATTACTTTCATATAACATAAATTCTATGAAAATTGAAGTCAATATAATGGTGAGTACGCTCGAAAAATGTAACGCTAAAAAAAGGTTTAATCAAAATTTATTCTACTGAATGAAAGAAAACATTTCCATTTCATTTATTATATTTAATAAATTACTTATAACAAATTTATCTCAAGTTCAACATCCAATATATTTTGGATTCACATAGAAAGTAGTTTGTCATAATAATATAATAATCCAAAGACTGTAATTGGAGAATATTTTGCCACAAAATATCATGAGAAAGTTAATTTTGTATCTCTAGAAATTTTGTATGATGGTTTTACGAATCTAACAATTTCATGAAACTGATTAATTAATTATTTATAACCCACAAAAATGATTTGTAAAAATTGATTTTCATTGTGAGTAGTAAGGTTCAATTTGAAGGAATTATATCCGTAAGATGAAATTATATAAGTTTTATCAAGACTGTTAGTCTATCCTTTCTAAACACATATTAATGTGTCTATCACTGATGTATTATAAGTTAAATATAATTTTTAATTTCAAATCATAATATTTAAAAAGATAAAATCTTTACCCATCATCAATTGACATATTAAGATATCCACATGATGAGCGAGAGACATTATTTTTAAGTTATTGTAGATGTTGAAGTATGAAAAGAAAAGGATAAGATGAGAAGAGAGAAATCGTGAAAGATAGTGTTGGAGATTGGTTCATAAGATTTCAGGGTCTTTTTCCGCCACAACTTTGATTCAAAGTCGTGGAAATCATTTGTTCTCACACTTTCAGATGTGGACGGCTACAAAATAAGTGTTGAAGCCACATTCAAGATATCTTTTACCATTTTTTTTTTTTATTTCTTTTGTCATGATTCAATTCAATGATTATTTTTCTATACTAATATTTATTTTGTTTCGATTTTAATAGTTTTTCTTGTTCTTTTTACATTAATAAATAAACTCGATATTGCTGGATCAAATAGGTGGATGGTGTAATTAATAATACGTAAAAAAATATTAGAAAAACGGGATATAGATTTGAGTCAAGATAAGAATCAAATTTTTTCTCCGTTAAATAATACTTCCTCCATTTCATATTAATTACTATTCTGTTTCTGAGGAAGTTAGGATTTTGGACAGATATATTCTTAGATAATTTTATCTTTCTCATCCATTCCAAAATTAAATTGATTCTTTCTTTATTTATTCCTTAACTATTTCATTATAACTTTGTCAACTTAATATAAATTCAAAATTTTCAATAAAAAATATAAAGATTAAATATGTGAGTTTAAAATTAAGAAATTTTTTAAAGATTGAGATTGGGGTAAATTTGAAAAAATAGTGGTAAAATAACCAAAATGACAATTAATATGAAACAAAATTTATCTCCAGAACGACAATTAATATGAAACAAGAGGAGTAATTGTTTTGTTCTAGTCACAGTTCCTTGTCAATCTTTCTCAAGATATAACACTCACGTCTTGTGATTATTCACTAAAAAACACAAGAAATGATGAACCAAATTGTATTTTGAATATTCTTTCGACAAAAAAATGAAGACGAATAAAATGAATTTTGGATAAAGTATAAGTTGCAGTTAGTGTCAAATGCATCGGTAAATGTTTCAAATACTATAATCACAATTTGTATCATAAAATTTTGATATCATTATTTGATATTAAATATTTTTCTGATATTAAATAATTCATTGTTTTAGTATCAAAATTATTTTCTAATATGAGGTCTTTGAAATCGAGAGTATAAATATCAAACTCTCGAACGAAATTTCGATACCAAAATTAGCCTTAGGTATCCGACTTTTTTTATACCAAAAACCTTTATTCTTTGTAGTAAAATTTTGTTGAGATTAAGATATACAATTGAGTATGTGAAGTTAAAAGCTGCATTCTCATCAAACTTAAATTTTTAAGAAAACAAAAAACTATGTATTGGGATTGTCCAGCCCATTCTCATGAGAAGCCTAACTGGGCATAACTCACAAACCATACATATAAGGAAAACAGTGAAAGGCTTCAGGGATATAGCCAAGTTGATAAGGGTTGTGATGTGGGGAGAAATCCCCTGATAATGCAAGTTCAAATTTCGTGCGGATAAATTTCCATTGAAATACTATGAAGGTTTCCATTGAAATATTGTGGAAATTTGTCCTGAATTTTGTAACATGTTGACTCTCTCCCACATTGTCTTGCTATTCGGGCACATCCCTTTATTTACAACCCATCCGATCGAAGAGTCTACGGTTGAATGGGTGGAATTCTTCATCTCTCCCTAATTAAAAAGGAAAAGGGTGAAAGAAAATTATGTTTGCAATTTATGAAGTGTGTGGGATAGACATAACAAAGGAAAAAGAGTGAAAGAAAATTATGTTTGCAATTTGAGAAGTGTGTGCGATAGACATACGAAAGGAAATTGGGAGAATTCTCTTCTAGGTTGGAATGATATGGTCAATATACAATATTTCAAGTGATTAATTAATATTATTTCAATTGCCATTTAATTAGGTTTGTGTAAAATCTAGCAAAATTGTAATTACTTTTTCAAATAACGGATTTTCTGTCACTGTCAGAGATAAATTGTAATTTTATTTTATATATTGATTGTTTGGCTTGATTAAATTAATTCATAGTTATAATTCACTAATATGGAAGTTACTATGACTAGTAGTATTATTAAATTGACATCATATTATTATTCGGACTGGAAATTACTATGCTCGAGTGAAAGTTACACTAATTCTACAAAAATTGCTAGCTAAAATTTATTAGAATCAATATTGAAGGATGAAGTGAGCCCATATTTATCCTGCTTCAGGTATGAGAAGCTCCCTTTTTTGTCACGTTTGTGGTAGATATAGTCATACCTTTAAAAGATTTTAGTGATAAATATATTGATAAGTTGAAGCTTGTTTTTTTGTAATTGGCTCAAAGATACTAGTTTCAACTATGGGGAGAAAATGTTCCTCATTGAAAAGAAAGGATGAAAATAAATCAGATTTAGATAAGCCTAAATACAGAAGATGGAGAAAGGAAGAACACACCGTTGTTGCTACAGGAAACCAAGTGGTCGAAACCCCTGAACCAATTAGCACGCTCTTATTAATGGATGAAGGAAACCGTTGGAGGAGACACCATTTAAATCCATGTTACTGAGTTTAATATGATTGCCAGATATGATAAAAATAATGCGGGGCCGACGGTGGGTGGGGGAGGGGAGGGGAGGGAAGGAGGGAGAGAGAGACGTACGGTGGTGGCCGTGGCGGCAACGGGTGGTGGCGGTGGGGGAGGGAGAGCAGAGAGAGAGAAGTGAGGCGGGGAAGAAGAAGGTCTCGCGACCTAATTTAATTGCGAATTACCGACGAAATTTCCATCGGTAATTCTGGTGAAAACGACGATATTTTATTTCTGTTTGGATCAAAACAACGTCGTTTTAACTTACCCAAAAAAATTTGGGGGAAAAAACAACGTCGTACTGTTTGAAATTACTGATGGAACTTATTTCCGTCGGCAAAGTTTCAAATATTATTTAAATAGTTATTTAAATAAATAGTTACCGACGAAAATTCCATCGCAAGATTCGTAAAACAGTGTTGTTTTATTACTCTGGCGACGAAAATACCGACGGAATTCCGTCGGTAAGTGTCTCATTTCTCTTTCGACAATTTTTTTGTGACTTTTTTTCCCAATTTTTGTTCGAAAATCATAGTTTGAGTTCTCTTTACAATCTTATATGAATAATTCAATTTTATAAATGAGTTCAATTCAATTAAACACAACGAGTTTGCTAAATCTGTCGATGATATATGTACATGTTAATTCGATCAAATATTCTCAAATATGTAAAATCAATCATTTGAATGACATAAATAATAAAAGTATGTAATTGTGCTATTACTAAAATAATAAAATTACGGTTGATGGAAAACAATCTGATTGATAATTTGTCACGGCCACATTTCTAATATAGCTAGACATGTAATAGATTTTTATATTAAAACACCTGTAGGTGAGTGTCTGACTTTTTTTTTTTTAAAACATAATAACATAACTAACTTTTCTTGCACATGAAAACCCGATAAGACTATGACACATTTCGTAGCATGTACCATAAAGTCAAGCCATATCCACTTCTATATTTTATATATTTATATACATCAGAGGATCAAACAGAAGAAGTCCAAGTACTTTATCAAAATCTTGTTTAAAGCAAAATAAGCCCATATCATAACCCAATAGGTCGTCATCCATGTACACCATCTCCGAACCCGTAGGAGCTCAACAACACGGTCAATAAGTTCATTAGCTTATACATCAGCAGATTCACTTACAATGCATGAACTATATGAGCTAAAAAACCTCAGTAAACAGAAATTATACATATAACATTAATAATACAAAATGATGTCAATGATGCATGCTGATGAATGAAAACATTTATTTCAAAACTATTTTCCTTCATTGGGCCCTTGACCACCATCTACTAGGCACTAGATGGAGTTCAACATAATATCATTCATCATAGTCATATTCATGTCTCACATACCACCGGCTAAGCATATAGTATTGGTAGCCATATCCATGTCTTACATGCCACCTGCTGAACAAATCAAGTCATATCCATGTCTCACATGCCACCGTCTACCCATATAATATATCGTAAGCATGATTACATGCCTCGGTGCACTAGTAGTGGTCAATAAAATATTTTTCATCTTGAAATCATGTCTTGCATGTAGAATGCAATAACTTTCATCATTTATGTATGCACGTGTTGATGCTCGTGATTGATATTCGTAATACATCACATATATCTTCACATAACATCATTCAAACACGTCAATTCTCAAGGAAATATAAAATCACGTAATATCATTTAATCAATATATATATATATATATATATATATATATATCATAAAATACTATGTTCATACATTATAATTACAAATAAATTTCTACTTACCATAAAAATTTAGTGTTATCTCGAAGTCTTGAATCACCTTTCAAGCATTCCCTTATCTAGTGGAAGTTAATTAAAAATTATAAACAAAACTACAGGATAAAACTAGTACTAAACTTTAACTCGTATTATTCAAATCACAATTCTTCAAGAAGCTATTAGATACGATGTTTATTATTATCATTATTATTAATATTTTCTTTCACCTAATTCTCTGTTATCTCTCTTTTACTCCATTTCTTTAACAAGATTAATAACTAATTTTAGTAGTGAAATTCGATGTATTGTATTCAATTAATATGACAAGTGTATTGTTATGAAATTCATGATATGTCATGTAAATATCATAAAGTGAATATTAAATTAAATAAATCAATACATGTAATCAAAGTTTCAAACTTAAATGGGATAAACAATTTGTAGTTTTTAAGCCAACATAATTAATTATTCTATATTTACTTATATGCTCGATTGGTACCATCAATTACAAAAATCAACTAATAATGTATAAATTTGAATTTGATGACAAAACGTGGAATAAAATGAAATATTTAAGTTTCTAATGATAAGATCTTTTGCATTAGTTTACAATCTAAAATATTAAAAAATATTTATATTTCAACTTATCTATAAGAAAATTAAAAATTTATTACATCGTACTTGATATAATCATTTCATCTACAAATTGAAAGAAACAGAACAATAATAAGAATAATATGAAGATTAATCTTTTCTATGATCGACCCAACTTTTTTTTTTAAATAAAATTCAGATTTATGAACTATCAATTTACATGATTACAAGAATTAACTTGAAGTACTATATCAATGGTTGTAAATAAAGATCTACCTTAATTCCTTGTAGCCTCAACTCTTTGGGTTTCCTTCCGACCACTCTTCTCTAATATGTTTCTTACCATATACTGTGTTGTTGTTGTTAGCCTTATCATTGTGGAAATAGATAAAATATGGCCATCCATTTAGGTTTGTGATGGAAGCCACCGCCTATTTCTCTTTTTTTTTTTTTTGGTTAAATTAATTTTTATGTCACTAAAGTTATCAACCACAAATATCTTTTCTTAGATATTGTTTGAAATAATAATTATCAAAGGCTCATTTTGATCATCATCTTCTTTTTTTTCTTTTCAGCATATATATAACAATTAGAAGTAGGGGTGTGCATCGGTCGGTTCGGTCCGACCGAAATATTATAACCGAAATAACCGATTTGCAGTTTTGAAAAAACCGAACCGACCAAAATATTTGAAAAAACCGAATTAACCGAATCGAAATATTTCGGTTCGGTTTCGGTCGGTTAACCGAATTTTGTAGAGATAGCAAATAGATAAAAACAACTTAACAAGCACATCTCAGTGATCCCACATACCAGAAATATTGCAAAAAAATAAATGTTGCAAAACAGAAATGTTGGCAGAATGAAATTCAAAAAACAATATGGCAAAATGTTTATAAGAAAATGTCCAGTCTGCTATCACTTCTAACTGGAGTATTGTTCCTGCTTCTTTCGGAAATCCTCTGTGGGCTTCTACTAATAGTCGGGTTCATAATCTTGTTTTGTTTTACCCTAACAACTGGACTTCTTGTGGGACTAAGGCTCATGCTCTTGCTCATGGATCTTCTTGGACTTAGACTTCGACTCCTGCCAACAAGATATGGAATAAATCACCAAATTGTAGAGAAAAATAGCATATATATATATATATATATATAAAGAGGCAATCATGACAGAGTTATAGACCTAGATTTGCTTGAAAGTTCATCCATGACATCAAAATTATTTCCCACATAGTACATACCCAGAAATGTTCCTTGAGTTTCAAAATTATTTCTTTGTGCTTGATGGTGTTTGTCCAATTCCTACATTAGGCAAATCTGCAACACAACACAACAAGTTAAAATTTAAAATCAGAGCATTTATACATATCAAATAAGGATATGATATAAAATATTATTTTAATAAAATTCGCACCTTTCTCAAAATTTTCAAGATCCTCCAATTGCTCTTCAACACACACATGGAGATCTTCAATTCAGAGCCAATCTTGTGAGCATATCAAAGCTTCAACTATTCTTGGAGTTAAAGAACTCCTAAATTGATCTAATATCCTTCCACCGGTACTAAATGCTGACTCTGATGCAACAGTTGATATAGGAACACACAACATATCACGGGCCATTCTTGAAAGAATTTGAAATCTTTCAGAATTTACTTTCCACCAGTTAAGCACATCAAGATTTTCAACCCCCTCTACAATATCCTCATTCAAATAAACATCTAATTCACTTTTCTTAGTAGTATAATCTCCACTGTCCAACCTTTGTTTCTTAAACTTGGCTTTTAAAAGTGTTGTAGGTTTGTTACAAATAGTTCCACTATCAACAATTGCAACACTACCAACTGAACTAGAGTTTGAGGAACTTTCACAAGCGGTACCAACACTAGCATCATTCCCGAATTCATATTTCCTCATATATTCATTGAATAACTCATAGAGCTCAACCTTCAAACTTTCAAAAAATTTAACACCTTTTTCAATCCAATACATCTCAGTCAATTGGTACTCCATGTACAAAATCTTATCCCATGGATCAAAAATATTTGCCCAAAAAATAATATAATTCATTTTTCCGGATCTCCCCAATATATATCAAATTTTATTTTCATCGATTCACCAAAATTCTTCACAAAGGGATCACCACTCATTTTCCACTCATTCAATATGCAAGACAAGTCACTAATTTCACTAAAAAAAGTGTTAGAAGTGACATACAAAGAACCCGATATTCGCAAAGTCATGTTATAAAATTGTTTCAACAAATCTGCAATTTTGCGAACACAAAACCAATCATAAGAAGTTGGAATTCCTTCCATCCCTAAATCACCAACAAAAACAAGGTCTTCACTTTCATACCTCTCAAAAGCCTTCTCAAAATTTACAGCCGTACTTAACATCAAGTAAGTGGAATTCCACCTAATAGGCACATCCAAGCACAATGAGCTCTTACTTTCTATTCCTTCTCATTCCACACACTCCTTAAACTTATGAAGTCTAGCTGGAGAATTTCTAATATATCTGATTGAATCCCTTACTTTCTTCACCAAAGGGTTCATATCTTTTAATCCTTCAGAAACTACTAAATTAATTACATGTGCAATACATCTCATGTGAATATGTTTGCAATTACACACACTACCGACCCAATTCAACATTTTTTTTTAAATGTCAAAGCTGAATCATTCGAACTCGCATTGTCTACGGTTATGGTGAATACATTCTTTAACCCCCAATCAAGAATGCATGTTTCTAGTAACCTCCCAATGTAATCACCCTTGTGACTAGTAACCGAAACAAAGTTCAAGAATTTTTTGTTCAATTTCCAATTACTATCTATGAAATGGGCAGTAATGCACATGTAATTAATTTTTTGCAAAGATGTCCATGTGTTGGTGGTAAGATTAACCCTCTGACAATTACTTTTCAAAAATGATTTCAATTTTATTCTTTCAGAGAGATACAAATCATAACAATCTCGTAAAACCGTCCACCGAGAAGGCATTTTAAACCTTGGACATGTTTTATTCAAAAACCCGATTAAACCCCCGACCTTCCACAAATTTAAATGGCAACTCATCTACAACTATCATATATGAAATTGCTTGCCTAATTTCATCATAGTCATATTTCCAAGTCGTAAGAGTGCCAACCCCAGAACTACCATATTTCTTATTTGGTTGCAAATTCAATAAAGATTGGCGGGTTTGAGCATTATGTGGGTTTTTCATGCAACTATTCATATGAGAATTAAGTGATGAAGTGCCATTTTTTTTGAATGACCTGCATACTCATTCCCACAATAATTGCACTTAGCCGATACATACCTTCCCCACTCATCATAATTTTTTTCAAAGTGATCCCACACTATAGATCTTGATCTCATCTGCTTTCTTTGTGGTGCAACCGGTGCTGATTGAGCATCAGTTGTGTTTGAAGGCCTCGGTGTATCATCTGTATTTGGCATATCAGGTGAAATTCCATGGTCTCCATCTACAGGTTGAATTGGTGTATGGTCCATTTGAATATTGTTGCTCCCTAATGCTTCTTCTTGTGAGCTTGACATCTATAATGAAATACAAAAATACTAATTTCTATAATGAAATAGCAAAATACCAATTTCTAGATTTGGGGCAACAACAAACACAAATCCAATCTGACTCCCACAGTCCCACAGATATGCAGCAGATTTTAAACAATGAAAGTAATAAATAAAATATGCAATTACAAGTACATTCAAAATTTCAAATAGTGAAACAACTAAAGAGTTAACACCATACCTTCCACTCTTCTAGGCAAGACGACAATCAAAACAGCTGACTTTATCTAATGACGACATCGACGGAGGTTCTACCTTCGAAATCAGAAGATACAAATATGGTGCAATCGTGTGTGCGACTAGTAACAGGGGTGAGGAATCATGACTTCATGAGATAAGATGGAGAGATTGAATATGGATAATGGATTTGAGGATTTGGGCTTAGGGATAGGGTTTTGAATTTGAGAATTTCTCTTTTCTCAAAGGGATTAAAAAAATTATATATATATATAAATATATATATTTCGGTCGGTTACGGTTAACCGAATTTTTTTTTAAAACCGAAATCGAACCGAAATAATTGAAATCCTAAACCGAAATAACCGAAACCAAAATTATAATTCAAATAACCGAACCGAAATTTTTTTTTCGGTCGGTTTTTTCGATTTTGGCCGAAATTTGCACACCCCTAATTAGAAGCTTTAGTAGAGGTTCCAATAACTAATAATAAATATAAATAATTATTTTATATCTAGTTTTCCATGTCTAATGTATTCTTTAATATATAAATCTGGGACTTTCAATTATGAATTACAAACAAATCCAAGATATGACAAGTTTAGATAATAAATAAATAAAACAAGATATCTATAACACCCTAGATTAATCCCTAGTAGTACTTAATTACGAGATATATTTTTTAAATATATATTATTTATATATAGATCATAGAAAATAAATGTCCATAATTTAATTCTACATATAAATGAACAATTGGATTTATTTATCTTTTATTATCACCAAATTAATTGAGGATGATGTATTAAATTACTTTAGCCCAAAATTCTTTCTTGCCAACCCATTAATTTAGTCCACTAAGAATTGTGAGGAGAGTCCAAGTGCATAAATACCTTAGACTACTTTTATCAACAAACTCCCACAACCTAACCTCTTAATAAAATATTCATTTCTCTCTCCTCCACATACACAACCTACAACACAACCCAACCTCTACAATTTTCACACTTTATCAATAACATCAACCCAACCTATAACAATTATTAATTTAATGATTTAATAATTACATATATATATATTTTATAATCAATTTTTTATTATTTGAATTATGTACGAAATATATTAAATTATATGATATTCCAAATTCGTAATTAAAAAAAAATATGACCAACTTAAAATAAGTTACAATCTCAATAACAAAAATAAAATTCATAGAATTGAAATACAAAATTAATAATAGAATATGATATAAATTATGAGAGATTATAGAAGATAGTAGACAAAAGAGATGATTTGAGATTGTGATTCAAAATGTATCAATATTAGTCTCTATTTATAGAGAAAAAAAAAATCATGAATTTTGGTAAAAAAAAATTTTTTATACATAATTGAGTGTATAAATATTATCTTAACAAAATCACATTAACCAATCTTTATTTGACAAGTGGCGTATACTTGATAAGGTTTGCATTGAAAAGCGTGCACACCCTTCATGCATGAGAGGTTGTCTTCCCGACCGTTCGTGGAAAAACTCCTCAATTTTGATTTTTTTTTCTTTTCTTTGTCTTTTAGTCACGTCCGGTTGTGCAACTCCTCTAATAAACATGGTCTTAGTCACCACCCAAACACCTCACGTATGCTAAAATGGTGACACGTAACCTATGCTAGAATTGTGCTACATCACCTAAGCTATTCTTGTGACTTCATTTTCAAAATGGGGAAAAAGCAACATTAGAGTAGGGAAAGAAGTTGGAAGATGGAAAGGAAAAGGGGCGCATGCACACTCTCTCTATATATCTTCACCATCGTCCAACCACCGACCACCCACCATCGGCACCGACCGACGTTGCTCCATCAAGGTAATCGATCCATCTCGTAGGACTTGTCGAGCCCGTCGCGGGTGTGGGGCCGGTTCTCCGGACCGCCGCCACCATCGCCGCGTATGGGCAGTGAGAGGCGCGACCCTCTTCTCCTTCTCCCCTTTCTTTCTTCCGGCTGCCGTCTCCTATCTCCACCACTATCTCGCCGTTGTGTTTCGAAGTCGGGGGCTTTGTCTTGGTTGGGCCGGCGTAGTGGTTGCACCGACGGATCTGAGTTTGGATGTCGTTGTGTTCTGTGTGCGTTGTGGGCGCACCGTGTAGGCGCGTCACAGGCGGGCTGCTGGGCCGAGGCAGGGCTTCGGGTGGGTTGTCTCGGCATGGTGGTCGCGCCGGTGAGGGCTTGTGTATGTGTGGTTGTTGTGTGTGTGTCTGTTATGTGATGGTGTGTGTGGGTTGCGGTATTGTGGTTGAGTCACCGACAGTGGTGAACGGCGGCGGAGTGAGAGGGTGGCGGTTGATGGTTGGGGTTTGGGGGAAGGGGCTTGCATCTAAATTTGATATAAACCAAGGGCTAATCTGCAAACCCTAACATTTATGAAAAATTAGAATTTCAACCCTCAACTTCTGATAATTGCAATTAAACTCTATAATTCCATGATAACTAAACTCAGACCCTATAACTTCTTAAGATTTGCAGATTTCACCTAGGACTTCTAGGGGCTTCAAGTTTGAACCCAAAACTTTGACAGAATTACTATGTGGACCCAAGACTTTGACAAATTATAAAATGAAACCAAAAATGATTATGTTGTTATATCTGAACCCCTAGGGTTTGTATAACCTATGAAATATATACAATTTAGTACCTTAACACTAGGGTTGTAAACGAATCGAATCGATTCGAATATGATGATATTCTATTCATATTCGTTTAATTATTTGAATATTCATATTCGTATTCGTATTCATTTATTATTCGAATAAAAAAAGTAAATTGTATTCAATTCAAATGAAGTATTCGAATATATTTGAGAATATTCGAATATTCATATTTGAAAATTTTGAACTTGAAATTTCAATTTTTTTTTAAAAATATATTTATTTCCAAATTAATAATATCATATTTCAAATATATAGCATATGCATACATGATACAATACATATATAGTAATTAATAAATAATAAAATTCATCAACTCTAGTGCAATAATTCATAAACCAATTGCAAATTAACATTTAATAAAATGAAGCTATTTACTATTTTATTTTTCTTTTTTGGGTAATTAGTTGGCTATCATAGTTTACGTTTAGATTGCAAAATTTTAAAGAAATTTAAGATGTGGTTTAGAATTTCTGTTGGATATATATATAATTAAAATAAAGAAATTATATATATAATTATTCGAATATATTCGCGAATACTCGAATCGAATTTCGTCATATTCTTATTCGTATTCGGATAATATACGAATATAAAAGATAATTCTTATTTGGATTCTTATTCGTATTTTTCGAATTCGAATCACTATATTCGAATTCGAATATCAAATCGAATCAAATAGATTTGATTCTTTTACTACCCTACTCGACACCGATCTAGGGTATAAAATCCTAGATGCATGTCTCCTCGATTTTAGAACCCTAAGTTCAAATCGAACTTGCATACGCTTGTCTCAAACCTCTCGTATCACATCGATACATCACTTTTCATGCTTCGTCTATCTTAAAAGTTTCACTTCCCAAACCATTTATCATTCATTTCTATCGTCTAAAAGTCGATCGTCAACCATTCCTAGACGCTTCTTTACCCGAATGAGAGTTTCATTTAAGAATTTATCGTAATTTATGAATAACTCATTAGGTTTCTAAGATGAGCTCTTATACCTTGTAGGGAACTCAGAAGAGCCATCGTTTTAAGATCGCGTAGAACGTAGAGGTTTTCCAAGGATGCTACTCGGTTAAGGTGGGGGTAACTTACTTGCTTCCACATTTATGTTTTCCTAATGGTTTTGTCATGAAATTTTATGCCTAATTGAGTAATATATGCTTTACAATATGAACATTGTGTTGTGTACTAAATGATGCAATGTGAGTGGTGCAATCGAATGTGTGTTATAAGCAAAGTGAATGAGTATGTATATGTTAATGAAATGATTACATGGTGGCTAAGACCCGTAATTCAGGGCGGCTAAGACCCGCAATATGTTCAGGACCGCTAAGACCCGCATTGTATTCATGGCGGCTAAGAACCGCAACTCTATGCTTGATGAATTAAAATGTTTATGTTTCTTTTACGTTCTATCTGGTTACAAGTTTAACCCCACTGAGTGTCTTTATGCACTCACCCCTTTAAATTTATTTTACAGGTTGCAGCTGTAGGGAAAGAGAATTAAAAGAGATGCCCTACCTTTTGATTGTACAAAAGAAGTCATTTTTGAATCTTTTGAAAAACTTAGTTCATAAAATTATGTAAAGTTTAATCCCTGTGGCGACAAATAAGAATTTTCTTCTGCTGTTATTAATAAATATTTTATAATATATGGTTAGTTATGATGCCCTTTCCCCTCTAGCAAGTTTAAATTAATCTTCTGGAACTATGTTTTAATGAGTTGTTGGACGCCCTACTGAAATTTATAAAAAAACTCTTTTTATTTTATAACGTTGTAAAAAAGGGCGTGACAATATCAGTGTAAAATCAAGTATCACATAATATACTATATGCAACTTGTAAAATGCATGGATGCATGAACTACATCGGTCAACAAGTAACAAGGGGCTCAGGTCTCACATAATTATATACCTTAATTAGATTAAGATAAAATTGGCTAGTGACCGAGATATATATGTATATATATAATTAGTTCATATATACATCATGGATGTATAATTAAAATAATAAAATATTAAAATTTCTAATATATTATAATTATTCATATATTAGAAAGAGTAATTAAATTAAGATTATTGGAGATAAATTATAAAAATAATATTGTTTTGAAAAAACACCCTAAATTTAGGATCTTACGACGGATTTACCGAAAGAATTGCGACTGAATATTAATTTCCAAATTACCAACGAACATTTTGTTGCTAAATTTGAAAAAAACGATGTCGTTTTCCCTTATCAATATTACCGACGGAAATTCTGCTAAAAATCTTGCCAAAAACGATGTTGTTTGTATCTAAAAATCGATGTCTACAAAAATAATAGCATTTTACTGCCATTTTTTTACGGATTCTTCCGTCGGTAAATTACCGATGGACATCCATTGGGAATTTCGTCGGAAAGACTATTTTCCAACGAATATTCCGCCGTCGGAAATGTCCAACGTCCTACCGTCGATACACCATTGAGTTTTATAAAAGATATATTCTGCTTTTGTCGACGACATTCCGTTGTTATTTACCGACGGAATTATTCCGTTGGTAAATTCTGTCGCAATATAGCCTTTTTTTGTAGTGTGTCCATAAAACAAAGTAATGATCCATTTTTTAGAGGTCAACAGTTTGGAAAATCATTGACCCGATTTCGATTTGGGGTAATTTCAAATTGTAAAACCGATGATTTAACTGACGGTGAAACCAACGATTTATCAATTTCTTAAAGAAATTTAAATTATATATAAATAATCCAGCCGTACCTATACTTTTCCAACTCCGTAGTAAGGAAAACATTACTAAGGTGGTGGTTGACATGTTGTAATTATAATATTTTTATACTTTTTTTAATGAGTTTGGAGGTCTAGAAGAGGGAAACAATAAAAACTAGAAATTTTGCGTGATTCAAATTCAAATTCTGGTCATCAAAATCTGCATCTTTATAATGATAGGATACCACTTAAGTTACAAGGTTCGTGAGTATTATATTTTTATACTTAATTACACACTTATAATATTATTCAATATTAAATGCTTTTATTGAATCTAATACTTTGAAACTATATGTAACTAATGTTTGGATTGTTGTATCTTCAATATTTTGATTACACATTAAATAAAATTAAGTAATTTATTAATTCTTATAATACCATTATTTATATTATAACTAGTAGTGTATCTGTACGTTGCACAATTTGACATATGTCATCTAATAATTTTTATTATTATTATTTGACAACGTAATATAATGATATATAATTTTAACATGGAATATATAATATAAATATTTTATATTAATAATAACTTAGATATTTTAACTTTATATGTATGCTATTCTAAATAATTGTATCTGTATTATTACAAATTTGGAATATAAAAAATAAAATATGAATTTATAAATAAGTTAAGCAATAAATTGAAAAGTCTACATTCGAAATAAAGATGTTCAAACGGTTCGCCGGTTCCGGTTCCGGTTCCGGTTTCGGTTCGAACCGCCAGTTCGGCGGTTCCTGATTGGTGGAACTGAAACCGAACCGTGTGATGGGCGGTTCCGGTTTCAGTTCCAAACCGCCGGTTCAACCGGAACCAGACGGATCGGTCGGTTCGAACTGGCGGTTTGGTGGTTCCTTATTTTTTTATTTGGAGTTGAATACCACGGTACCAAGATATGGGTACCGCGGTACTGAGATGCAGAACCCAGCGTTTTGGTTCTCCACTTCGAGTACCGCGGTACTGAATATGGATACCGCGGTACTGACCCTTTTTTGTCCGTTTTCTTCCTTTTTTCGCATGTTTTGTCTCTGTTACGTCGTTTTCTCCTCTTGTACCTATATCAACCAATATTTTGTAGTTATGATTCAGTTTTTGACCAAGATAACAAAATAATCGTGCTCACGACCATATGTATTGAGTGTATTTTACACACTCAACAATGTTTGTTTTGAAGTATATCATACCATGAGAAATTGAAATTTGGAATATAAAATATTGAAGTGAACAAACTTTTTCATTATAACTTGGAAAATTATTACAAGTTAGAACTCTATCTAATCTGTGATCTAATCTATTACAAAAGTTCCTATATATTACAATTACAAAAGTCCATGTCTATCTAAAAGAAATAAAAGTCTATCTTGAATTACAATTACAATTATGTATCTATCTTGAATTATATAATACAAGTTTAAGATCTAACATCTAAATATCTAACTAAGTAACTATTGAAACAAGTTTAATAAAAGGGAGGGGGAAAAAAGTTGAAAGAGCTTGAGTTTCATTCTAAGTTTGGAATTGAAATTCCAAACTTAAAATGAAATTATCTACGCATCCTTAATTGAAATCGAATTAAGGAATCAAAGCTCACGTAGTTCTCTTACCTCAACTTACCTTTTTCAATCGTTGAGGTTGATACCACTACCGCCGGAGGATGTTGTGTTTGAGTCGTAGCCAAACAAATCCGGTTCACCTTCCTCAAAGAGTGTGCAATCGAGGTTTTGTTGATGTTTGGCTGCTTTGACGCAATCCTTAAGGAGCATAAGGTTTTGGACATTCTCGGCAGCCAAGTTTTCTCGTCTCGCACTCAAAGTGTGGCCCGATACGCTAAAGGCATGTTCAACCGAGACCGTGGAGGCGGGACATGTAAACATCTCCTTCGCAATAATTGTTAGTATAGGATATGTGGTGGTCCTCCGTGACCACCACTTTAATAGATCCAAATGATTCTCGAAAACAATAGATTCAAAAGTAACACTTAAATAAGAATTTAATTCTTGTGATGAGTTAATACGTCTAGCTCTTTTTTGCATTCTAATGTCATAAACGTTGTAATATTGACTAAGGGTATCACCAAAACTAGATGAAGAAAAGGAATAACTACTATATCCTACATTTTGATCTCTTACATCATCACTACTACTTGAATCACCATGAATTATTTTATATTGTCTAAATAAATCATACAAATAATCTTTAGCCCGTTTAACTACTTCCCTAGGATTAGGCACATATTCTACTAGATCCTATTCACTAATCACACCACATGGGAACAATGCATTATAGTACATAATTAAGATCTCTTCTAATCCATCTTCTCTAATCCTAGGATCTAATAATTTAGCACATAAATATAGGGGGTAACTCATGATAATATTTTAACTATTTTGCTTTCATCATAATAATTGCATCACATAAAATAGGATCATTTTTATAAGAGTTAATTACCAAAACAATTTTAACACATTGATCTAAAGGTAAAAGAGATGTAGGATAATAACATCCACTTACTTCCCTAGTGGCTTCTTCAAAAAAATTTATCATACCCATCATGTTTATACAAGAATCCCAAGAATGGGCAAATAACATAACATTATTATCACCAAATTCCATAAAAAAAGCACATAAAAGTTCTTTATAATTATATGAATCTTGAAGCATGTAAAAAGTAGAAGTCCACCTATGTGGCACATCTTTCACAAATTTTTTTTACTTCTAATCCATTCATTTTACAAAACGCAACCCATTTTTTTCGCATTTGTACGGTATGACAAATTAAATTAATTGCATCTCTAATTTTTTCTATTTCTTGTTCTAAAGTTTTTAATCCATCTTGAACACATAAATTAAAAACATGACACATGCATCTAGTATGAAAAAGATCACCATTTAATGAAGGTTTACAAAAATCAATTAATGTAGGCAATCTAGCTTTATTATTAGTTGCATTATCTAAAGATATAGCAAATACTTTTGTTAATATACCATAATCATTTAACACATGTATTACTTTTTGTGAAATATGTAAACCGGTATGTCTTTTATTAAAATCAATAAAAGCAATTAAACATTTTTGAACATCCCATGCATCATCAATCCAATGACAAGTAATGCCCATATAATCATTTTTATTATAAGGACCTTTCCAACAATCACAACATATTGCAACTTTTTGTTTAAGGTTAGCTAAATCTTGTAGTAATTTATATTTTCTTTCACGTACTCTTTTATCAATATCCCTAGTGGCCGTGTTCCTATTTATCATTCTAGCGGGTGGTTGTAAATATGTGCTCACATAATCTTCATAAAGGTCATCGGAAGCAAATGAAAAAGGTAGATGTTTTGAAGCAATAAAATCGGCGATGTCTTTCCTAAGTTCTAGTTGACTAAATTTAAAGGTTAACGAATCCATACCTTGTGAAGACCCGGTGAATCCTCATAGTTGTGTTTGAGAGCGCTCCAATCCAATCTTATTGGGATGCTTCTTCATGACGTGGTTAGTGAACGTTCCATAGCCCCCTCCATACTTGAACTTGTATTGTTTCCCACAATGGTTGCACGTCACTATGTAGTCGACGTTACTATTAGGCACGACTTCCTTCTTGAAGTGAATGAAAAAATTATCACTTCGAAATGAAGAAGGTGCTCTACTTGAGGTGGTTTGAGTGGCATTCAAACTCTCTTGCGTCGGCGGCAGTTCTTCTTCGTCTTCATCTTCATCGGCTAAGGCTTGAGCGATTTATTCCCCCAAATAGACATTTGGATCAAGCTCGTCACACCATCGATCAATGAGCTCATCTTCACACGATGGTGGAGGTGGCATGAGACTCTTTCCCTTCCCACGAGAGGATGAAGTAGAAGAACCTCTTCTAGACATAATGGATGTAAAATAGAAAGAATAGAATTAGAAATAGAACTAGAACTAGAACTAGAAGTTGATGATGAAGAACTAGAAATTGAAATATAACAAGAATTTGAGAGATTTTGAACTTGAAATAATTTAAAGTGAGCTAGAATGCAAGAATTGAGAGAGAGAGAGAGTAAGAGAATTGGCGTGAGCAAATACACAATTTGAACCCCTATTTATGGATCTCAAAAATTCAAAAAAAAAAAATACTACGCTCCGTTTCAAACCGCCGGTTCCGGTTCGGTTGAACCGTCGGTTCGTCTCATCTCAGCCGTCGATCTCCAACGGCCACTTGATCTCGGTCGTTGGATCAAAAAATGATATGAACTGCCGGTTTGAACCGGCGGTTCTGGTTCGGTTCCGTTTTGGCCTGTTTCCAACGACCATTTAATCGTGGCCGTTCATCCTCAACGGCTATCTTCGATTCAAACACAGCCGTACACATGGCATGCTCCATAATTTTAAAAAAAATACGAAAAACCAGCGGTTAGAACCACTGATTAGCCGGTTTGTAAAATTGCGAACCGAAACCGAACCGGTTCTCGGCGGTTCCCGATTCCAGTTTGGAACCGAAACCGAACCGTTGACCGCAGGTTCGAACCGGCCCGATTCTGGTTTTTCGAACCGTTTGGGTATGTTTAATTCGAAATATGAGATAACTAGAACTTACTCACCAATTAACAATTACACTTTTAAAAGATTTCTATATAAGTAATATTTCTACTCAATAAACTAACTTCGCGGTAAATCAAAATTGTTAATCCATTAAATCTTTGTAAGACAAAAATTATATATAGAAAAAAATCAATAACACAAATTTACAGATTACTTAAACAATTAAGTATGTATTAGTAACATGAGGTAGTTAGAAGTGACTATTTTGACCTATCAACAATATAATTTTGAACGCCTTCATAATACAAAATATTTATAGTTGAATCATTGCTAATTGTCACAAAGAAAATTCATTATTGTATACCCATCAATTACATAAAAAAAATTCACAAATTAAATTTAGTTCCACAAAAAAATAATTGTATTATAATATTAATAGCTAAAATTAAATTATTTTCTATATAATATTTGATTTTGTTAAGAGAGTGAGAAGTAAGTTATTAATTTTCAAAGCTGTAGTATATATATATATATATATATATGAAACTTTGGTTCATCCAACGAAAAGAACTCAATTATTCCAAATCCAAGAAAAGTATATCATTAACCCATCATACATCCTAAAATTTTCTAACCATCTATATAAAAAAAAAAAATTATATTGAAAATTGGATTTAACTTAGTATTCAATCAACCTGAACTATGTCAAATAGACAAAATCACTACACCAAAATTTTAATTAAAAAATGACTATTAATTTTATAATTTGTAATTTTATTTACTATGATTTTTATTTTATATTTGTAAAATTTTAAGTAAACTTTTCAGCTTAGAACACATTTTTTAAAGTCGCATATTGTATTTGTTATTCTAGCCGAATCTAAACATATGCCCAAACGGTTCAAAAAATCGGAATCAGGCCGGTTCGAACTGGCGGTCAACGGTTCGGGGAACTGTTGACCCGGTTTCGGTTCCAAACCGGAACCGGGAATCGCCGAGAACCGGTTCGGTTTCAATTTGCAATTTTACAAACCGGCTAACCGGCGGTTCCAACCGCCGGTTAAACCGCCGATTTTTCGTATTTTTTTTAATTATGGAGCATGCCACATGTACGGCTGTGTTTGAATCGAAGATAGTCGTTGAGGATAAACGGTCACGTTTAAATGGCCGTTGGAAACCGGAATCAAACTGGAACCGCCGGTTCAAACCGGCGGTTTATATGATTTTTTGATCCAACGGCCGAGATCAAGTGGCCGTTAGAGATCGACGACTGAGATGAGGCGAACCGACGGTTCAACCGAACCGGAACCGGCGGTTCGAAACGGAGTGTAGCATTTTTTTTTTTTGAATTTTTGATCCATAAATAGGGGTTCAAATTGTGTATTTGTTCACACCAATTCTCTTGTTCTCTCTCTCAATTCTTGCATTCTAGCTCATTTTAAATTATTTCAAGTTCAAAATCTCTCAAATTCTTATTATATTTCAATTTCTAGTTCTTCATCATCAACTTCTAATTCTAGTTCTATTTCTACTTCTATTCTTTCTATTTTACATCCATTATGTCTAGAAGAGGTTCTTCTACTTCATCCTCTCGTGGGAAGGGAAAGAATCTCATGCCACCTCTACCATCGTATGAAGATGAGCTCATTGATCGATGGTGTAACGAGCTTGATCCAAATATCGATTTGGGGGAACAAATCACTCAAGCCTTAGCTGATGAAGACGAAGAAGAAGTGTCGCCGACGCAAGAGAGTTTGAATGCCACTCAAACCACCTCAAGTATAGCACCTTCTTCACTTCGAAGTGATATTTTCTCCATTCACTTCAAGAAGGAAATCGTGCCTAATAATAACGTCGACTACATAGTGACGTGCAACCATTGTGGGAAACAATACAAGTTCAAGCATAGAGGGAGCTATAGAACGTTCACTAACCACGTCATGAAGAAGCATCCCAATAAGATTGGATTGGAGCGCTTTCAAACACAACTACGAGGATTCACCGGGTCTTCACAAGGTATGGATTCTTTAACCTTTAAATTTAGTCAACTAGAACTTAGGAAAGACACCTCCGATTTTATTGCTTCAAAACATCTACTTTTTTCATTTGCTTCCGATGACCTTTATGAAGATTATGTGAGCACATATTTACAACCACCCGCTAGAATGATAAATAGGAACACGGCCACTAGGGATATTGATAAAAGAGTACGTGAAAGAAAATATAAATTACTACAAGATTTAGCTAACCTTAAACAAAAAGTTGCAATATGTTGTGATTGTTGGAAAGGTCCTTATAATAAAAATGATTATATGGGCATTACTTGTCATTGGATTGATGATGCATGGGATGTTC